>LQNS02278101.1:7633733-7646434 GCA_001587735.2 Parhyale hawaiensis | reverse complement strand
CCTAATTTACTGAATTTCACCATTTGTTACGATAGAGTTATTATGAAATTTCTTATATTCCAGATTGTTGATAATGGCCTATATGGTCGAAACGTCCATATTTTAAATAGACATGTCTTTTAGAGCAATCGTCTTCGCTTTAACCCTGGGTTTAAAAATGAGTCATCTATCCTCATATCTGGATGCTGCGGTTTAGGTGTCAGAGACCGATCAACAATCATAGACTTGCTCGCACTGGCATTCATCATCATACTCCAGGCTGAGCGCCATACACTAATGCGCGACAGGTCCCTATTCAGAGGCTGGGCGACAACATTACACATGCTGGGTGCAGGTATCACTGCAATCAAAATGGAATCGTCAGCATTGCTGATCATTGGATTCTCTAGCGAAGAGAGCACGTCAATACTATAAAGCACGAACAGCAGAGAGCCAAGCACGCTACTCTGAGGAACGCCAGAATCCACCGCGACTTATGCAATTAACAGACTTAGTGTGTCGACAGACACACTTTGCCTTAGCTCAGAAACTAAGTCACGCATGACTGACAGAACCCTCCCACTCACACCTAACGACTCCAACTTGTACTATAGACCTCTGCTGTTGTCCCTGGCAAACGCCACGCTAAAGTCCAACTGTACAAGGCGTGCCGTAAACCCACTATCGCCGACTGTATAAGATGTAACAGCAAAAACAAAGCATCACAACAACCCAAACCAGTTCTACACTAAAACTGAACAGCAGGCAGCACACCCACAGCCTTAGCAAAGCGGCTAAGCTTACAAGCCACAAATTTCTCGAACACTTTCGACAAAATGGATAGTTGGTGACATTAAGCGACACCGGACCTTTTTCAACAGGCGTAGATAATATTCCCAGTGCGCCAACAACGGGAGAAATTTCCTAACCGTATAAGGCGCCGGAAGAGCACTTAAGCTTAGGGTCTAGAACTTCAGTAAGCTGCTTATTAAACAAGAGAAACATACCCACCAGGCCCACACCTCCATAAGGATCTAGGTCCTCAAGCAGCACCTTTATAGTACCATGTAGATCTGAACGCCAAAGAGGTTAAACGAGCTCCAGAGTGACATCCATGAGACAACACATATCTGCTCTGCTTTCCGTCAGAGTGAACCCACAAGAACTCCGCTATTGCCAAGATCTGAGCCACCGGGACCAACAAGGAGCGGTAACAAAGGTTCAACATCGCAAACTGAACCCTTTAGCTCACCAACAATGAGAATGGTCAGTGCTCAGCAGAGACTCCCTGGAACGCTGCCTCTGAGGATGCTGGGCCCTCTCATACACACGCTTAGCTTCGGCCCTACGATCTACATAGATCTACCACAAAGTACGGGTAGGCGAACGCCGCCAAGCCCGATAAGCAGCATGTTTAACTTCGAAAGCTAACCGATGCTGATCGTCAAACCACGGTTTGTCTCGAGACCTCACAAGAAACACACAGTCAAGTCGTTAAGCTAAGAGATAGGAGTCTCACCGCGAATAATCTGGCGCCAAGGTAACGCCCTTACTGATCCAGTAACAGCATTCTAGCTACCTCTGCTCTTAACGAACAACACTCTCGTGGTGTCTGCCACAGGCACAACTTAGTTCAGGTCCAAGGACACAGCAAGATGTGAGTGGTCTGAAGTGCCAATAGGGAGCCAACTGACACAGTCACCAAGTCAGGCACATCAGTCATGACGAGGTCGAGACAATTGCCAGTAATGTGTGTAGACCCACGGACTACTGTGCACAACTAGATAAAGTGCAAAAGTCCAACGTTGCCTCACCATGGCCATCAGCCGGTGACACAGATCACAACCAGTCCCTGTGGTGCGCATTAACGTCCCCCACAAAAACAAACGCTGACTTAGGATCAGTACTTCAGATCGATGCCATCGCTGTCAGCATACAATCGTACAGAGAATCGTTAGTTTTGGGGCTCCGATACAACAAAAATAAATAAAATTTATTCCGACGCCCACACGCCCTAACAGCCATGATTTCATGACAGACTCATTCATAGCTGACTGCCAGTAAGCGCAGAAACCACTCCGGACATAGATGGCCTTCCCACGAAATCTAGGCCCCGATCCCAGGGGCTTGCGAAAACTGGACTGAAGACCTGCCAAGCAAGCTCCGTATCATGCCTCCTATCCGACACCAGTGTCTCGGAACAGCACACGAAATCTACTCAACGGGACACAAATACAAGTTCCTCGAGGTTTGCGTACAGTCTTCTCATATTGCAATAGAGGAGACGAAACCTCCGACCTCGACGCGATCCCGGGTTCCTTTCCACATCCTCACAAATAAGCAACAGAAATATGAACAGAAATACACAATGTGGAAGGTAGGAAAAATCCCATAGACAAGCGATTAACAGAAGCAGAAGTACGGTCCACTAGGCAGAACTACCTTGCCGAGCAAGGCTTAAAATACCCCCGGTTCGCTTGCTTATGGGGACGAGTCACGATGGACATGTGGGTGGCGCCATCAACCTCCCATGGCCCTGCCGCTCACAGCACGGGTTAAGCACAGAAAAAGAAGAAAGGAGAAAGTAGAAGGAGGAAGAAAAGAGTTTCGATTTTGCCATCGAGAGGAAGGGAGAGGAGCTGACTATGGAATGCCGAGCACAAGGCTAAGGCAACACCCAGGTGATCTCATCTCTGGTTGCCGTTGGCTCGATGGAGCTCATCTGCCTTTTATACCCATTTCCTTGCATGATGGTCCCACTATTCCACCTTCTTTAGGCTAATGCGCCTGCCAAGCGGCAGCCGGTGGCCTATGAGAAGGGATACAAGTTTAGTCACTTGAAATCGACCAGGAATGCAACACGGCTCCAGAAGGGCTTAAGCCTTGGAGTACAGTGTGCTGAAGAAGTGTGAGGCATAATAAAAGTGTAGCTACCAAGTACCTCGGCTTTTGTCTGTTTGTTTGTTTGTTTGTTATCAAGATAACTCAAAAAGTTATGGACGGATCTTCATGAAATTAACAGAGATTGTTCGGTATGTTAGGATGAACATATGATTAACTGTAGGTAAAGATCCGTTCAACCATTTGTTTTTGGGTTTGTCTACCTGTATTTTCTTAGCAGCATTATTCAAAAAGTTGTTAATGAATCTTTATGAAATTTACTGAATATGTCGGGAAAGTTACGATGAGCTAATGGCCAGTTTTTCTTACGATCCGTTAGTCGTTTTGTATCTTTATGTGTTTTGTTTGCTTTTGTGTTTGTCAGTAACAAAACCCAGAAGTTACACACGAATCTTCATAAAATTATCCGGATCTGTTAGGAAAGTTAAGAGGTGCAAATGATAAAAAAATTTTCACAAGTTCGCCCGTTTGTGTGTTTGACTACGTATTTGTTTACATGTCTATCAGTAATATAACTCAAAAAGCTATGGAATGGTGTTCACGAAAATTACAAGAACTTTTAAATAGGTATGTTAAGATACACAAATAACCAAATTTTGGCGATGATCAAAAAGAAATCCTGAATTCAGGACGATCTTCACTTTTTCGGTAGTATATAATGCGTTTCTTGGTGGAGGTATGTGCTTGTGTAGCCCTGTTGCTATCTCGTGCCCACTTTGCTTCCTTCCCATTTCATACTCCTACTGATCTTTCTTCCATCTGTTTTTTCTTTCCCTACTTGCTGTTCCCATGCGCGTTGACCCCGTGTGAGAACACCCTCGTGCGTGGGTTCCACGTCATACTATACTGTAGGTATGTACCTTCTTTATTCCTCTGTGATATTGCCTTTGTTGTGGTAACTGAGACTTAAACTTCTGGATATAAGAATACCTTTTCGCCAAAGCTTTTGAACACCCAACGTACTAGCAGTTTAACAGGACTGCTTAGCTGACTGTCACATTTACTTAAAGAAAAACGATTTCATGGCAATTGTTCGCCACTGCCGACACTCTCAAAGACATTGGTAGAGAGTTCCGGTCTGTCGCAACTGACCTTCCCGAAGTTGCTGTTCCTTTGGGAGTTTAACTCAGTTAATGCCGTCAAATAATTGAACGCAGTTCATGCTCTCCGTCTGTCCGCAAGCGAGAAAGATAACTATCGCAAAACCCTGATTTTTGGTGTTTTTAGTCGCCCGGTGTGTCGAATCCGGAATAGGAACAGACACTCGGCAAACAGCGCAAAGTAATTTGATATTCTTACATATTGTGCAGTGTGAATAGTTACGTGATTTAATAGCAGGAACTAGTCCCTTTTTTATTTAAAAAGAAGCAGTTAATTTATCAGCTTCTGGAGGTCTTACTTTTAACAGCAACTTGCCTATGAATAAGTACCGCCAGATCTGATTCATTTTAGTGTTAACCAAGACTCCAGGAGTATGGATTTCCTATAAAGGGAATACTAGATTTGTACGCAGAAAAATTGTTTCAAAAAGTTTTATATGTAAATGGAAGATCATGAAATAATTTGAGAAACTTCAACTAGTCGCCAAGCACACGTCGTTACCAGCTGCTTAAACGCGCACTATGACTCAATTAACTCCAGTCTTTCAGCTAACTTTAGCTTTTCGTGTATTTTAAAGCTTTGGGGCGTCTTCGGTTGGGCCGAAATTAAGCCTTTAAGGCTTTACTTTTCCGAAACTTTCGACAGGTGCTCTGGCTTCAACCCGTAGTACTGACATTAGGCATTAACCATTGATCAGATAGTCTTGAGATAGACTTCCTAAAAATCAGTCTAGCTAAGTAGAATAGAGGTTTTAGCACCCATAACACGTAGTAGGATTGCATTTAGTTCTTGCAACACGACTCGAGACGACAGCGCCGATGCGTCGGTCTGAAGTTTTGAACAAATCAAGCTTGGAAGGCGTCATTTTAATTTCCAATCGAACATACCTTCAATATCAGAGAAATACATATTGTAAGGCAAAATAGTTTGAAACATGTGTAAATGTGAATGCAATACAAATTTATCAGATCACTAGCGAGAATTTAATCTATTACTAGACCTTGCGGTGGTCATCAGGTGCTTCAGTGCCTGGCAGCTGCTGCAAATGGCTAATTTTTACCCCTAACAGTTCCTAATGAATTCGATAACTTTACTTTTATGCCACATTTTTCGTACTTTAATAAAGAATATTTGATTTAAAAGGCAGAATAGTGATTCTGGAAAGTACATTGAAGTGAAATGACCTCAACAAGATGTAAGCTGAAATGTTCCTAAATTTCCTAATTTTTTCTGGAGTTTGCATTTTATGTAGTCTTTGATAGTGTGGACGACGCTTAAACTTCGGCTAATGCACTTTGTCCGTTCAAAAGTGTTTGTGTAAGCCACAAATTTCAATAATTCGCTCCACTAGTAAATTGAATGGCTAGATACTGATGCGCAGTAACTCACATAGAACACCTTTACTTTATTCAGTGAAATTCAAGTGCTACTCCGCTTTCCCAATCAGTTCTGAATCCCCTCTACCTTTCTGGGGTTCTGGAGCCTTACCAAGAAACTGCCCCTACTCACAGTTTCTATGTAGTTCTAAAATCACACCACGTCAGAAAGTTGATTACATCCTGTGACAAGATATCATCAAGTTGCACAAGAATAATTTCACTATTAGAGAAATTTATGAGAAGGTAAATCGTTCGAAAAGTGTTGGGGGTACAACACTGAAGTCGTACAATGAAACCGGCTGCATTGGTGCCCCTAAAAAAGCCGGGAAGCCCCGTAAAACGTCAGTTAGAGAGGACAGAATTATCCAGCGTACGTCATTGAAGGATCGTTTCATGTCCTTAGCTGCGAAAACTAGGGAAATGAATGACACAACATGTATGAACGTCTCACGTAGGACCGTTTCTCGGCACCTTCAAGAAATAGGGTTATTTACAAGACGCCCACAGAAGAAACCGCTTGTGAGTGCCAAGAACAAGAAAAAAAGTGTAGAGTTTGCAAACAAGCATGTTAACTGGTCCCATGAAAATTGAGCTAGAGTGTTTTTTATTGATGAAAACAAGTTCAATTTGTTTGGTAATGACGGTAAGAACTTTGTTAGAAGACGTGAAGGTGAGAAATTAAGTGGAAAGTGTACTAAGAAGACTAAAGTTTGGCGGCGGGAGCGTATTGGTTTTCGATATGTTCTCTAGTCAAGAGACATCGCCTCTCGCTCGTTTGCAAACCCGTGTTAATGCTCAGGTGTATAAAAATCTGTTGGAAGGTATTGCCGTGCCTAATATTGTAAACTCAGGTGTCCCCAGCCCTATCTTCATGCATGACAATGCCCCTGCCACATGGCAAACACAGTCATGAGATACCTTCAGCTGCAAGATCTCGAAGTTATGGATTGGCCACCACAAAGTACTGACCTAAATCCAATCGAGAATCTTTGGAAAACACTAGGGGTGAAAGTTATGGCAAGAAACCTTATCAATACGGAAGATCTTTGGCTGTCTATGCCCGGAGTGCTTTCTGTGCTTACCGGCAGTCAGTGCACGAGTGCTCTTGTCATGAGTCCATACGTAGTTGTGAGGGTGTGTGGCCGTCTGAATACTTTTTATTTGATCTCCCTGTATCGGAGCCCAACAACTGATGATTCTCTGTATGACTGTTTGCTGACGGCGATGGCCTCGGTCCAGAGTACGGATCCTAAGTCAGCGTTTGTTTTTGTGAGGGATGTTAATGAACACCACAGGGATTGATTGGGATCTGTGTCACCGACTGATCGCCATGGTGATGCTGCGTTAGACTTTTGCACCTTATCTAGTTGTGTACAGCTAGTTCGGGGGTCCTCGCATGTTGCTGGCAATTGTCTCGACCTCGTTATGACTGATATCCCGGACTTGATGATCGTGTCAGGTGGCTCCCCTATTGGCACTTCAGACCACTCACATCTTGTTGTGTCATTGAACCTGAAACAGGTTGTTCCTGTGGTAGACACCAAGAGAGTGGTGATCGTTAAGAGTGGGGCTGATTGGGAGCTATTACTGGAGCAGTAAGGGCATTACCCTGGCGCCAGATTATTTGTAGTGATGATCCTATCTCTGAGCTCAACGACTTGACTGTGTCAATTTTGGAGAGGTATGTCCCGAAGGGGACTATTCTTGTGAGGTCTCGGGACAAACCGTGGTCTGACGACCGCTGTCGGTTAGCTTTTGAAGCTAAACAATTGGCTTATCAGACTTGGCGGTTTTCCCGTGACCGTACGTTGTGGCAGATATATGTGGATCGTCGGGCCGAGGCTAAGCGTGTGTATGAGAGGGCCCAGCTTCGTCAGAGGCAGCATTCCAGAGAGTCTCTACTGAGTATTGACCATCCACCTCGTTGGTGGAGAGAGCTAAAGGGTTCAGTTTTGGGGGCTGAACCTTCGTTGCCGCCCCTTGTTGGTCCCGGTGGAGGTATCGATGCTAATCCCTTGGCTAGGGCGGAGCTCTTGTCGGCTCACTCTGATGAAATGCAGAGCAGAGACGTGTTGTCACTACTCCACCGGAACCTCGTTTAACTTCTTTGGCGTTCAGATCTGCTACAGTCAATGTGCTGCTTGAGGGCCTTGATCCTTATGGAGATGTGGACCCGGTGGGCATGTTTTCTCTGTTTTTTAAGCAGCTTTCTGACGTTTTCGCCCCTAAGCTTGGAGTGATCTTCCGGCGTCTGATGCGGCTAGGGAACTTTCCCCGTTGTTGGCGTACCGGGAATATTACTCTCATTCCCAAGGGTCCAGTGTCGCCCCATGTCGCCAAGTACCGACCCATTACGCTGACACCCATTTTGTCGAAAGTATTCGAGAAATTGGTCACTTCCTTCTAAGCTTGGACGGTTTGCTGAGGCTACGGGTTTGTTTCCTGCTGGTCAGTTTGCATACAGAACTGGGTTGGGCTGTTGTGACGCACTGTTGACGGTGTCACACCATTTGCAGTTTGCGCGGGATTGTGGGTCTGAGGCACGCCTGGTACAGTTGGAATTCAACGCGGCGTTTGACAGGGTCAACCACAGGGGTCTATTGTACAAGTTGGAGTCGCTTGGTGTGGGTGGTAGGATTCTTTCAATCATTCGTGATCTTTCTGAGCGAACGCAGAGTGTGTGAGTTGGCAGCGTTTTGAGTGCCTCCGTCGTAGTGGAGTCTGGCGTCCCTCAGGGTAGCGTACTTGGCCCGCTTCTGTTCGTTCTATATACTAGTGACATGCTTTCCTCGCTAGAGAACACGATGATCAACTATGCCGACGATTCCACTTTGATTGCAGTGATACATGCCCCCTGCATGCGTAATGATGTCGCCGAGTCTCTGAAAAGAGATCTGTTGCACATTAGTGCATGGTGCTCGGCCTGGTGTATGAACCTGAATGCGAGTCAGACCAAGCCTATTATTGTCAGTCGGTCTCGGACACCTTTACCGAAGCATTCACATCTGAAGATAGATGACACTTTGCTTCAGGAGTCTAGCTCCTTGGAGATTCTTGGTGTTGTCTTTGATAAGAAACTTACCTTTGAGCAGCATATTACGCGACTGGTGTCACGTGCTTCAATTAAGATTGGGCTCCTGCTTAAGGTTAATTCTGTGTTTGGTGACAGGGAGGTTATCCGCAGATACTTTTATGCTTTCGTGCTGCCTGTGTTGGAGTATTGCTCACCGGTCAGGGCTTCGGCTGCTGACAGTCACTTGCGTCTGCTGGACCGACTTGTTAGTTCAGCGAGCAAGCTGTGCGCCGAAAGTGATCTGGTGAATCTGTCCCATAGAAGAGAGGTTGCTGGACTCTGTATGTTTTATAAGGTTTACAACAATGAAAGTCATTGGTTGTATTCATCTGTCCCAGCCCTCAAGGTCTCAAGGAGGATTACACGTGCTGCAATTGACAAGCACACTTTCACATTAGAGAGTGTTAGATGCAGAACTCGTCAGTTCAGTCGGTGCTTTGTGCCCTGGTATGTTGGGGTTTGGAATTTATTACCGGTATCGGCTCTCGGTCGTGTTGGCCTGCAGGCGATTAAGTCGGCAGTTAATGGCTTTTTGTTGCATTTTCTTTTGCAGCGTTCCGGGCTTCCCGGTATTGCAAACTGCTTCATTTGGGTTGTACTACATGTCCGTGGCGGCCCGGGCGTGAAGTTTTTAATAATAATAATAATAATAATAATAATAATAATAATAATAATAATAATAATAATAATAATAATAATAATAATAATAATAATAATAATGAAACATCAAGAGGAATGGGCGAAAATTACTGTTGAAGATTATCAGAGTCTCATTCGGTCATGTAGTCGACAATGTGCAGCTGTAATCGAATGCAAATGACTCTTCACCAAATATTGATTGTTTACCACCATTTTGCGAAATATTTCTAGCAAAATATTGATTTAAATGCATTTTTTTCTTGTTTGTCCCTTAGTTTTGAACGTTATAAATTCCAAGATAAAAGCTTTTCCTTCATAACTTTTTATTATCCTTCATACGTGTCTCAAATTTTAACACAATAATCAACGTCTTACTGGCTAACAGTGTGCAGAAGAAGAAGTACCTGGCATGCTTGAAAAAAATTACGCCAGTTTGATAATTTGTCCCTTAGTTTGGACGGTACTACATAATTTTAGTGATTTTTACGCAAAATATGAAAAAATTATGGGAAGGAAGGTCATAAAATGCTTCTTAGCTGCTTCTAGCCATGCATTTTTAACGACCAAAACACCAGGTGAGCAGTAACCTTTGACAGTGATTGTGCATGAGATATACGAATTAGTAGTTTTTTATCTATCTGGAAGCGTAAGCTAGAGTAGTCAGTTTGATCATCCTGCAGTGTTGGTAAATATTATTGTGACTTTCTGATGAAAAACCTCAAGTTTTTATTAACTTTTGCGATTGTTTTTTAGCGTAGCCTCCGCCAAGGAGGCTGTTTTTTGTCGTGTTTGTTTATCTGTGTTGGTCTGTCACTAAGAGAATTCAAAACTTAGGAACGGATCTTTACGAAATTTTCAGGGATTGTTAGGCATGTTAACAGGAGAAGATGATTAGATTACCTTTTGGTTGAAATCTGTTCTTCCGTTTGTTTGTTTGTTTGTCTATTTTTTCATAGTACCATAACTCCTAAAGTTATGGTCGGATTTTCATGAAATTTGCATGAGTTGTTAGGTTTACTACGAAAAGTGTTTGGTCAAATTTTTGCAATGATCTGTTTGCTCGTTCGTTTGTTGCGGTGCTTAATTTCATACTTTTTAGCACAGTAATGTAAAGTTATGAATAGGATATATCTTTATGAAATTTACAGGAGTTGTTAGTAATGTTAAAAGACATAGATGATTCAATTTTGGTGATGCTCGGTTTGTGCGTTTAACTTGTGCGTCATGATGTTTGTTAGAAGCATAACTCAAAAAGCTGTAAACGCATATTCGAGAAAATTTCATAAACTGTTAATACTGTCAAAAAGCACAAATGATTAGATTTTGGTGTTGATACAACAAAAATCATGGATTAAGAGCCAATTTGAATTTTTCGTTACCGTTGCCTTGCTTGGTGGAGGTATGCCCTCTCAGAGGGCTCTAGTTTATTCTTGTTTCACTGTGAATTTATACTTGGCCATACGTGGAAACTAACTTTAAGAGGCAGCAAGTATGCTAATTATAGCAGCAGCAAAGCTTTCGTAGCGAAAGAACATTCTGTAAGGAAATTGTCACCGGCAAGCTAGAAAAATATTTAATTTTACATTCCTATCATTGTATCTTTAATTTGCGTTTAATATTATGTCGTCCTTAATAAATGTCAGAATCACTAAAAAGACGTTCTGGAAAGTCTACCATCTCAGTCTTCAAGTATATTTATTCAGCTAAATACTGCCGGAAAACCTAAATAATAATATGTACATAGATATATCATCCAGTTTGCTATCGGGTCAGTCCTTCATGTAATCCAGACAGTGGTTGATCAGTCCTCCTTTGTGTTTTAATTGAAATAAATACTAAGAGTTGAGTGAGGGACTCGAACTGGGGACCTCCAGCTCCACCCCTCCACTCTAGTCACTAAACCACCACAGCAGAAAAGTACCACAAGTATATTCGTGTTGAAACTGTTTTACTCTGTTTCTCGTCGACTTGCTGTTCCCATACGAGTTGATCTAACTTGAGAAGACCTCCTTGCATGGGTTCCACGTTTCTGTTGGCATATTCAGTATCACTTGCTTTTCCTCTCGAAAGACGTTTTGCAATGAATGGCGAGGATTAAGTCATAATCTTTATCAAAGGGCAAATTTGATAAAAATGGTAACTTGGTAATTTTTACCGCAAAAATTAGCGTAATTTTGAAAGGTAGTTTCACTTGTTATAGTAGCCCTCCAATAATAATTCTCATATGATTTTTTGCACGCCTTCTAACTCGACCACCGTCAGCAGCCTCGAAGTTGCTATGCGCGTTTAACCCAAGCGAATCTTCGACCTTCGCCGAGCCGGAAGCACGCCTGGGTTAGCTGAGCCCTTGACAGCTTTCTCGACTTTATTAGGCCATTATTGGCTGAGTGAATGGCACTCCGGCCGAAGTTTTTTGCTTCTGCAACGACCAAATCAAAACAGGCTTCTGCTTACTGCTCGAAATTGGCACTCGCGATGGCCGACCGAGCATCCAGAGCTTCGAGCTAAACTTGCATGTAACGAGTCTGTCCCGGAAAGGACGCTTCAGTGCGACGTGTCACTTTGTCCGCAGCCCACTAACGCCTGAAGTAATGCCTTAATTTCTCGTTAGAACGGCACTACCGCGGTGCCCTAAAGAAAAATGGACAACATGCATTGACGAGCTAAGATTGTTTACATGGATAGCCAGTATCCTTATCGTATGTGTCCTGCCCTGTCAGAATATATACGCGCCTCACGCTGTGAGGATCAACTCGAGTAAATTTTCGCAGAAGTTGCACCTGACGGCAGGCCCTGCAGACCAGGTTAGTTTGTAAGGTTACGTAGATGTGTTTTTTTGGCTCTTTGCTCTGTGCATTGTTTACCTGTCGGTAGCAGCGCACTCGCCCAATTTAAGACTTATGGAACTCAAGTGCATTCTCATCCGCCTCAAGACCTTCCGGCAGGAATGTCTAAATAAAAGTATTTATGTGAAACATTTATCGACCTAGCCACTGTAACGCTAGTCAGCCTATTTTAATTTTACTCTACCTTATCGGACATGAGTTCTTGTTTCGTGTGAACATACCTGCGTTGTCTGCACCCACGTGTTCAACCCTTTAAATCGTCCAGTTTTACTGAGTTCCAATAAATCTAATCTAATACTAAGAATGACCGTCGTGTGTTTATAAATATATATATTTATATGTTCGGTGTCACGCTCTTAATGAACTAGACTAGTGGCCCATGCCGTCATTATAAATGACGGCAAGAAATTAACACTTCACCAAAACCCCCGCCGTCTTTTGGGCTTCCTCATTTTCCCCCAATTTAATACTGAAGAAAAAGATTCCAAGGTACCCAACTTTTCTTTTCGCCTTTTGAAATCTGAATTTTCTCCTATCTTGTTAGTTCTATTTTTCCCCTATCTAATACTGAAGAAAAAGATTCCAAGGTACCCCACTTTTTTTTACATTTTGAAATCTGAATTTTCTCCTATGTTAATAGTTCTATTTTTCCCCTATCTAATACTGAAGAAAAAAATTCCAAGGTACCCCACTTTTTTTTTACATTTTGAAATCTGAATTTTCTCCTATGTTATTCCCATAGAGCGTGACAGGAAAGATATAAATATATAAATAAATAAATAA
>LQNS02278101.1:7607871-7622559 GCA_001587735.2 Parhyale hawaiensis | reverse complement strand
TTACTGGAAATGGCCATGCGCAATATGCAATAAAAGAACTCCTTTGGGAGAAGTGCAAAGAAGTTACGGCCATAAGCTCCCTTGCCACACAGCTAGAGCTTGACTTGCCTGTTTTCATCACTCTATTATAGAAACAATCTAACGCAGCGCATTTGCATTTAAATTGCCTGTGGATGTGTCCCTAAGTGACACCGCTGCCACCAGCGTATCAACGGGCGCTTCTGTGACTTTCTGCCTCCCAGCGCGACCGCTCCCGTCTCATTCAGTCCCGCCTCCCACTCGGCACGCAAACTCTGCTAAACCGAATTATTAGCGAAATGTTATGGCCTCTTGTTCTGGTTTCTTGTGCTGGGTTTCTACCCAGGAATAATTGCACCGAAATGCATGGAAAAATTTTGAGGTATCCACCTACTAATGGGGGCATATCTTGTCGCCTTTAGTTACCCTGAAAACGCAAAATAAATAGGTTTTCATAAATGATAAAATGCCCAAAACTCTTCAGTTTTCGAATTATACTAAAATGAAGAAACTTAAAGCTTTAAGTAGGATACTACGTGCGCGCCAATGTTGGCACTGATCTTGATAGTTCAGCACGTTTCCGACCCATCAAAGCGGTTTACATTATTTTTACAATAAAAACTGCAATATTTTATAGTTAGGAAAATATCTGAAGTTTCAAATTTAGCACTTAGGCTAACGTAATCACACTACTGTATGGCGGACACTACGTCGTCAGAGTTTACATCCGTGTCGTTTCAAAATAATGCAAGGGTTGCTGCCACCAGATTTTGGACCTCTTGTACAAATTTCAGAGTGGCTTATGCAACAGCGAACAAGGGATCCCAACTTCTCCAAGCTGATACTGTACACAGATGAAGCGCATTATGCTCTCGATGGTGTTTTTAACATTCAAAATAATCATCGTTGAGCTCAAGCTCAATTATCCTCATTTCATTCGCCCAAATAATCATCAACATCGATTCAGTATAAACGCATGGGCAGGATTGTGGTCGGAAAACGTGCTGAACTATCAAGTTTAGTGCTACCATTGGTGTGCACGTAGTATCCTACTTAAAGCTTTAAATATCTTTGTCTTATAACTCGAAAACTAAGGAGTTTTGGGCATTTTATCATTCATGAAAATCTATTTATCTTGCGCTTTTTCCTATTCTCTAAGCTTGGATGCCTAGTTCTATTTAATATAGTGCGTGTCCTTTGTTGTTTCTTCTATTTGTATCACCATGCATTATCGGACACAGCAAGGGCCTGCAATTACTGATAACCCAGCTGGCCGTTAGTTACGCCTGCCAACTTGGGCCAAGCTGAGTTTAATGTTCACTGTTTTTTCCTATCTCGGTCAAAGAGTCGCCATCTGCCAAGCTTTAAAATTCGCTCTATATGCTACACTGAATTTAACTTTCCCTGCCTTAGCTAAATTCGGTTTAAGTTCCTCTGTCTTTTCCAAACTCAACGTTCACTGTCTCTCCCTAACGCACCAATCATTTTGCTGCCTTCACCAAACTCTGAAACACTTGAACGTTTACCGTTTCAGCAAAACTCAATTTAACGTTCGCTGTGTCTGTCAACCTCCAATGACGTCCGTTACTGCCAAACGCAACTTAATGTTCGCAGTCTTCGCCAGCCACCTGAATTGGTGTGCGGCTGTAACTCTAAAATTTCTATTAGCTCTCGAAAGTTCGTGAAAACTAAGAACGCAATTAATCCTCTTACCAGGTGAGGCTCTGATCGACTTACGCCACGCTTACCTCGACGATCGACCGGCTTGGTATCGTCTGCAGGAGCGACGCTCCCGGTCGGCCAACACCACACCCCGAGGCTCCCTCGTGGGCCAGGACTTCCCCATTCAGCCCCTCAGAAGATCATCTGTACGCTCTGGCAACGGTTAGTTTTTGCTTAAAGATAAATTTTTACATCCCTATTCTGTCCTATCTTGGCCGGCAACACAATACCTAGGAAAAATTCGTCCACATTCTATTAAACTCTGATTGTAGGACTGCTTCCTTACTATCTATAGCGTTGATTTTCACTGAGGGTGCGTTTATTTGAAAATACGCATCCTGGTTTTATTATTATTTTTATTTTGTTTTTTGTTTCACGTACGAACCTCTAACAGGTTCATAACATTGTTTACTGCTTTATTGATATTTTTAGTACATTAGTAAGTAATAGAAGGTATTTTTCTTGAATTAAAGTTATCGTTTTTCTGCAAAAAAAAAAAAAATAGATTTTACTTACGTTGATCAACATTCGCTAGCTACGATGCTATGTAAAGTCTGCCGAGGCAACAATAGCGAGTTGCAATTGAGTTCGACAACAAACGATGATGTCGAGCGTGTAAATTTATGTTTGGCGTATTATGTTTTGCTTAAGGTTTTATCCTTTAAACCAAATTACATTACGTAATACTACCGTTATAAACATCTAGAGAAATGGGCTATAGTCACTTCTGTGAGTAATTTCTTAATTCACGGTTTCACTCCGGACCGAAACATTACAAGTGCGTCTCAATTAATGGCTTATAATTCAAAATTCAGGCATTCTCTGTTCACATTCTTCTTATAAGCACTTAGATCACGTAAACTGCTACTATTCTGAGAACCATTCACTTCACGACTTTGGAACTGGGTTGTACTTCAACGAGTCTGTGCTGAGACAAGGCTGGGCTACTCGTGCTGAAATTTCTCGTCAGGTGTGTGCTCTCGATAAGGACAAAATGCCTGCTATTTTCCTTTCTCATTGGAAAAGAACTTAACTGCGTAGACGGGATTAGATTCGTTATTGTCTACAAGAAGTGAGCCTGTTAATTCTCCTCTCGAGTGGAAAGAGATTTTTCCGGAAAAAACACTCCCCGTTTCAGTGAGCCAGCCCTTGGTAACGTCTATAATTAACTCTCACTGTACCTTCCAGTCACGTATAGAATGGAGCGACTCCTGATAAAGTTGATGCGGTAAAGGGATGAGGGTGTCTTTCTGCTCTTCAATTATTATTCTAGTTTGAGATGCTACTTTCAAATTAAATTAATTTTTCTTTGTGTACAGACGAAGTCCACACATCAAACGACAGCCGACATTCTTCATTAGATTCCGGCCTGCTCCATCCCGACTTGGCCTACAGAGACTCAAGGTATGTTGATCTTGGCCTATTGTAACTTCCTTCGGCAACAGCCAGGATCTTCCAGGTTTATTTCTCTATTAAGTTATTTGCACCCCGTCGCGGAACACTCAATTAAAATTTGAATTTTGTAGGTTTACATACTGGGTTTCGTATAGATCACACTACGAAACACAAAAATTGCACCGTCACTTTATATGCGGTACACTAACTTTATGGCATGCATTGTTCCCGGTGCTAAACACTTACAAAAGTGGTAATTTCATTTTGTATATTGAAAGGAATATATTAAAGAGCTTTAAAAACACAGAATTCTTACATTTGTGTGAGTATATTTTTACAGCGTTTGGATTAGGTTAGGGCAACACAGGTCTGTATTATTGCGCTACGTAGGTAGCTACCATAACTTGTGTTGTTGCTTCAGATCAGTGTGATGTGAACGAGAGCGTTGCTATATTATTAATGTGCGCATGCATTTTTTGTTGACATCTCTCCATATGTAGAAAATGTAGACTAGTTCGTTGTTACCCTCTTTGTACAGAAAGTTTTATTTTTGATTCGTGATTGTATTTTTTCTTTACTCAGATCCTGCAGAGAGCATTAGCGTTTTAGATTCAGTTTGCTCGGTGTCATAGACAATTTCAATTCAAGAATATTTTTGTACTTGAATGTTCTAAAGTTGTCAAAGCTCCCCATATATTTCCTTCGATTTTAGAACAGAATTTTAGCATTGTAACTTATCTTGATTACTGTTACGCCTTGACTGCAAAAATCCGACGACACGAACGGTTTTTATTTTTTATTACGCTGAGTTTCTTTCCAAAATAGGATCTCGTCTTCCGAAAACTGACAAAAATTAGACATGTACATCTCACTGATTGCCAGTGTTGTCACCACTGCAAAAGTAAAGTGTCGTTAAAATAAGCTCGGAAAAGTTGTCTGCTTTGTCATACCGAAACTTTTGGGTGTAATAACTTTGTAGAAAAATGTATGAAATGCAACTGATGTAATTCTGATACAGTTAATGCTTCATGAACAAATAAATTAGTAATTAAACAGTGGGTGGTTTATCAAACTTTATTTGTTGACTGTCTGACTATTCCCTAGGCCTTTGAAGGATCTTAACGTACAGCCAATTAGTCATAAATGCAGTTTTTTTTTTTTTTGTTAAGGACAAAGCATGGGACGTAAGGTTAGCGAGGTTGGACACTTGTACGTCATGAGGCGTCGCGTTCCCATGCGTCTTCAGGCAGAGATGACCTTAGTCTCAGTCGAGCCTCCAGGAGATCTTTATTCGTCTTCTCTGTAGTTTTCTTGCGCTCAACTGACTGTGTTTACTGAGCTCTGCTCCTCTATATTCGCTACTGTTTATCACCAGCGAGTGAAGCGAAAAATGATGATATTTTCGTTGAGTATTTAAGTATATTAGTAGATTTGTTTGTCTGTTCACCAAAAAGCAGAGAGAAGGAGTTGAGCACTGTTAATAATTTTTTGCAGGGAGTCAGGGGAGTTGACCTAGATGTGAAAAATGCTAAATAAACTAGAGTTAGCTTGCCATCAAAAATGATGGAGTTCGATTTTGTTGTCTGTCCACCCAAAAAGAGGCAGAAGGAGTTGAGTCGTATTATTTTTTTTAGGCAGATGGGTTGACTAAGCTGTGAAAATTGTCAAAAAGTCTAGAGTTAGCTGGCCATCAGAAATGACCGCGTTGAATTTGTCCCCACCTCGGGTGATGGTCTTACGGCAAGAGTAGTTCTAATTGTTCTCATGCGCTTTGTTCTGTGCTTACGTTCCTGCTTTTCTTCCACAATGCTTAACCCTTCTGCCCAGAAACACTCAAGATGGCATAACTACTAACTCTTATTAAAATACCGTTATTGTAGCCAGTTTGAAGTCGAAGCTTATTCATTTCTGAATTAGAAAAGCTCCTCATGTAGAAACTGTAGATATGACAAAAACGCCCTCTTGCAAAGTACAAAAATCTGGGAAGAATTTCAAGTAGACGATGATACCAACCTTGTTCCGTCTATTGCAGAGCTTTTACATCTGATATGAAAGTTAGATAGAGAATTTAAACGCTTTAACCCTTTAGTGCCTACTATACGCATCTGTGGACGTCGTTATAACTACAGTGAAACTCGTACAACGTATACTGTAGATAAGCGTATTGCATCAGCTTGGGCAAGAGTATCAGCTTCATGTTAGTTATACTCAGAAGGTTTAGGCCTCCGTTTCCGAGCGGAATGTTATCACAGAGGAAAGAGCATGAGAAATACAGTATGTCGATAGAAACTGGCAGCCCATGCACGAAGGTGTTCCCACACAGAATCATTGCTCATGGGAACAGCGAGTCGCGAAAGAAGAGAAAGAACAGAATAGAGCATGAGCAAGTAGGAGTATGGAATCGGGAAGGAAGCAAAGTGGGCATAAAAGGCAGACGTCTCGAATGCCCAGCTATAATGGCTGAGGTAGCCTACACGAGCCCCCTGGGGTTGCCGGGTCCCATAACATAGGATGGGCGAACCTAACTAACCTAACTCTATGGCCTATGGCCCATACTATGCCCCGTGAAGTGGAGTGTCAGCTTCAAAATGACAAGTTCTACTGCACGCTTCCTACTTCTACATTCATGACACTTTTTGCGAATACCAAAGGAAATCGTGAAGCTGTACAATTGAATAAACAACCAAGTAAAGTATACTGCACTTTTTTGGAAGTCAATCAGTATGGTGTCATCTATTGCTACGGTCCTTGACACTTAGTACTGGACCCACACTACGTTTCCCTGGAATGTCGTAGTTTTGGAGTTTTCCTTTTCAAAAGTTTGCATTCCTACAAAAGTGTTCAATCAGACAAAAGGGTTAAGAGGCTTGTTATGGTTAACATGCCTCCAGTAGCTCGTAATATTCGCTTGCCTAAATTAGGTCTTCTTAAACGCCATTCTAGCCACGCCGGCCTTTACTTTTCTATTGTCTCTCCCACTGACCATCTTTCTTTCTTTTTTTCTTTCTTCTATCTTTGCTTTCCTTCCAAATTAGTGTTTCCATTGGCGGTCATCCTTCGTACGTGGATGTCCCGTTTAGCCTCCAAGCAGCAAAAATGTCTCATCCTTTTCTAGTATTTCCCTCTTGCAACATGCGTTCGTGTTGCACGAGGCAAGCTTATAGCCACGAGTTCAGTAATTTTACACGAAGATTGAATTTACCAAAGGTAAAAAGCAAATGAAAACAATACGCAACGCCTGGAAACAAGCTCTGTTGCTTCTTCGGCAACTTACACTTTTCACTATGACTTCGCTCGACCAGTAATGAGCTCAATGTTGTTGTAAGCCTTGAGAATTTAATGAAATGAGCCTGTCGTTGGTAGGTAATTTGAAGTCATTTCATTAAAACTTTCTTCGATTTTGTCGATCGATGAATTCAGCGGCGTAATTGCCAACGCTTTTCAAAACTTCTAGCCAAACCTCTGTTTTTTTCGTAGTTATTTGTCTCGTTTGTTTCTCCTCAAGGCCGTAAGACTGACGATAAGGTTAGGCCTGGTTGATTTCTCTATAGAAAAATTTAATATATCCCGAATACTTTACTTAGCTAATTCTAACGTAACCCTGTTAAGCTCTCTGGGGACCTGAACCCTGCACAAAATCACTCGGTGTACCAGGTAATCTTGTGCAGTCAGCTTATCAGAATTAACTTGGCATTTGTTAAAATTTTCGGGATGTATTAAATTTTCGCTCGGTGTCTACCACGTACCTTCCGTGTCATAATGCGCACTGACTGTGTTGCTGTATATTACGCGAACAATCATAGGCCATAGCGTTGGGTTAGTTTAGGTTTGTCCATCCTACGTTATGGGGAGCAGTGCCCCAAGAAAAAGCTGTCGATTACTTTAGTCATTAGCTAGGCCTTCGGGACGTCTGTCTTTCGTGCATACTCTGCTTCCTTTAGATTTCATGCTTCTTCTGATCTTACTTCTTACTTTTTCCTCTTCTTTCCCGGCTTGCTGGTCCCATGCGCGTTGATCTTGTGTGGGAACGTTCCCGGGAATGGGTTCCACTTGTCTGTCGTCGTACTATGTATTTCTTCTTTCTTCCTCTGTGATATCGCCTTTGTTGTGGAGACGGAGACTTAAACTTCTGAGGAGAATCATCATTAACTTATCGCAAGAGCAACCTTGCTTCATTCTTTGAAGACTCTAACGATATCTCCAGTAGCTAATCCAAAAGTTTCGGTAATTTTTGTGCAGACTTACAAAAAAGTGCGAAGCATTTTCTGTGAAAATGTAATGTCTGTCAACAGTAATTTAATTTCTGTGAGCATAGGGCTTCCGTCACATTTGCAGCATCGACACCTCGCACGCGTATAATTTCAGTTTCAGAAATTTGTGATTTTTGTGATTACTAGTTGCATACAACCGATTTTCCTCAGGCTTAAACGTTTAAAGATAACTTGCGTTATTTTCCTTGCAGAATAACTTAAATGTGCTCGTTTGTGGTGTCTTTTTTTGTAAACGTCAAGATTAGTGGACAAAATTTCGAATGTTTCTAATCACCCAATTATGTAACTTTCGAAATTGTCTTCGCACACAGACGCACTTACACTCTCAGAAATACAGATAAGCAACTCAAGTACAGCGTGCTTCTAATTGCATAGCAGATGTCGGTATGTCGGTGCCAGTAGTTTTTTTTTACGAAAAATGTACTTGTAGTGTCTCTCTTTGCTACTATTTTGAAATTTGTGTATCAGACCTGAAGCTCAACACAAGAACTTTCTCCGCCCTCAAAAAAAAAAGAAAAAATTCGAGATTCTAATTTGTCCATTTCATTAAAACCGTTTGAGAAAAAGATGTTAACATAAACTACCTCTGCCAAGGAAGCTAAGCTTTTATCGAGGTGGTATGTTTGTCTGTCTGTTACCAAGGTGACTCTAAAAGTTATGAATAGATCATTATGGAATGTACCATCAATTTTAGGTCTGTAGCGAGTAATAGGTGATTATATATTGGCGAAGATCCGTGTCATTGCTTACTTCTTTGCCTATCTGTTTTTTCTTGAATTGTTGGGAATGTTATAAAGAGCAACTGACCAAATTTTTGTGATATCTACCATCTGTTTTATTTCTATCTGTAAATATTTTTATGTTTGTCAGAACATAAGTCATAACGTTAAGGACGGATCTTCATGAAGTTTTTGAGAGTTGTGCGAAATGTTAAAAGGCTCAAATGACTAAATTTTTGTGATAATCAGTTCGTCTGTTTGTGTGTTAGGTCGACTATGTTGGTCTTAGTGTCTTGTCAGAGCATAACTTAAAAAGTTAGAGACGGATCTCAAGAAAATTCCAGGCGCTGTTATCAATATTAAAGGGCGCAAATAACCACATTTTTGTTGATCATATACGGAAATCGTGATTTCATGAGAAATTTGAATGTTTCGCTAACGGTGACTTACTTGACGGAGGTATGCGCTCCCGGAGTGCTGTAGTTCTAAATAGAAGTAAAATAAAGAAAGACGTAGTTTTAGTTTTGAATAGAACTGGAATGAAACAGTCGTTTTATATCTCCAATAGAATTATTTGAATATACAGATATTTTCAAAAAAGTTAAATAATAAACTAACTTATACTTTTTCATTCCCGGGGGCTAACAAAAGTGTTTACGAGCTTGTCTTTAGAAGGAGAAGACAGTTTTTTCCTATTTATTTTATATGATGCCAGTTTTCCGCCATATATAGATTTATCTTATGTCGTTTGTATGTTGTGGACTCCAGCATCGTAGTGTGCAACAAGATGGACCTTTGCCTGTACATAGTCTCTCCTCAACCAACAAGGATGGACGGAATACTGCCCTCACTCAGTGTTACATTCTGCTTATGCTTTTCTCTTTCTTTCCATCTTACTTGGCTCGCTCGTTCTTGTTCTTCATCTTCTGTGACTTCCTCAAGTAAGTACCTCCTCCAACATACTCTATACCGAAAGCTTCCTTGCGACGATGCGCTTCTTCGGCATCAACAAAGATGCGATTGTACGGTTGCTACTGCTCGCTGCTTCTCTCACTGACCATAAGAAGTTTTTTTTTGGCAGCTTCTGTTTGCGCATAAAATTTATTACTCTCTAAAGTAATCGTATGTGAATTTCTTAAACAAACCATTTAAATGGCACTTCGATATTTTTTATATTCTGAAGGAGCACTAACTACTGGGCAGTGCTTCCTTCTTAAGCTATTTATAGCATAATGGTAATTGTAGTTCCTTTCTCTTGAGTAAAATAATGCTGCTGCATGTCATGTATGCACAAGTTTTCTTTATCGGCTGTATCACCAATTCTTAAACCCCTTGCACCCCGTGTGATAAATTCGTCATATTAAAGTTTACCAAATTTGTCGTCCATTGAATGATTTGCGGAGTCGTGCCCAATAGACCCCATAGGTTGACTTGGCTACGTCTTCTGCACATCATCCTTTCCATACCCACTTTACGCTCTTATGTTTGTTTGAGGGTGCGTCACTGTCTCCCTGCCTCTGTGATTGGCTACAAGTGGCAATGAAAAATTTTGAAAGCTGTTCAATTATTAATGTTTTGGAATGGCCTTTGCTTTCATGATCATTTGAAGGCGAGTTGAAGGTCCAGTGTTACTATGAATGTTCGGTACAGGGCTTAGCCTTTTGGTGTCTACAGCACGTGTTTTTGGACGTCACAAATATGTTTTTCTTAGAATCATGCTAGTAGAAAAGGCTAAAAGCTAAAAGTTCCTTTCTGGACTTACACTTTTTTGAACTCTTCTTAGGTAAATAGTGCTTGTGATACCTAGAATTAAAATTTATCCACACCAGATTTTAGCATTAGTTAGCTGATATCCGCCTAGCTCGTCTCGCTAATGGTATTCACTATGATGAAGGGCAAAATCAGTTTACATTAACTTGCATAGCCAGGGGCAAAGCATATGCCTTAGGTGGTACGGTCAGGTTAGTTAGGTTCGCTTGTAAAAATTTTCCTTGCTAAGGCGTTTTACACAGCTTCCTCCTGTAATCACTTTGCTTCCTTTAATTTTCATATTCCCAATGATGTTTGGTACTCTTCATCTTCCTCTTCTTTCTGTCCAATTTGGCGTTCCCATACAGGTTGATCCAGTGTGGGAATGCCTCTGTAGGTTCTACGTTCTTCACGGCATTCCACATATCCTTCTTAAAACACCACTTTGGGTCTACAGGGACCTAAACTATCCTATCATCCCTCAGGTTAGATGGCTGAGCCCTTTTCCCCTATGCTGTTCAAGATTACTCAGCCTCGGCAAACAGCGAATAAAAATATGGTGTACTTGCTTGCTATGCGATATACAATAAAGAAATCCATAGCTGAAGAACCTCCATTCATGTTAACTGGAAATCGGTGTATTTTGGTTTACTAGGGAAATCCCCCAATCCCCCTGTCCGACGACAGGACCTAGGCTTTAAGCTGTCATTTTACTTGATATGCATAGTGCGATTTCATTAGTTTTTTTAAGAGAAATATAGCGTATGCTGACTTTATGATTTAGATGGTGAATCATTGAATCGAGTGGCACTGTGTGCTAATATTCGTTGTTTGAATCAAAATTGACGCGCTTAGGAACGGAGGTCGGTCCGATACTCACCGTACTGGCTGGTGTAATGTCGCTTTTATGGCGAACGTTGCTCCAGAACACAGGTATTTATTCAAGCTGGAGAAATTACTAACCATATATATAAATAGCTATTCTCTGTCGACCACAGCACTCAACAGGTACAAGGCTATTGTACGGATATGCATAGTTTTGTACGAATTAATTACGAATGTGAATATGATGCATTGAAATATATGTACAGTATATGGTCAAACTTGAACACAGCATCAGCATGCTCAAGTAGATACTACTGGGCTGACCGGAAAGTTAGTGAAAATTTTTTCTAGTTCTAATTTTGACTTATTTTAAAACATAATTGAGTCCGGAGCAAAAGATTTGACTACACCACCTATGTTACTACACCACCTATGTTAGAGCACAGTTCAAGCTATATTTTCATGTAAAAAGGTTTGAGATCCTATAACCTGTGTTAATTCTGTCACCCTTTATAATAGAAGATAATTTATGTCTTCGGCACTTGACGTTTTTCTATTTCTATAAAGCAGAAATGCCTACAAGCAATTAACCAAAGAAATTTACGCAAATTACGGGGATGATTTTTACCCGAAACACTGTATGGAATTGACTTGCGAGCTTCTGACCTAGACATTGTAGTCTTATTGATACAGAGATATCGGGCATAACGTCTTTTACTAATAATGACCAAATCAGGTCATTAAGTGAGAGTAACCCACATTGCACGACCCGAAAATTGGCAGAACGCCTCAAACTATCCAAATCCGCCGTTCATGAGCACCTGGTAAAGTTTAGATTCGCAACTCGTCCGATGGTTGGGTGCCACGTGATTTGAGTGAAAAGAACCTTTTGGATCGCATTTCCATTAATGATTTGCTTTATAGATGGAAACGAGCCTTTTTAAAATCAAAGTGTGACCGTAGATAAGAAATAGATTGTTTCCGAAAATTTCAGAGTTGGAGTACGAGACATGAACCTCCCTTAGCCACTACAAGTGGGTCTTCACCCTAAGAAAGTTTTGCCTTTTACCTGATGGGAGGGAAAAGGAATTTTGCATACTATGAGCTTCTCCTAAGTAACCAAACTGGTAATTCTGATGAATACTCGTTATAACTGGGAGAGTTATAATCAACAGTTCAAGAAAAACGCCCAGAATTGTCCAACAGGAGCTTGTGTTGTTTTCCATCAGGATAATGCGAGACCACACGTTTCCTTGGAAACCAGACAAAAATATCTGCAGCTTGGCTGGGATGTGTTACCCCACCCTCCATATGCACCAGATATTACGCTGTCTAATTTTCACTTATTGAAGTCTTTGCAGAAGAGTCCTAATGACAGAGATTTCAATTTTTTGTATGATTTCATATGACACCTTGATAAATTCTTTGCCATGAAACCACCGCTATTCTGGGAAGAGGATATTTTTTAGTTAAAGGAAGGATTGAGACGCATTCTCCAACAAAATGTTTCATATTTGGTTTATTAAAAATGTAATGGCCGACATTTATTGACCTTTTTGTTCCGTTAAAAAATCTGCTCAAGTTTTCCGAGCAGCCCAAGATAGTATTTCAATACAGCTTGATGTTCAAGTACTCAACAGCGTTCAAAGTTAAAGATCTGATTTTGAGATCCACTACAGCACGATGGGAGAAGGTTCAAGTTCAGCACCGAAAGCTTTTTTCTTGAGTGCTAGGATATTATGTGGGAAATTCTGTGAATCTTTCTGAATTTTGTTAGGATTTTACTGTCATCTTCTTCTCCGCTAATTGTACCGATTTGTTTTATAGTTCAAGCAAACTCTGATAAAACACTATTAAATAATTGAAGTAAAACAATTATACCTGTTATTCTTATGTTTACCCTAGCTTCTCAAACGAAGTTAGATTTGGGCTGCTGCCGAGGGACCCCTAGTAAGTTACCTCTTCCATACGCTTGCAGACGAGGTTTTCCTCTTTGTCTCGTACCTCTTTCGTTTCTGTCCCCCTCACAATCAATGCATTTATCATATCCTTTCTCTTTACTTACTTACTTGGTGATATTGCTTCCCCGATCACGGACTCCCTTCAGGCGGTGATATTCTACATGACCTTTCCATTACCTCTCATGTAAAACCTGAAAACTCCAGCGGTATTAAGCCAATGTACAATCTAAACTAAACGAACTTCGGTGCACGCTTGCTCAACATAATTAAAGCTGACTTATCGAAGCACGCCGCTACACGCAGGGCTGCTCAGAATAGCTCTTGCACCGACTTGCTAACTTGATGTGTTTTACTCTTGTACTTTTGACGGGCAAACTCGTTTAAGGGCGCATTCATCCGGCAGTCATATTTATGAACGTGTTCTCTTTAATCTACGTATAAATCTTAAGTTGATTCCTCGTAAACACAGCTGTGTATCTACTAAATGAATATTTTTGTTCATACATATTGCGTCAATTCAGTTATCATAGCAAGCTTTACTAGTAAAGCTTCGGACGCCTCTTCAAATGCGGAGTGATTCAGAATTCAAAAAGTTAGGCTCTTTTCTCCCTTTTAAACAGACACATAAACACGTCAGACCCTGAACTGAGGTAGCTCATTCACTTGCCGGTCTTAGGAATCCGCCTTTACACAGAGAGTTTAAAACCAGTTTCCGCGGTGCAAATTTTGTCTCAGAACTCTACCTTTACATGGACAGTCTAAAGCCCCGTTCACACGGTGCAAAATTTGTCTCACAGCTCGCTCTCTTCCCCGCGCCATCTTTGCTAGGCGGGAAATTTCTCACTCGGCGAGCCCCGCTTGCGTGGCCTGTCATGTCATAGTATGCGAAAGTCCATTAATGATAACTAGTGTCCCGAGCCGTCATTGTAAATGACGGCATATTGGGTTATTAATGACTGGTGCACGTGCGCGATAAATGACGGCAGTAAGTTAGCCCTTCAGGAAAACCCCCGCTGGCTTCCTCATTTTTCCCCTATNGCCATCTTCTACAACCCGGCCTATTTTCTCCTATCTTATTCCCATAGAGCGTGACAGGAAAGATATAAATAAATAAATAAATAAATAAATAAATAAAAACACGACGTGAATTATTATATAGTAGACGTGTAGCGGCGTGCTTCGATAAGTCAGCTTTAATTATGTTGAGCAAGCGTGCACCGAAGTTCGTTTAGTTTAGATTGTACGTTGGCTTAATACCGCTGGAGTTTCCAGGTTTTACAGGGGAGGTAATGGAAAGGTCATGTAAAATATCACCTCCTGAAGGGAGTCCGTGATCGGGGAAGCAACATCATCAAATAAGTAAAGAGAAAGGATATGATATATGCAATGATTGTGAGGGGGACAGAAACGAAAGAGATATGAGACAAAGAGGAAAACCTCTTCTGCAAGCGTATGGAAGAGGTAACTTACTAGGGGTCCCTCGGCAGCAGCCCAAATCTAACTTCGTCTGAGAAGCTAGGGTAAACATAAGAATAACAGGTATAATTGTTTTACTTCTATTATTTAATAGGGTTTTATCAGAGTTTGCTCGAACTATGAAAAAAATCGGCACAATTAGCGGAGAAGAAATGAAACTAATGAAATCGCACTATGCATATCAAGTAAAAATGACAGTTCAAAGGGAATTGCCATCGGGTACCAAGCGAAGTAATCCTAGGTCCTGTCGCTTGACAAAGAGAAATTATGGGATTTCTGCAGTAAACCAAAATACACCGATTTTCAGTTAACATGTATGAAGTTTCTTCAGCTACGGATTCCTTTATAGTATATTGCATAGCAAGCAAGTACACGATTTTTTTTATTCATTGTTTGCTCAGTCTGAGTAATCTTGAACAGCATAGGGAAAAAGGGCACAGCCATCTAACCTGAGGAATTTTAGGATAGTTTAAGTCCCTTTAGACCCGAAGTAGTGTTTTACGAGCGGGATATAGGAAGGACATGAGGAACGCCGTGAGGAACTTAGAACCT
>LQNS02278101.1:7576922-7592505 GCA_001587735.2 Parhyale hawaiensis | reverse complement strand
TCTCTAGCAGTAATAGCTCGAACAGCTTGGACGCTGCTGTTGCAAGCGCAATAGGTCTGTAATTTCCTTTCTTGGTAACATTTTTACCTTTGTTTTTGACAACAGGTTTCATTACAACTGTCATAACAGGACTGGGAATGTACTGCAACTCGGTGGTGGTCAAATTTCTCTATAGCGTGGCCAATTCTATGGGTATTTCTGAGAGTTCTCTATATACAAGTCAAGATACGGGCCGGAAAAAAGCTCGGAAGTATCCATTGAATTTTCAACTCTATACGGGAATTTGACCATGACCGAGCTGCCATGATAAAATGGTCAGACTATAATTCAAAACTGACTACCTTCATCTATGCAAAAATAAGTCATCAGTCCTGATATTGTTACACTTCGGTACTACACTTCGGTACTGGTACAGCACATTTGTCTAGAACAGATGTTACAGTCATGGGTGCCTTTGTTCCTACACTCTTTAAACTCGGACCCCTAACTTGTTCATGACTTTCCAACTTCCTTGATGATATTTATTGGTTTTATGACATTTATAATGTAGCTTAATAAATTATTTAAAGCTTTTAGAGCTAAAGGTCCGTTTTATTTTATGATAGTGTCCAGTTCCTTATTGAAAAAGGGTTATTTTATTAACATAGTTAAATCTTAACGTCACCTTTTCATAAAAAAAATGAAGTTTATGATAATGGTGCCAGCGCATTTTTTATGAGTTTCAACGCAATTAATATTTCAAAATCCATAAACAACATATTCAGGGCAGTTAGATGCAAAACAGGGATATCACACGAGTATACATCTGTTTAATACATTGCGTTATGTTTTGCTACTCTAATTCTACCCTCTTCGCTAGATAACATCGCGCAATTAAACGCTACAAACATCTACACAAGTATAGTGCAGTCAATCAGTGCCTCAGTTACGAAGTTACTGGAAGGTCATACTAGTGCGAGGGACCCTCGATTTCGTTTTCATTGAGAATACGTAGAAAACTGAAGTTAGGGCGTGGCTGCTCTAGAGGCAGGCTGTCATTGGCCTGTTCACTTATGCCGAACCACGCTCATACGCTTCCTCAACCTTATTCATACCAGCTGGTGTTATTTTGCTGCAAGGGTTATTACCTCTGCCAAGGAGGTAATGTTTTCAACGGATTTGTCTGTCTGTGAATGTTTGTCTGTGTCATCAAGATAATTCAAAAAGTGGCAGCGGATTTGGATGAAGTTTACAGCGATTGTTAAGCATGTTAGGAGGAACAGATGATCAACTTTTGGTGAAGATCCGTTCATTCGTTAATTTGTTTGTCTGATTCATTTTTGTCACTGCCATAACTCCATAAGTTATGAATGGATTTTCAAGAAATTTGCATTAGTTGTTAGGTTTATTAGGAAGAGTAATGACCAATTTTTTGTAATGATCTGTTCGTTTGTTGCTGTGTTTCATTTTATGCTTGTTAACGCAAGAACTCAAAAAGTTCTAAAGGGATCTTTATAAAATTTACACAAGTTGTTAGTAATGTTAAAGGACATAAATTATTAAATTTGAGTGCAGATCGGTTGGTTCGTTTGAATGTTTAACTTATATTTGTTATAATGTTTGTTATGAGCATAACTCAGAAAGTTATGAGCGGATCTTCAAGAAAATTGCAGATGTTAATACTATCAAAAGGCACAAATGATTAGATTTTGGACTTTATACAAGGAAAATCATGATTTCAGATCCAATTTGTATTTTTCGTTACCGTTGCCTTGCTTGGCGGAGGTATGCGCTCTCAGAGTGCTCTAGTTTGTCCTGGTGTTCGCTTAAGGGGAAACCCCATGGTCGAAAAGTTACACAACCTGGTACTGATCCAGTATAATAAACGGCTTTCAAGTTCGTGCCAGAGGCCGCAGGGTCCTATGAGACATGAGGCAGGCATAGGGCTTGGTTAATTATGTTCGCCCATCGTATGTAATGGGGATTTGCGTCCTCAGAGGAACTCATAGGTTAAATTGACTTGAGTTAGGTCTTCGAGGCATTTTGCTTTCGTGCGCACTTAGCGTTTATCCATTTTCACACGCCTACTGTACAAAGACAAAATTCCTTGACCGTACATCCCAACAAGGACACTTAGATGCACTGATTCGTGCTGTAGATAAACGCCCACTTGGGCCCAGCAAACGGTGTGGCTAAAGTCAACAGAAGATTGTCTGAACAATGGCATCAGTAACGGAAGGCTCAAATGACACCTGTGCCCCGACCGTAAGGTCAGTTCTCTTCCCCCAGTACACTATGAATGACAGAAGTGCCTACGCTGCACTGCCAGACGCCAAAACCTTCCTTCCTTGCTGGGCATCGAACGTCCCGCTTCGTGACAGCAAGCGAGATAAAACCTTAGCCACTGAGCCACTAAGTGTTTTTTTTTCCTCTTTTTCATGACTTGCTCTATCCACGTTCATTAATACAGTGTAGGAACGCCCTCGTGCATGAGCTCCATCGTACTCAGAACACACCAGACGTCCCTCACTCTTGCTTGATTCAAACACCGCTCTGTGTCTTGCATGGCATAAATTACTTCACAATTTAATCAGACAAGTTTACTTTCATGTTCATAATTCCCGATTGTTTGTCTACAACCACAAAACAGTCTATGTTTACAAAGTTTTACGCATGTCTTGTCTATACGACCCTGTGTTTCTGTGAGACCTGCCACGCTGAGGAAATCCCAGCTGCAGAACTACGCAGTATATCGACTTTGTTGCACGCGTCGTCGAGCCAACAAAAGGAATTTGATTTACTAATGGCTTGCCGCTTCTTCTTATTAGTTGGCTACGTCTCGGCTCCATCGCTTACGGTTACCGAGTCCTAGAAAGTTTATCACGTTAACCCTTTCTTTCATATCGTGATCTTCGAGCAACATTTCAGATAGTGCTATTCCTACGAGAAAAGGAGATTCATTTATGCAGAAAAGGGTTAACTGCACCTGCTCTGACGAAGCGGATGCGAGGATGTCTGAGTTATATTAGTACCGTGTGTGTGTCCGCATTGTCTGTTTGGGGCTAACTCAAGGTTCTGTTGAAGAGGTCTTGGCCCACTCTCTGTTATACTCTTGTCGTCGTGGTGTGAAGTAATGTTATGCTGTTGGCTGTGGATTTCTGCGACGTCCCTATCATTTACTAACGGCCAGGGAAAATGCAACGGCAATAATAGGTAGGCCTACGAGCATCAAAGCATAAATCAATAATACAAGCTGGAACAGGTTCACAAAAGCAATAATACAAGCTGGGACAGGTTCACAAAAGTTCAAATTCACAGGTGAAAGCAGGAAGCAAGGAAGCGTAACGGCAGGACTCACGAATACTGCATCGAAAAGTGACGTCATCAATGGTGTCACATGATGAACGGTTCAGCTAAGCAACCTAAGAGTCTTTTAATTAATATCGCAAAAAAATTGTCAATTGCAAATTTGAAGACCCTATACATATAAATACATGAACAGATTATACTGTATGCTAATTGATCAATGAGCTTAATTATTAGTAAAAAATGCAATGGAGGCCTTTACAGCATCCGAAGCAAAATCTGGACAGGCAAGGCCCCCTGATTTAACTTCATTAAAGTGAAGCCTTATTTACACTTCATATTCGGTTCATACTGCTCTTCTGAAAACATTTTCTAACATATCGCCGTATTCTTAGACGTAATCCATCCAACCATCTGCTCCTGACTGGCCAGCTAATTGAGCTGCACTCTTTCATACATGAACAACACGGTAATGTGGCTGCAGTCAAGTACAGGAAGTTCGGGTAATAGCCGTTCTTTCTCTCACGTCAACAATATTGCTCTTAAAATTCTGGTTTCGGTTTAATAGCCCAACCAAAGAAGGCCTGAGGTCCCACCCTCAAATACTTCGACACGCCCCTGTGACGCCAACATGCAGTCACGGCTATGATTTACCGTAGTCCAGGTGAATCCTTCCGTTGCACTCGCTGCTTTCTGGGAGAAAGAACGTGCCGTAATTATTGTGGCCTGCATGCTGCTGACGTGGATACGTGACTTTACTTATGTGGAAAGCACGACACGCATGCTGATGGGCAGATACAAGTACATAGTTTACAGGTTGTGTTAGTAATATATAAATGTTACTGGAGACCTAAGCCGTCATTATACATGACATCGGAAAATAAGTACTTAACGAAAACCCCCGTTACCTCCCGTACTTTCTACTTCTCAGACGGCTTCTTCAATAAAAATTCAGTATTCCACCCGAAAAACTGGCATCTCCCGTAGCACCTTTGAAGTTGTCGAAACACAGTCATGCAGGCGAGCTCAGATCCCTCAGCTGGAGTTCCCATTGTATTACACTCTGGGGCAGGAAAGAGCCGACTTCGACCGACTAAAATTAGAAATGATATAGACATTTTGTTCGACCTCTGAGGAATATACCTCACAAACCGTTCCATGACGTATTAATTTTCCATTAGCAAAATATACTTCCCTGTGTCATGTATTACTATCAAGCGTGAAAGAACGGTCCCCTGCCGACTAAGACTAGAAACGCAACACAAACATTTCGATCTCTCAGCAAAGTCCTCAACAGCCGTTCCATTAACAGATATTGCAGAAGTCCTTTTGCCTCAGACATCCTCTTGTTCAAAGTCCTGGCGCCGTTCTTGAATTTTATGGATGACTCGAAGCTCCTCGTCATCGATCCTCCTTGTGGTTTCAAATGACATGTCGAGAAGGCTTTAAGCAACCTGCGCTCAACTCATTTGTCTCCTGTCGCGGCAGATCTGCAAGACATTTATTGTCTGTCGGTGCAGTCTTAAAGGACTTTGCATGTCACTCTGTCTCAGAAGGATGCCACCAACTTTCAGCCTGTCGCCGAACGGGTGTTTGTATTAGAGTTCGTAATAGTTTGAGGTCGACGCGAGAAAAATCTGTCGATATGAATATTGCGATATGAGCTGTCGCCCCTCGGGAGGGTTCTGAACAATTTCTTAGACTCTGTCAGGCATGCGGGGCATCTCTTTTCCACTTCTCTTTCTTCTTTTTCTTGAAGCTTTTCATAGTCGGTGTTCTGGGTTTCTCACAATTTCCAACTTGCTGTGACCCTCTGATTATGACGTTAATATGTTTATTTTATTTCCTACTGGGTACCTCTTCTTTTCATACCATGCTATCGCACATCCCTTCCCATCTATTTCCTCTACTGAAGCCTTAGTAATGTCACGAAGGCCTAAGGTTGTCGTACATTCCAATCTGTTCGTTTGCAGCAAGCAGTTGCATCAGTACAGCAGTAATTCATCACATCCGTTAAACTTTTATGAATCGTCAATTTGCGATTGAAGTAGCTGGGAAATTAACCTGGGGCTCAAGTGTTGAATAACAACTGTACCTTGGGGGCAACTTTTTTCCGTTGTTTTGCATACCCCAGCTAACTTACTGGCCCAACACCCTCATGTTCTGCTACAGCTATTCCTTCATACCTGCACAATTACGTCTTTCGCTGCGGTTTTCCCTTAGACGTCTGATTTTTCTGACATAACGGAAATAGCTCATCGAGGGCCGAAGCGTAAATCTCCGCTCATATTCGACTTTGAAAATAGGCCTGTTGTTCCGTCTACTGTTTGCAATCTTATCCAATCTAGCAATGCATAAAGTTGAAAATTGTTCTAGCTGTAATTTTTTATCGCAAATTTAGCCTCCTTTGACATTGTTACAGCATTGTTCAGACACGCGCATCGGCCAGTTCTGTTGCCCCCGCCGCTCTTATTTTGTTTTTTTTTCTTTTTTCGCGCTGAGCAAGGCTACAAAAAATGTCCCCCGATTCTGGAGAACTTTTGCTGCACGACAACATTAAAATTCATCTCACGAACTTCCAGGAAGTTTAGATGCCTTTTCTTCGTCGCAACTCGCAGTGAATGAGCGACGGATGCTTTTCGTTTTCTCCTTGTGACAGTTTTGGGGGTCAGTAGGAAGGACGCAATGTTGGTCTCCTCGGCTGTCTTGCTAACGCTTTATTTCTGTGATCTCTTGACGTCGTAAATGATTTCCTGCGTTAAGTTTTGTTCTCTATAGGTTCTCTTCCTGCCATGTGGGTATTGCCACTTTACGAACTACGCCACTAGATGTACGTCCAGCAATTGTCTCGTGTTTGGCGAGTATTATTTCCCCCCAATTCCAGAAATTTAAAAAAACAGTCATGAATGGGTGATGATGAAAATTAACTCAATAACGCAATACATCCATAAATATTTCATGACAAACTCTATTTAATTTAATAAACAACTGGGTAAAAAGTATTTTGTACCTAGAAACCGCATGTCTTGATACATATTAAGAAGCGGTGCACTGTGTACCCATACTCTTTTCCAACTGATTCATCACCAGCATCGCTTTGAAACTTTTTAGCTCATTAACACCCACTGTAATGATTTGAGTTCAGTATTAACAGTATTATTCCTGTGAATAATGGAAGTCTTTTTTGGTGAATATGAGTTAAGCATTTTGTATTGGAAAAGTAAAGAATGGTGATGAATAAAGTGAAAGATAATGGCGCAGTCAGAAAGCACGTATGATACGTAAAGCAATTTCAACAAATGTGTACATCAAGATCACAGTAAACGTTTACAATTGCTGCTTTTATAACCAATAACAGTCATAAATATCTTTTTTTTCCTTGGAGTGTACATTTGCACGGATTTCACACGTTGGTGCCCATCATCTTCCTACTTCCATTTATATTTCCCCGTCCCTCTCGGATGAGAAGAGGGACGGGGGACGCAGTGCATTTTTTTTTTTTTTCATCGCCAGTTACAATGCATTGACAGTGATTGAAACGTAGCCACGGACTGAAATGGACCAGCATAAAAAATAATTAAATGTGCATAATAATTCTCAACCTAGCGTTCTGCAGGTATAAGTTCGCTGGTACAATTAATATTATTAGTTTATAATATTTTAAAAGTAATATGCTGCAAAATAATATTGTGCATGTTGTCCAAACATTATCTTTGCGTGCCTTTTACCTCTGCTTGTTTTCGTATTGACTTTGTTGTAAAGCACAGCGGTTTCTGCATGATGTCCGTTCGCACTTTTAATATCGTAAATCCGCAAATGTTTTGTCGTTTCATCCATTCGTTGCAGAGTTCCGTCTATTCCAACTGCAACCCAGTGCAGTTCAGACCCATAAAAGCGAATGCAATACGTGGCTGTTTCCGACAGGAATATTCTCTTGGTGGTGCTGATTTTATTGCTCTCTTCGAAGCAGAAGGACAACTTGCTCTTTCATTCCCTGGCCAAAGTACTGCCCGATGGCTGTATCAATAACTCTCTTTGTGTTTGGCTTGTTATACCGATATTCAAGTCGGCATCTGCAGTTACTGGAGGAGGTTTAGAGACTTCACTGCGAGTGCGACAGCGTTGTTGCCAGCCAAGTCCTTGAGCGGGAACTGCTTTAAACTGCCGGAAATTGTCACAGTACGAGAAAGTGATTGCAAGCATGACAGCAGAAGTCCGGCTGTTATTAAATGTGCCCTTGTAACGCAATTCTTGAAATGAGCCAAAGAGGCCATGCTGCTGGTACACAACATAGTTGAATTGTGTTACAGAGGTCTTGGTACTATTGTACCACATGTATTGAGTTTACCCGCTTGAGGCACTCTATGGAATTAAAATTACTACAAAACTATTAAAAACCTCAGACTAGTTCATCTGACAGAGGTACAACACCAAGAACTACGCATAAAGTTGATGGTATGTATCTCACTAAAACAAGTGGTCTTTTACAGCTGCTTGTGTGAACTTTAAATCGTAAATCTCACGAAAAATCTGTACGCCAAATCCTCAAACAGTCTCAGAAAACTGTAATGTAAAATTAGCTGAAGCGCGTAAATGCTGCGCGTTTTTACTGAGCAAGAGGAGCGATTTCCGTAAGGTCACTTCTTTACTGGTTTTGATGCTGAGTATCACTGCATAAGCCCCCACTCGTGGATGAGGGCTGGTCAATAGAAAAACCAGAAGTTATCCCATTTGTGTTTGACGGTGCTAACTACTGCCCTTGCATGCACCTCTCTATTCAAGTGGAGTTCATTAAAAATTTAATTGTGTCATACTCGGCTGGAATTTTACGTATGAAACTTTCTTCCATTTTCACACTGCTGCTGATGATGCTCTGTTTCGTCTCCGCTCCCTTTCTGTTCCCATTCTCGTTGATCATTCATTAGTGGAAACACGCCGTGCATATGAGGTTTCACGCTTCTCTAGACGTGCTACTTGTCCTTTCTTTCTTCCTCTCTTTGGATCACCGTGTACGCTGTGGGTACGGAGGCTTAAGTTAGGAATATGCTAATAATGAACACAGGTGATAGATTGGTGTTAAGTATGACTATACAACCAGTTGAATACAGAACAGTGGTTGTAGGCTTTGACGCACTCCAGCATAAGATCATGGCAAACTGCCATGAGGTCTCACTTGTGACAGACCCAACATTACCAACGAATGTCACACATGCAGTGCATATATCTCTATGCGTAAGACCAGTCGTGACGTAACCGAGGGAGGCCTGACCATGACGCTACTTGCTTTATAGAACAAACCTCGTGCCTCGGTGGCCTCAGCTTCTGAGTGCAATGACTTGTAGATGTCGCCTACCGCTGCCCCAACTTGTTACTGACTTAACCATACAATGGAAATGGTCGGTAGATGCTCTAGCGCTGGATGTCGGCTGCATGTGGGTATGCAAAATACATCCAGCGTTTCAACATTACAGAATATAAGCAGAGATCAGCACAAAACATGCTCACAGCCCTGAGCAAAGCGTGGACATTAAGTTTATTATATATACAGGTTCTTCCTGTAAATTGAGGAAGAACTGATAATAATTGCTACTGCCCTGCATGGATGGATTCTATGCAGTACTGTTGGTATTTGTACCTCTCGTCAGCGGACATAGTACTGCTTTATATACCGTAACTCCGCACTGCGTATATATGTTTTTTTTACAGGCGTGCAGAACATATTCCCGTACATGAACTTTTGTTTCTCGTTGGAACAACTAAGTTTGAAACCTCGTCCATGAAGTACATTACTCCTAATATAGGGTTAATATATACTAGTTATTCTCAAGTAGGTATGAACTTTAGTCTTCTCTCAAATTTGATATTAAATTTGGTCAGTGAACTAATGTCCAAGGTTCTATTTATGTCCATAAGACTGAACTATATCAAGCGCTATCAGAATTTTATGGAAATCTCGCAATAATTAGACAATTGCTGCTTGCATATTAACGAAATGTGAAGGATACCTCTAAGTCAGACTATTAATAGACAACCAAACAAAATATTCAAATAGAAAAGAATAACTAATGCCAGTATCTGCGATTTTTTTTCTCGCTTATAACAAAAGTGCGATCCAAATTAGTAACAAACTGAAATTTAATTAAAGTCGTGTCTCAGTTTTAAGAAAACACGCACAGTAACACAGAGATTGTTCTAAATTTAACTTCATGAAAGACATGCTTGCGTAGATAGAAAATGAAATGGAGAGTTCCCAGTGTCTTTTTTTCTATTTTGAATGTAGTCCATAATTAGCATTATAATATTAATGATAAAGCGAGACACGCTTCGCCTTAGTCACGTTTGTTCCTAAAGAGCGGCCTGCCTGTATAGAGTATTCGATACTGTGGGTTTCTTTTAATTAATGGACCGGATACGACTTTTTGTTATGGAGCACTGAAGGTCCAGTCCTGGTTTGAGAGTGAGGGTTACAGTACCTAATCCGTTAATGGTGTATCCGATTCGCCCAATTAACTCGTTTGGACTCGCTTTAGATCGAGTACCAGATCTTGGTTGGCGGAAAATCGGCGGTGCGGAGCCAAATAAATAAACTCTGCTGCTGTGACAGACTAGGAGCTCGTCTCTATTCACATCCTGGCAAGGTTCGATTTCTTCCTTTAAATCAATACTTGGCTACTTCAAGCAAGAGGACTGAAAGTAATTGATGGACCGAAAGCCTTGTGAACTATTAAGCACAGCCGGAAATGAAGACACTGCATCTGCCTCAAGTGAACCGCTGTCGAGAAATCTATTTCATCATTCCAAGCATCTTCAATAGAACGCGAAGTACGCTAGGCCCCATAGTCGAGAAACTTAAGATAAAATCGTCAACAAAAGAATGCAAGAGTATAAAAATTTAGCACGTACTCTTAATTTCTGAAACTTGTGATTAGTCATGTAAGGGTTCTTACTCTTCTTCTTACTCTTGATTAATGTAACCTGTTTGGCTCCAGAAGGTTATTTGCGTTAACGAAACAAGAGACCGTTATGCTTGGTTTTCTCACGACTGCAAAACCTACTTAGTTATCCTCACGAACCCAAGGCCTTTTCTGCAGGGGATGGTGCAGTTCCTGCCGGCTAGGTTAGATTTGTAAAGATAGGTAGGTTCTCTATTTTCCCTTTCTGTTCCTCGAGGTGGGCTGTCGATCGAGACTGCCGACTTAGTCCGTCAGACTTCTCTACTCTCTCTCTCGTGTGGAAGGCCTCGAAAAGGGCCGTCCACTCAAGTGTCTTTTTCTATTCTTTGCGCCTTCTTTCTGCCAGTAATAGCGCACTGAGCCAACAGAGTTTTTCCAAAGAAATGCCGAGATAAAATATTCCTACTGATGAAACGCGTTATTTTTTTCAGATGAGCTTCACTCTTGAATAGCCTCGCTGCGTCTAGGATGGTAAAACACTGAATCTAATAATATCAAACAATAGTTACTGGTCTAAGGACGATAACCCTTGCCGTAACAGGTCTGGCTGGAGAAAGTGATCATCTGTGCGCGGCACCTTGGGCCATCGATCCGTGTTCCATCGTATACTAGACTTGATTGTGTAGAAGAAAGTATTAACACTGATAACTATTGGACAGGTCTGGCTCGAGAAGGGGGTCATCTGTAAGCGACACCGTCGAGTGTGAAGCGTACCAGCTCTCGCGGCAGTTCCCCCATTCGCTACCCCAAAGCAGACGGTCCTCCTTCGCCTGCACCCCCCAGCCCAACTCTCCAGACATGAGAGGTGAGGTTTCTCATTTTTTTCTCTAATTTAGTTTAGAGTTTATACTCCCTTCCGACGTTGATGCAAATTTACTTTAATTCATGGAATCAGCAGGCATACCATTGCTGAGTTTGCCCATCCCACGTCAATGCAAAATTTATCTTAATTCAGAGAAATTACAGCTATTCTGTTAGTTAGGTTTGCCTCTCTTATGTTATTGCAAGATTTTTTTTTTCCTTGAATCAATATTCCAAATGCATTCGAAGAGCCGCAAGAGATGTGAGATGAGTTAGATTAGTTTGGTTTACTCTTTCTGTATTATGTTCTTATGTTTTTCTTGTTTCAGTGCCTCAGTAGGGTGTGTATGTATATAGGGTGGCTTAATTTAGTTGGGTTTACCCATCCTTTTATATGGGGAGTCGTGCTTATTATTGACGAATGCTGTCTACTGAGCTCCGTGCCTGTCACTCCGTGGTCGCGTTAGGCTTTGCTGTGCTGCGGGCTATGGGTTCCCGCAAGAACTCGAGTTTCGTGTAATGAAGATGGAATGTCTTTTGCTTGCTTGCTCCATGCTGGTTTTTTTTTTTTTTTTTTTTGTTTTTCTGGATTAATCTATGTTCACATTGTGTTTCCCTAAAAAAAAAGTTATTTGAAGGTTGCTTCCATTTCTCCTAAGCAGCCTTCACCATAATTCACCCTTTACCCCTGTCTATACCCCTACTGCTTTTGAGAACAATAAACGAGTTACCCGTAGGAATACAATAAGACAAAGATTCCTTCTAGTAGCAAATCTACACAACCTGCTCTCGATAGGGTTACGCAAGCTTCTTTTTTCAGTTGTGATCACGTAAAGGGAAATTATTATTTATATAGGATAACTCGTTACTTGCTTTTGCCAGAGCTTTTATTGTGAATGCTGCCGAGGACTCGAGCGTCAGTGTGCTGCTGTGCCCTAAATGTTCTTGCGTCTTTTTCAGGGAAAACAATTGGACTTAGTTTATATTATATCATTTTGTGGTGTCAGTCTTTTCAGTAGTGAAAAAGAACTAAACTCATGCTAACAATTTTTTTTTTTTTTGCAAATTTTACTTACACCTACTGTAGTTATACTGTATTCTGTGTTGCCCTATACCGGTTCATATGAATGTGAATTTTAGGCATTTTTTGGTGGAATGTGCTTTTTAATGGAAGTTTATTTTCTTGCTTAAAAGCAGCAGGACAATGAAGCTCCCGAGTTGTTCTCCATTCTTATGGATTTTACATCACTGTATTGCTGATTTCATAAATGATGGATGCAACGATCACCTTTGCTGTTACTTCCAAATTATTTTTTCCTAACACAATTAATTGTCTTTTTCTATATTGATATTTAAAGTATTACTGTGTTATCTTACACAGCTGTTATGACAGAGTGTTGTTAATAAAACTGTGACTTTTGCTTCATCTTTTAATTGTCTTCGGCGTTCTGAGTTGGTGTTGTCATTATTACAGAAAGCAACTTGAGGCCTTGAATCATTTGATCAAGTACAGGATATTAATTGGCCTTTCGTAAGATTGCATTTTTAAATAAACGTTAGCAGCTGCGCGATATATTACCTCCGATAAGGAGGTTATGTTTTCGTCGGGTTTGTCTGTCTGTTTGTATGTGTCTCTGTCTACCTTTCAGTCTTTCTGTCTGTCTTTCGGTCTGTCTATCTGTCTTTCTGTCTGTCTTTCTGCCTGTCTGTCTGTCACCAAGATAACTAAAAAGTTATGGACGCATTTTAACGAAATTTACATGGATTGCTAGGTATGTTCGGAGGAACAGCTGATTAACTTTTGGTGAAGATCCGTCGATCCGTTTGTTTGTTTGTTTGTCTGGCTCATTTTCCTCAATGTCCTAACTCAAAAAGTTTTATACGGATTTTTATGAAATTTGCATGAGGTGTTAGGTATATCATAAAAAGTAAATGACCAAATTTTTGTGATGATCTGTTAGTTTGTTCGTATGTTTGTTGCTGTGTTTGATTTTCTATTTGTTAGCTTAATAACTCAAAAAGTTTTGAGTGAATCTTTTTGAAGCTTACAGGAATTGTTAGTAATGTTAAAAGACATGAATGAATAAATTTTGGTGCAGATCGGCTGATTTGTTTCTATCTTTAAGTTGTGTTTGTCATAATGTTTGTTACCCAATAACTGAAAAGTTTTAAATGGATCTTCATAAAATTTACAGGGGTTGTTAATAATAATGTTAAAAGGCGAAAATGATTACATTTTGGTGCGGAGCGGTTGGTTTCTTTGTATGTTTGACTTGTGTTTGTCATAATGTTTGTTAGCTGTATGACTCAAACAGTTATGAAAGGATCTAAAAAAAATTGCCGTAACTGTTAATACTAGTAAAAGGCACAAATTATTAGATTTTGGAGTTGATACAAAAAAATCATGATTTCAGAGCAAATTTGAATTTTTCGTTACCGTTGCCTTACTTGGAGGAGGTACGGTATGCGCTCTCAGAGTGCTCTAGTTCGTAATATACCGATAGCTGAACACAAGATAATTTTAGTGACTTGGTGGAACACACCTATCGGCCTAAGAAAAAAAAGCAACTTAAGTGCATCCAATATGATGACTTGATCGCTTCAACTACAGCAGTAACTCGCACTGTCTAGAGTTTCTAAAAAATTTTCTTTAACTCTGAATTTTGTGATCTTCACACTGTTATATTCACGCGTACTGAATGGCTGCATGATGCCAAATGAATTTAAAAGCTCTCGATAACATTTCACTAAATTTAAACCTTGCTACTGTTGCAGAAGAATCGCATCTGCTTACCTGAAAACGTAACAAATCCTTGAGGTTGCAGTTTAATCTCCAGTGCATATGGATATAAGTCGCCCTTAGCACGAAACTGTACATAGCCAACAGCGCGTCGGAAGTGACTCGGTACATATTTTTTATTCCCCATACAGGCGCCTCATTCTAATTACTGACGTCAATTTAGATTAGATTTGTTAGAGGAAGATAGAGCGACCTTGAAGCTACTTGAAAGTCCCTTTAGAGTCACGTCATGCACCTACACTTCAAATTACTTGCCTTAAAGTACAGGCAAGGATATTGTGAGGTAGAGCAAAGTTCACCCCTGTACTGCCAGGACTACGAATAAGATTACAGGTCGGTACAAAGGCGACGAGGAGAAACTTATTCTAATTCGCTTTACAGCTTCTTACTCATTGATGAGTGCAAGTAGTGCTGCGCTGGCTTCCGCAGTATACGTTACAACTAGAGCAGTCATTGAGCCAGAGTCGAACTGAAAGAGAAATGTTGCATTTGGTTAAATATTAGACCTGAAGTGATCACTGACCTGACAACATAACTGTTCAGTTGAGGAGCTACAGGAGAAGCTTGCGTTCCTTCCGCCCATGGAGGAACGGCGGCGCGCCCGCAGTGTCAAAGTTAGCTCGCAGAATGAGCTGCTGTACGAGGCAGGGTGGAGAGACTCGGCGTCCAAGCCCGCATGGCTTTCTGGTGCTGGCTCTGGCTACGGGTCCTCCTCTTCTTCTTCCTTCAGGAATAATCTCAATAGGTCGGCCTCTCTCAGAGGTGACCACTCTATATTCCAAGGTCAGAATCTGGCATCGATCTCTCGAATACGCTCGCTCTTCATATATTCCAGCATTCAAGTAGCATTTGAATTCTTCTCTTTTTGCATATTCGCGATTCTTCCGCGCCTGTTCTTTGATATTTAGTAGTCGTCGTGACCCGTTTCTACTGTGTAGTAACCCGTTACTCTTACGTTTCCACTTGAAAATCTATCATTTTCTACAGGACGCTCAGTGTACGTATTTACCACACGTAATTTGTACTAACCTGGTGCACACATTTTAGCTTAGTTATGTACTACTACTACCCATGCACATAGCCCCTCTGTATATTTACTTCTCAGGTAAGTGGATGAAAGTATTGCTTGATTACATATAGCTTTTGAACTGATAACTGCTGAAGCATGTTTTGTCTCAAAGCTTAAGAGCTGTGCTGAGCGATTTGCATGTCTTTATTCTAGTTTTAAGCACGTGTCTGCAGTATACAACCCTTTTAATTACCATCAAAGTAATTTCTGTGTGAGCTTCATAACTTTTTCGCACTTTCAAAGGTATTTTTATCTCAAATTATTCCATTAGAAAATGCACAAATCCATAAAATGTAATTGAAGGACTAAGAGAAAAAGGGTTTCAATGTACTATTGGACAATTTCCTCAATTTGAATAGCATGCCACCCTAAATTATTAGCTGTTGATTATCTTTATATGATACCTTGATGAATCCAAACACACAATAGATAGCCCAATATGGTCCATACAACATTTAGTTGACAGTAGAAATACTCAAGAGCATTCCTTATATTAGTTTTAAAATTTGAAAACAAGACCTCCGTTACTCGCTCCAATACTTACCGGTCCAGGACTGAATCCCCAGTATTGGCTCGGATTGTGTACCCCGAATTCAGGAACCCATGCTCGTAACAGAGCACTATACTTGTACTACCGAAGCTCTAGTTTAGAATGCTGGGGATAAATTAAAGTCA
>LQNS02278101.1:7562774-7576916 GCA_001587735.2 Parhyale hawaiensis | reverse complement strand
TTACTCGCTCCAATACTTATCGGTCCAGGACTGAATCCCCAGTATTGGCTCGGATTGTGTACCCCGAATTCAGGAACCCATGCTCGTAACAGAGCACTATACTTGTACTACCGAAGCTCTAGTTTAGAATGCTGGGGACAAATTAAAGTCAGAGTCAACAACTGGAGTTCACTGGACTCCCTAACAATCTTTTCGAACTTCCAAGATGCTGATTTACGATTTAACTCCTGGGGCAGCCAAGACTTCTGCCAAGGCAACTTTGAATGTCACTTCTCCGTCACTGTGTCACAAGCAGCAGGTGTCTTTAGTGTCTTGTTGACTACGTCATCCGCTGAAGTTTGCAAATAGGTCAGTCAAGGCTTCGGTTTTGCTTCAGTAAGAAAGCGTAGATATGTGTCCAATATGAACATTTTGCGTTAATAATAGTTACTATATCAGATAGTATTTGGAGGCTCTTTTGGGGCAAAGTGCTGTACTTTCCTAAGCCTCTCCAAACAAAAGAGTGTACATAGTGTAAGGATTACTCTACCGGTGTAAATGGGCCCAGATTGTAAATATATCCCCACTTACTAATTTACCAGAAGCTGTTTTTCTGTCAGTCAAGTTTTAGACTCTGATTTGTATTGTACAATAGTTATAAAAGCCTCAGCTTCTGCCATATGAGGTCCACTGTCGGCTAATTTCTTGCAAATACGTATAGTGTTTTCTTCTCGCCTTCAACTACTGAAATTATGGGAATGGTTTTTCAAAAAGCAGCCGAGTACTATACTTCATACGCCAGTGAACTGCCGTGAATGTAGAATAGCTTGCGGCAATGAACGTGTCGATAATCCGTGTGTTTTAGAACCTCTCTGTGCCAAAAGTTTCTTATTTTATTCAAACGACTCCTTGAAGCCAAAGGTTAATTATTCAGAAAACACAATTATTAACAGTGCTTAAATTTTCTTTATTTGCCACTAAATTCTCTTAATGCACTGACGCAATTCGTAGCAATCCTATGAGCTTTACTGGTTCTGTTGCCGTCAGGCACCTTTACTTTCAATGGAAAGTTCATACTATACGATGTACATGCGCCCTTTATCTGCCTGTTCAATATCCATGCATGACCAGCAGTGCTATATTTATTGTTGCATGGGTAAGCTAAGCATCAACTAACATGACTGCGCATGGAAGACATCATCTTTCAACTCAATGTTCATTGTTGTGCTGTGCTGCTATGTGGCTATTTCATCTAGCTTTGCGGTGTCTCTGATGTTCTATGTACTTTGTACTATGTTAATTGGTAAGTGCGAGTGAAGGTTCAAGGTTATATCCTTTGCTACTGTCCAAGCGATGGCATGAAGTAGGGCTAAAGGGTTAGGTTCGCACTTCCTAAGTCACTGGAAGTAAGGTCCTTAGAACTTCACAAGTTTTCCTTGCTTATAGATAGGTCTTCGAGACACGTTTCTTTGCAGTTCCACTTTACTCTATTTCGTTTCCCTACTGTAACTGGCAGTGTTTATTTTGTATTTGTTTGTTTACGACATTGTTGTCATGCGCAAAATCCAGCTGTGCAAGACTTCCCTGTACCTAAACACAGTATATGTGTCTCCCGTCTATCCTATTAAAATACTTTGTAGGTGCCACTGATCTTTTACTGCTGCCCCTGTATCAGATGCCTTTGCAAAATAAACTCACCTTCAACAGAAAGTTATTGGTCTCTTCCAGTGGACAACTTTTTGTGCATGAAATTATCACAAGGTTTTTTGTATTATCACAACATCATCACCACACAAATGTAGTGAATGAATTTTAAAAATTACCCATGTCAGGCTTGAGGGATTTTTGAACGCAACAGCTATTCATATTGAATTTTTGGTTCAAGCCTCAAGTGCTATCGGCAAAAACCCAGTGCAATGAAGTGAGGTTGTTCTCTTCAGTCTCGGGATTGGAAAAGGACACCAAAAAGATGCCACACATTACAGCTGCGCTGCGTTTTCAAATAATTGGGATGATGCAGCCAGTCTGATGTTCCCACGCCTTCTGGATGCGAACTACCAGCAATATTAAATTTGGCAAGGCGTTGTGAAGAAACTGGCAGCTTTGTTGACCTTTGATCGTCCAGTTCTGGGGTGGTCAACGCTGCCAGTTTATTCATAACGCCTTGCCAAATTGACAATTGCTGATTATGAGCATCCAAAATGTCTGGTAACCTCAGATTGGCTCATGCCAGCCTGTATCATCCCACTTAGTTGAAAACGCAGCTCAGCTGTCAAACGTGGCATCTGCATGGTTTTGGTCTTCTTTTGATCCTGAGACTTGAGAGATCACCTCACTTGGTTACACTTGATTTTGGTCAAAAGCACTTAAGGCCTGAACCAAAGAGATAATTTGAATTACTATTACGTTCAAAAAAGTCATGATAATTATTACATTTGTATTGTACTGAAAAGGAGATACCATAAGAAACAAAAAAATACCCTCTGGAAATAGACCTGAAAAGTTTTGTTTGATGGTGAATTTATCAGCGAACTTTTTTATGTTTTCTCACTTTTTTAAAACATCGGATAGTATCGTACGGACCATAATTAATGAGTTTTAGCTATCCTGCTGCCCATAATGTTACGTATTCATGGACGTAAGCCTACTTGCTCTAAATTTTTTACTACCAAGCCAATAACATGCATCCTCATCTACTATACAGTCTACTAGCTCTAAATTTTTACTACCAGGCCAACAACATGCATCCTCATCTACTATACAGTCTACTAGCTCTAAATTTTTTACTTCCAAGCCAACAACATGCATCCTCATCTACTATACAGTCTACTTGCTCTAAATTTTTTGCTACCAAGCCAACAATATGCATCCTCATCTACTATACATACTCCACAGTTGAATGCGAAGGGCCCATATTCCGTAGTTGGTTGAGTTAGATTCGTCCATCCTGTGCCTTGCACACCCGCCCCTCGCTAGTCGTAGTTAACCTTTCTGAACACATGATGATAACTAAATTGTCTAAATGCATACTTTTTTCTAATTTAATGCAGAAACTTAGTGCATTCCCTCGAAATTGTAATGTGAATAGCTATGGAAGAAAGATCTGGCGGTTTCCAAGTGCAGCGTAATTGGCACTTGCCACAGTAACAGCAAACTTGCGAAAAGTTCGCAATTAACGAAGTTTAAGCGACAGTGATCTCGGACCTTACGCCTCAGCTACTTAGCAAATATCTCACATCCACAGACTATCGCAGAAGAAAAGACACTCTCCAGTCCTCTACATCCTACTAACATAATGGCAATAGCTCATAGAGGGCCGGGCGTAAGTTCCGGTTTCTCTTTGGGAATGGGCCCATTGGTTCGTCTACTGCCGCCTATCTAATCTATCTCCTAAGTCCAAGGATGCCACAGATATCCATCAATTTCCCCAGACTCGCTTTACCTGCCGTACTAGATCTGTCTGAATCCATCTACCCAATTTCCCTTTCCTGCTGTAGCGAAGTCTTTGACGCTGTCTTATCTCTCTTCACTTCATGTTCCCAATACTGTGATTTTGAATGTTTGGGTTTCTTGTGTTGCTTGATAATTATTGGTGTCTTCCTCCTGTCTCTACTTGGGGTCACTTTTGTCATGTATGTAGACTCGACTATTCAACCCTGTCGTGTTTGAAAGACAAATCAGGGTCTTAACCAATTAATCCTGTCGTACTTGAATTAAGATTCACTTTTCGTAGGAATGGAGATGTCATCGATTGGTATGGCAAATTAGAGTTACACAAAGCTCGCTATGATTTATCAGTACTCCAGAAGGGAGCGTTGGTTTTGCCATTACAGTTTGTGTTGCAGGATTTATCAGTTCAGCTACGCTTGCAACCGCCAAAGCTCAATTTCGCGAAACAGGTTTGAGTTTGCTACCGCATGACAAGTAATCGGGTCGAGGTTAGCACCTGCTTCTCCATTCAAAGTGGTAAAACCTACGCTCCTGTCTAAAATTCTGTACTAGTCCGGCGTTTTGGACTTCAGTTAACTTGACTTTGCAGTGTTTACCGGTGACCCTATCGCCCCAATTGTAACGTCCACCACATATGCGTAACCTAAGGACGACGGGATCAATGTGCTATAAATAGTCACTTTAGAAGACCAGCCGCTCGATGGTACCTCACTCTGCAGTTCCAAGTTGATATTCATGTTCGCAGAAATAACTCTATTTGAAACGCTACCCACTGGCACCGCTGGACTTTAAAGTGTTCTGCTTCAAATTAACTAACCTCGACTAAAAGCTATTGTACGAACTGCACGTTTGTGACGAGAATTTATGAAATTGTAACCCGGTTCCTATTACCACAGGGAGCGCCGCAAGCAACGCCGCCTACCGGCAGGATGACGACGCTCGAAATTCAAGGTGTGTATGAAGGTTTCTCACGGTAATTACAAGGGGCTTTTCTAATGTGGTTCACAATGGCACAATAAATTTTCCTAGTGTTTCACTCTTGATATATGTCGCCTATGTCTGAAATAGGAATGCATATAAAAATATCTTAGCACTATTACTGTTCTTCGTTTCCCGCTCTCAAATTTTGTTACATGTGCAATAGGAATATGTCTAAGAATAAATCAGTATTCCTCGTCACTTTTTTATTTAAAAATGGCACATCTATAAGTTTAGGTGTGGGAATGTAACTAAGGCTGTTATTGGTAATTGTAAGAACCTAGCGTTACCCTAAGAACTGTAACTGATTCCCAAGCAGTTTGTTTTTTTACTTAATTTAAACAAAATTAGTTTGGGACGTGTTCTTGAAAGCTCAGACTTGGTGCGCGGTTGGACATCCGACAACACGTGACCAACAATTGGTTATACTTTTATCCCGGCCAACACGGCTGTAATACCCTGTATTTCAAAACGATAAACCCGAGTGCCATTCAATCAAGCAACGCTATCTTGTGCCAGAAGCAACGCTATCTTGTGCCAGAAAGCTGGTGGTGGAGACAGAGGACACATAAAAAATTGCTAAATTCGTTGAACTTCATGCAACTTTTGTGTAAATTTAACATCTTTCTTGCAATGAAATATTTAATTGATAATGGATGCATCTTCTCAAAACACCTTCTTGTATTAGTGAATCACACTCCTACCAAAGTAAGGTGACCAACCGTCTGCCAGTTTTGGGTTCTATAGAAGGAATGTCTAAAGTTCCATTTATTTCGGGTAGCTTTTCAAATTTGTTTATCAGATAAAAGGAATTATTTTGCTCCTACATATAAATTTATTGCAGAACTGAGTGTGTAAGCTTTCCGCTCCTTTCAAACTATTCAATAGGTAATGAAACATCGTATCAACTCATTATTCTTACCGAATTTCTCTCACGCCACACTCCACTTCTGATGTACTTTATACAATTCTTCCAGTTTTTTGGGATAACTTGTCCCTTAAGTTCATTTATAACGAAAACCGATAGCATTCATTAATGATAACTTTGTTTTTCTTTTACACACACAGTTTCATTGCCCTGTGCGGTGCACTTAGTGTAGTATATATAAATTTGTAAATACCTGAGAAGTTCCTCTCATTCTGTAAATATTTTCTGCACTCTACGATGTTAACAATTACTCACGCCACTAGTCTAATAGATTTTTTGCTAAAACTAACTTGTTTTCAAGGTTTGTCTCCAAGACATGAACGTTGGCTCATTGAACACCATATAGAATAACGCAGTGCTGTAACATTTATATTTTTATGATTTTTTGTGTCTGTTGGAAATTATTGTATAAGAATGTGCTAGTACTTTTCTTCATATATTTCGCACAAAATATTTCTAAATAGTTGTCAACACGCACTGGGGATATTTTCTAAGGTTTCCTTTCTCACTAGTTACTTACTAGTTACTTACTTACAATAATACAGATTCTCTTTCATGTTTTGTCTCTCACAAAATATTGTGACGTACATGGGAACACCTGTTGGGAATTTGTACTCACACAAGTAGCTAGCAGTTCATGTAAACATATCTTAGCAAGCACATTGTAAATAAATTCTCACACACAGGACATTAGATTATTCGTCTTCAATGCTCCTTGTACTTTAATTTCACTCCCAATTTAGTTTTATTCGACAACCCTGTTTATTATTTTTTTTTTTTTGTTAGTAGATTTATTTCTTCGTTGAATTATTTACCGTAGGAGTTACTATATCAATGGAGCTAATATTACTAAGAGTATGATATTCTTGATAGTATTATTAATATTTTGTCATTACTATTCCTTACGGTATATTATTATTTTTATTATTAATATTATTATTATTATTTGAATAATTTCATTGCCGGTATTATTGTTATTGTTATGCATTATTATTACTATTATTGTAATTATTTTATTATTATTTTGCCGTTATTAGCTCCCATTAACATTTTATTATTATTATTACCATTATTACTATTATTTTCATTAGTTTTATTGTTTGTGTTATCATTACTTCTACTATTATTAATTTTATGACTTGGATGTCGAGCAGTTTTAGTGCTTGAGTAATTTTGCGCATAATACTATAGCACGTATATCTTTTCTTTCTCTCTCTCCCTCTCTCTTTCTTTGTAATAAGTATCTTGAGTATATCCGAACTTATAGTGTGCTCAATGTGCTGTGCTCTCATTGTGTGACGCCTGCAATTCAGTCTGATATTCATTTAATGCTTCAATTGCACTAAGTGTAAATTGTACAATAAATGGCAGGTGGAGTGTGCCGGAGCACGTCGCTTGCTTTTCATATTCTCTCTTTAGCATGTCGGTATTAAATTCTAAATTTGCACCCGATCCTGGATATCAGCCTTGATAATTCTCTGCAATCGTTTTTGCCAAATGATTATTTTTTCTATCCTTATGCGAGTGTCTCTTTCAAAAGTTTCCATTCAGTAAGAATTTACTCTATTGAAAGATTTTATCCTGGACATGAGTATCTATAGATCTTGCAAATCTTGTTTTGTTTTTGGTAGCGTGTTGTTTTGTTTATTGGTTACATATCAATATTCACTAAGTTATCGCAATTCCCAAGGGGCTTACCAAAAAGGTAATACTTTTACTCCTAATAACATTTTTCCTTACAATGCATTATTCAGCAAAATGTCTCTCTATTTTCACTATGATTCTCACATTTTCTGCTGGAAACCCTGTTAGCCACTTGTTTCCAGCTTTGTTACTGACAGTCTATTAACAGATTCACTAACTGGTAAAATTTTACCATCCTCTTCCTATCCACACGCTACCACTCTCCACTCACCTCTACACAATTATGTCTTCACGATCCTCTGTTGTATCATCTCGGCATTTTCCCTGTGTCATTTCAATTTGCGTGCAATTTGCGTTCATTCTTCATTATCTTCTGTGTCGTCTCGGCATTTCCCCTGTGCAATTCCTGTCCAACCTTATTATCCCATTCCCAATGATTTGTATCGTGAAATCCTTTATATCATTTACATTCCAATACCTGTGTTCAATCTCGCTGCATTTCAATTCTGTTGTGCGATCAAACTACATCGCGCGTGAGCCCTCTCATGACATCTCTTAATTTGTTTCCTTTAAACAACAATGTCACCTGCCGGCATCGAATGCCTTGGGAGTTTTCATCAANACCCGTGTTCAATCTCGCTGCATTTCAATTCTGTTGTGCGATCAAACTACATCGCGCGTGAGCCCTCTCATGACATCTCTTAATTTGTTTCCTTTAAACAACAATGTCACCTGCCGGCATCAAATGCCTTGGGAGTTTTCATCAATTCCCGGCGACATGTTCTAAGCCTGAACTGCTACTACCGTTGATTTTATTAGGAATCCGAGCAGTCAGCCGCGTTCCTATTCTCTAGAGAAACGCTACTTCTAACATGATTTAATTTTTTTCTTTAATTAACTCTATTTAGCAATTTTTTCTAACAATCAGAGAGTAGTCCATAGTTTCGCAAAGGCTGTATCTGCCCGCCATTACCACCATTATGAAACTTAATTTATTCTTTTCCGTAATATGGTTTTAATGACGGCCACGCTCTATAATCCGTCATGATGCTTTACTTTCTGTTTATTACTTGATTTGCTAACGGTGGATTTTCCGCTGATCAGATATTTCTTTATCGATTTGAATTATTTGTTTCAAGAAGAGGATTGTTATAGTGTCTATTTGCTATTAACGTCAAGCATCTTTAATGTAGAGTGGCTATTATGACTCTCGCCTTGACCTTTGAATACGAGTTATTTTCTAGCCTGTTAATGACGGCCTAATTTATGTCATTCCGAACTTAAGAAATAATAACAAAGTCGTCCTTGGTTTTTCCTTCATTTTCTGCCATCGATCTTTCCATTAATCTTTTTACCCGAGCCATACCCTAAGACAACGCGGCTTCTTCGAAGCCCCACCCAACATTTGTTTCCCCTCGGCATCATAAGTTATCCTTCGACAACTGTTCCAAACTTGATTGCCTGTTAGCACACTTCACCACCCTGCACACCAACCATTAGTTTTGTTAGTCTTCTTCACTCACATTGCGAGGTCTGCTATACAAACAACAATGAAGACAACGTGCGATCATCCCGGCAGATTGGACTTGCCTACCATCACTGGCAACAGTAAATTATATGACAGTTCGAGAATGTCTTTCTGTGGAACACTCCCACTGTAGACAGATGACAGTTTTTTACCCTAGCTGTTCACTGCTCGTTTTGCAGTTGACATTTTTGCAGGCGTTTTGCCGGTAGTTATTGCATTAGGGCTTTGCACTAGCACAGCGGACAGCTGGAAACAGTGCCCTCTAACTTTGCTGCTAACGTACTATGTAGTGACGTCATTGACACGTTGTCCCTATGCCCTCTACTGCAATTTTTGTGCTAACTTTTGGCGTTGCGAAGTACCTATTTGGCACTTTGCACAAGTGATGTCAAATGTCGATTGTTATTTACCTATGGTGCAAGATCTCTGACGTTGTGCATCTGCGCATTCTGAATTTTGATCTGAATTTTGGCCATTGTAGGGCAGAGGTTCTTAATGCTCTATCCCCATTCACCCATTTCAGGATATTTTAAGATATAAATCTTCTCCTTGCCACGACTTTCCTTGCCTGAGAAGAGCTTGTCACAAACACTATAAGATGTAAATAGCGAGCTGTTACTTGGAGGCAAATGGCTATGGTCTCGAATAAAGATTGTAAGATGATTTCACAATACAAATCTTCCGAGTCCTTGGTTACATTTCACAGCGTATATATAGAATACTGAACGGTTCCCCCCGTCCAGAGTATGTCACATGTTCCTTCTACAGTATTATTCGTCTCTCTGCATCACCTTGAAGTGGTTTGAGTGGCTCAAATTGAGAATTCATCTAAATACGTGTCGCTTATCTTCATTAAGTGTGTCATTTCCAGCTGATGTACATTTATGGGTAACATTTTAGTCTGTTTAATCTAGCCATGCCCGTCAGTATCTCCCCACCTTTTGAAATTTCACCATCACGCTTTGATAAGCACTGAATTGATTTTCACCAAAGCGTCCGCTGTGTTAGATTTGTATAATAATATTTATATTATACAGGTTAGCTGCCCTTTACTAGACACTTATTGTTCGGAACTTTGCGTATCAATTTCCAATGTAGCACAAGAGTAGCTCTCGGTGACGATGGTGTGCTACTCTGATTGTGCATGTGTTTGTGTGCATTTTGTGTGCGTTACTGCTTTTTTCTGTTTTGTTTCGGCATGGTGGCGCTATTATCATACTGTAAAAAAATGCAGTATCTCTATAGCTCGTTAAGTGTATCATATCCTGTACTGCACATTACCAACTCCGCTTATAGTGAGCGGCGCCGACGTTGAAATCCATTGCATTTCCTCTTGAGCTGTGCCCGAACAGAGCAACGTAGTTTACTTTAGAATTACCTAGGCCTTCAGGGTATCTTACTTTCGTGCCCACTTTACTTCCTTCCATTTTTATGTTCCTATTGATGATACTTCGTTCTGTTCTTCCACGTACCTGCCGACTTGGTACACCCATGCACTTTGATTAAATGTAGGAAAACCCTCTTTCAACGTACCACATGTTCCTTCTGATGATGGGTAATACTGTAAAAAAAGGAGGCTTAAAGTAAGACAATCTCCCTCCCTCCGTTAAACATTTATTCACGATTATTATACACGAAAACAAGCCCTTATTTGGCGTATAGGGTGGGTCATAGATCCTAAGGTTACATTAGTTAGGTCTGCCCGTCCTATGTTATTGGGAGTTACGCCCACAGGGAAACCCTTATATAAATAGATTACCTTAGCTTTAGCTAGGCCTTCAGGACGTCTGTCCTTCGTGCCTGCTGACCTGCCTTGCTCCTTATCACTTTATGTTCTATTCTTCCTCTTCTTTCCCATCTTGCTGTTCCCATGCATTTCGATCCTACATGGGGGGGGGCACTTTCATCCTTAGGTTCCACTTTTCTTTCAACATAGTGGATGTCTTTTCTTCCTCGGTTAGATCATTTTTGCACTGGAGACGGAGGCTGAAAATTTTCCATATGATAATCTAATATGTACCAAAGAAATTGGTGCTCTACAACAAATACAGCACACTACATATTACGAACCCTTTTAGCCCAGCAAATTATATTGCTGAATCTGGTTAATTTCTGTATACGTACTATATTAGTTAATGAGAACTATATTCCTTTGTTCTCATAATCAAACGTGTCTGGTTGAACCTTTGACCGTATGTGAATTGAAGGTATCGCAGCGTAGGTATATAATGTGGGAGAGATGCTTAAACTAGGAATCTAATATTACTGACATCAGTGTATACTTGGTTTAGACCAGACGTCAGCAGCCGGTTGCCTGACTGTATAGTCAAGGTTGTGAAAGCGGATGGTCGCATGTCCGATTCCTGCATCAGCTCGTGGGACTAGCCTATGTCTGACTCCGACACCCTGTCCCATATAAAGAACTCCGACTTCTACTCTTTGACAAAATAGGCGAATTTTCATCTGACTCTGACTCCTTAGACAAGTGGGTGTCTGACTCTGACTCCTTAGACAAGTGGGTGTCTGACTCCTGAGACAAGTGGGCGTCTGACTCTGACTCCTGAGACAAGTGGGTGTCTGACTCTGACTCCTGAGACAAGTGGGTGTCTGACTCCTTAGACAAGTGGGTGTCCGATCCTGACTCCTGAGACAAGTGGGTGTCTGACTCCTGAGACAAGTGGGTGTCTGACTCCTGAGACAAGTGGGTGTCTGACTCCTGAGACAAGTGGGTGTCTGACTCCTGAGACAAGTGGGTATCTGACTCTGACTCCTGAAACAAGTGGGTGTCTGACTCTGACTCCTGATTTCCTTGATCTCATAAGTATCTAACTCTCCACGTGTCCGACTCCGGCTGGAACTGAAACTTCACGCACTGTCCAGGGAAGTTCGGCTAAAATCTAGAGTCTTTTAATCCTCTTTCTCTCTTCATTCAGTTCTTCTAATTTTTTTATGACCTTCATCACCCTCGTGTGAAACAGATCTCTGGACACGAGTTCCTCAGAAGTTTGAGCAATATAGTTAAAATGCATTACTTTTTTTTCATGTAAATTGCTATACTGTTGCCAAAGAATCTGACAAGTAATAGTCTTGCAGTTCTCAAGAATTAATGGAAAAACTCTTTAACTTGAAAAAATTGCGAAGTGATCTATGATATTCAGTACATAATCTAAACAGCAGTGCTAATTGCCGCCCAGATCACCACAACACTAGTTACGCCATCAAAATATCTGTTCTTCCTTATCCAATTTAGTTCCTTTTATAAGCATACGCTTTGCTGATGATGGTATGTGCCACACGTCCTCTTCTTTCCTGATTTGCTGTACACATGCACATTGATGTGGTGCGGGAACGCCCACGTGCATGGGCTTCTCGTTTCTACCTACATACCACATGGCTCTTCTATCTTCTTCATCTTCTCTTTGGATCACCGTGTAGGATGTAGAGCGTGGCTGGAAATTGAAAGATTATAATAACGCATAGTAGTGACTAGGAATGTAGTATGATAATATTCCTGATGCTAGATTTGCGCGTACATTTTCTGTGCCCTTTGAGTTTAACGAGGCCGCTTTGAAAAAAATTCTCGTTTTGTACCACAAAACTTGGTTATTCGATTTTTTATTGATCTCCAAGCATGAACAGTAACAATATTTAGCCCTCCCCCCCCCCATCCCGCTCTCCGGCCACGGCAAGCAATGTTTCAAGTTAATAACCAAACTATTGATAAAAAAATCTCAAGTTTCCATATTGTGCTGAGCTGAAATATGCAAATATTGCTACCCAAGACGAAATAAGGTTGAGGAGTGTGCACCAGCACCGAAGTTTATGCCTCGTGGAGACTCCAGCAGCTCTGCCAGTTTTCAATCGATAAAATCTCCTATATATATATATATACAGTATATCGGGTGCTGCTAATGCGGTAGTGAACTTCGGAGAAGTCTTTGAACTATACTTCCCTCAGGGGCATAATATGCGCCGTAGGGTTAGATTAGTTGAGCTCGCTCATCCCATGTTACGAAGAATTACTACACACACAGAGCCTTATATTTCACCTTAGCCTATATCTACACCTCGAGCCTTGTACCCACTTGATTACCTCCGCCAAGGAGGTTATGTTTTTATCGGGTTTGTCTGTCTGTTTTTCTGTCTCTGTGTCTATCATCTGTCACCAAGGTAACTCCAAAAGTTATGGACGGATTTCGACGAAACTTGCAGGGATTGTTAGGTATGTTAGGAGAAATAGATGATTAACTTTTGGTCAAGTTCCGTCCATCCGTTTGTTTGTTTGTTTGTCTGCCTCAATTTTCTCAATGCCATAACTGAAAAATCAAGCGATGGATTTTTATGCAATTTACATGAGTTATTAGGTACATAACAAAGAGTAAATGACCAAATTTTTGTGATGATTTGTTTGTTCGATCATATGTTTGTCACTGTGTTTGATTTTATGCTTGTTAGCCCTATAACTCAAAAAGTTTTGAATGGATTTTTATATAACTTGTAGGAGTTGTTAGGAATGCTAAAAGACAAAATTATTTAAATTTGGGTGCAGATTGGTTGATTCGTGTCTATCTTTGACTTATGTTAGTCATAATGTTTGTTAGCAGCATACCTCAAAAAGGTATGAACGGATCTTCAAAAAAATTGCTGACACTGTTAATGCTATCAAATGGCACAAATGATCATTGCCTTACTTGGCGGAGGCATACGCTCTCAGAATGCTTTAGTTTCCTTTTCCTTCTCAAACTAATAATACTTTTGTTTACTTTGCTTTCCCAATTTGGTGTTCGTTTATTATGCTTTGGTTCCCCATTTATTTTTTATTCCTTTCATTCTTTGGAAACAATGGTGCCGCGCCTGTGGAAACTTGAACCAACAAAATAATAATTATTTCCCTAAACTGAAACTGCAGCAAAAGCCGTAGCGGAAGCGACTATGAGTGTCAACATTCGCCATTGTCAACTTTCAAATATCGAACCCTATATAGTTATCTTTAACGGGCGCGGCCCAGGTGGTGTTATGCCTATCACCTGGCGTACCTGGCACCTATTCCGCGGTACGAGGCATATATAGTAGACGTTATGCTAAAAATAAAATTACCTTATCTCTGGAATCGCAATGCAAGTGCTGAAAGCGTGCACTCTAGGAAAGCGCGAGAGCCAGCAGTAAATTATCTCCTCAGAGCACGTAACGGCTAACGGTTTTGTGATGTGCTGTCAGACTGGTTGGCACCTTTGCGTGTTGATGCTGCAATCTTTTCACTAAAAAGAATTATCGACAGATATTGCAGTCAAGCTTTATGATAAAAACAGTCTGCTACAATACTTTCTCGAAAAAATTGACATCAGTCGAACTTTCCATAATTTTTCTTGATATCTTGAATAGTGAATAAATGGTAACGTCGAGCTATAATGCATTTCTTATGCAACTGAATAGAAAACATTTTGCAATACCAAAAAATTCACCAGTAAAGAGCGGAAGACTTATAGATTAGATTAGATTTAGATTAGATAGGCGGCAGTAGACGAACCAAAAGGCCCATTCCCAAAAAGACACCAGGATTTACACCCCGATCCTCTATGAGCTATTGCCATTATGTTAGTAGAATGTAGAGGAATGGAGAAACGAGAAGAGAAAA
>LQNS02278101.1:7543655-7562541 GCA_001587735.2 Parhyale hawaiensis | reverse complement strand
CTTTCACTTTGGAGGCTGTCATATGTCGAACTAATCAGTTCTGTCGGTGCTTCGTGCCCTGGTCGGCTAAAGTTTGGAATTTGTTGCCTGCATCGGCTTTTGGTCGTGTTGGCCTGGAGGCTTTTAAGTCGGCAGTTAATGGTTTTTTGCTGGATTTCCTTTAGCAGCGTTTTGGGCTTCCCGGTGTTGCAAATGCTTCATTTGGGTTGTCTTTCCTGTCCGTGGGAGCTCAAACGTGAAGTTTTTAATAATAATAACATAGTTATCTTTAACGGGCGCGGCCCAGATGGTGTTATGCCTATCGCCTGGCGTAACTGGCACCTATTCCGCGGTACGAGGCATATATAGTAGACGTTATACTAAAAATAAAATTGCCTTATCTCTGGAATCGCAATGTAAGTGCTGAAAGCGTGCACTCGAGGAAAGCGCGAGAGCCAGCAGTAAATTATTTCCCTAGAGCACGTAACTGCTAACGGTTGTGTGATGTGCTGTCAGATTGGTTGGCACCTTTGCGTGTTGATGCTGTAATCTTCTCACTAAAAAGAATTATCGACAGATATTGCAGTCAATTTTTATGATAAAAAACAGTCTGCTACAATACTTTCTCAAAAAATTGACATCAGTCGAACTTTTGATAATTTTTCTTGATAATTTCAATAGAGAATAAATGGATAACGTCGAGCCATCATGCAATTCTTATGCAACTGAATAGAAAACATTTTGCAATACCAAAAATTCACCAGCAAAGAGCGGAAGACTTATAAGCTGCTTACTGTAAAGATTTAAAATTAATAAGAGTAAAAGTCTCATACTGCGGAGTAAACTTAAAATATTAATGTTGCTCATTTTTGTAATCGATCTTTCTTCAATAAAGTGAAACTTACAGTTTTAATTGACGTTATTTATTCGATTTAAAGTTGCAGTAAAATGTATTGCGTGACATGGTCGTATTTTTGCGTTACGTTACGTCACTACAAGCGACAACTTTACAGTGTGGGTTGAATTGCGTTTGCTTACTCAAAGTTACTACCTGTTTTGAAGACGCCATCTTACTTAGGACCCTACACTAATGAAGATGCTAAGTTTCAGAATATTTCTGCTGCACGAGCTGCATAAATTTGCTGCAGAGACTGATGACCAGCTCCTGCTGCAGTTTATGAAAATTAGCTACTGCAGCACCCACAAAGTTCCAATCGCTTCCTGTGCGTTTATACACCCACCGACTGCTTTACGATACCATCTTTTCACTTGTTGCTTACCAATAATCTTTTTTCACTGTTGCTATCCTATACTCTCTTTTCAACAACTGCTTTCCAATGCTCTCCCTTCGCTTACCACTCTATGTACCGCTTCCTACTGCATATCAGTATAATTATGTATCACTTTCTCATATTCCTCTTTCACTGAATGTTTTTCGCATGGTAGTTAGTAATCTATGAAGTTTAAGATATCAACGGCATATATTCACCGTGGCTACCCTATTGGTTGCAGTACTGTCTGCTATAACACAGTACTTTAACTTATCAGCTGATTATCCACTCAAGGGGCATAGGATGGGCTTAGGGTCAGGTTAGTTTAGGTTTGCCCATCCTATGTTATGGGGAGCAGCGCCCTCAGAGAACCCCATAAGTTACCTTAGTCGTTAGCTAGGTCTTCGGGACGTCTGTCTGTCGTGCCCACTTTACTTCTTTCCGCTTTCATAATCTTACTGATTCTACTTTCATCTGTTCTTCCTCTTTTTTCCCGACTTGCTGTTCCCATGAGCGTTGATACTGTGTGGTAACACCCTTGTATATAGGTTTCAAGTGCCAATGGTCATACTATATCTCCCTTCTTTCTTCCTTTTTGATAGCTCTTTGTTGTGGAAATGGAGCCTTAAACTTCTGAATATACTAATAATCAGCTGCTTTTTTTGCTATTTACCGTGTCAACTGAAAACCTTAAATACAACAAGCAATAGGTAGAAGCTAGATCTAAGAACATTATATTATAAATCGAGTTAATGGCACTGATATACCCAGTTATCTATAGATCCTACTGAGGTAATCTTAACTAACGACTAACTACCGAGTGACTCAGTCAAATTCACTATNTGAAAACCTTGAATACAACGAGCAATAGGTAGAAGCTAGATCTAAGAACATTATATTATAAATCGAGTTAATGGCACTGATATACCCAGTTATCTATAGATCCTACTGAGGTAATCTTAACTAACGACTAACTACCGAATGACTCAGTCAAATTCACTATGGGACTTCACATAATTATGGTACCTAAGGTAACTACCGGTTACTGGCGAGCTGCCTCTTCTCGTGGTCACTCAGTATGCTTTGCCAGAGGTGCCGTAACAGTGCAACTGAGACAGCATGTTGTGTGGTCATGTGTGAGTACAATGAGCAAGTGAGCAGTAGTTAGATCAGTACTATGTAAAATCCTGGGTATTCCTATATATAATGTTATATACACAGCGCTTGAGAACTAGTGGATGAACTCCTACATTTCTTTGAATGAAAAAAAAATTAGCACTTATTCTTAGCAAGCTAAAATATGAATAGGGCACATGTAACAATGTTGCAGCTACAGTTTTGCTCAAAAGCCAACTAATATCGTAATATTTGTCACTGCTAAAACAATTTATTTTATCCCTCTTTCTCCTTGCGTTGGTAATGGATACGGTTTAAACTTTGCTTATTTTTTATTTTAATTTGAGAAAAGGAGGACACCTTGTTAATAAGCGTTGCAAAAACGATGATTCTTGCCATCAACTATCTAATATGTATTAAGTGTAAAATACTGGCCTGTTAGCTAATTTAATACCTTGTGCGTTTCTACTTCCCAGTAGAATCGATACTAGTTTTGTCGACGTATATGTCTCTTTCTATATTTCCCGTCTTTGGATTGCAGTGAATTCTGGGAAAGCGAGCTTAAACTAAATTACGGGAGTTTTAACTGTTGTTAACTTGATATACTGCGCAGATGCGCGTCAAAAGTTTAGTATAGAAATTGAAGAATAAATTACTCATGATTAATGACATTATTTTTTATATAAAATTCGTGGCTCTGGTTAATGTGGGTACAAAATCTACTCAACTCACTGCCACTATGCCGAGTTCAAACCAGCATGGTACAAAGGTTTCTAGAATTTCTATCTTTGTGAGTATTGTTACTGGATACATTAGCAAATATTTCCCTGCGATCCAATCGCTTTTTCTCTGCAAAAACAATGCGAAAAGTTTTAACTTTTAACGTGACTTTCTTCATTGCCACTGCCTTCAAACTAAAAGCATTCGTGGTCCAGATATTCTGAAAAAATATATAAAAAACGAAAGGTTTTGCAAAGATCCTCTAGTATAAGAATTCAATTCCTCTCCTTTTATAGACAAACAATCTTTCGTAGACCGCACAAACTTCAAAGTTGTGCTGTAAACCAGAACGAATGTCGTTAACTAAACTGAAACTGAAGTCACAAAAGACGCACACGCTGAACACAATAGCGTGCATGATACGACACATTATGTTGTGCGTTTCTGGAAACTGGAATAATTGTTTGTTAACTTAATTGTTGACTGTTCCAAATGATAGTTCTGCCCGTGAACACCCAGATATTCGTACACCAGCGCATAAATAAGTTTACTTAACAGAGTGAAAAGATTTTATTTTATTAATTGCAGTGTTTCATACTGTAGCTTCAATCTTATGCTTCCGCCCACTACTCATAAGGAAATAAATTCTCTAGACCCTTGACCTTTGTGCATATTCTTAAGCCCCTTTTTTATTAACTTGTTTAGTTGTAGACGAGACCCATTTTTACAGATGATGAAACTTAACCGCCCTAACAGCTCAGTTCATTTTCATTTGTTGAGCTACATGTTCCTTTTGCCGTGTGCTACCGTGTTCTTTAATGTTCTATGTCTTTGCTATCTATAATGTGGATTCATCTTTATATAGCTAGACTTGCAATACATTACAATTAGTGTGTCTATGACATTCCTATATGTTCATCAACAATTGCCAAATAAAGATAGGTCGATTTTTTCCTCTTTGTCTACTTGCTTCTAGGGCAAAGTTTGAAACTTTTCAATAATTTGACATTTCCTTTGGTTAACTACCTGTTTAGTTTTATTTTCTAATAAGTGCGTGTATTGTTTTGCCTCCCATAAAGTTTGCAAGTTAAATTTAATTTATGTAAATGCTATGTATGTGCCTGTAAGATCTCCGCAGCTTGGTCCGTTTAAATTGATGTGTCTGGTTTCTTTCTTTCTCCTCTGATCTCTACCCTATGTGGTGATGATGATGATGATCATGATCATGATCATGTGCTGCAGTGGTGACCCAATGCTTGGTCCATGCCAAGTCATGCCCCGGGGCTATAGAGAGATTTGGACAGGTCAGTTGCCGCTCCGTACGTACAGTGCACTGCACTAATTTTGGCCGCATCGTGGTATTTTTTAGATAATTTTCCACTATATCGCGCTTTTTTTGAAATCTTCCCCCAGATCATTTCAGCTCCGTTTTTTTGATACATTTTCATGCAATATGATATAACCAGTAGATTTTTTGTACTATTTGACGCTAGTTATCCTTTTTTTGCTTTTTTTACCTGTAGGAATTAAAATATCATCATGAAGCTCTTTTTTCGTCTTTTTGGAGTGGTGATCATCGTATACAATAAGCACGTCAGCCAAGTGTTACCATTATTTCGTTATCGCTGGAAGGAAATCCGTTCGGACAGATGGACCTTCACGAGAGAATGGCTTCTCTTCGGCTTCACTTTCTGTGTCACTGTTCTTAACCTGTCAAGCTTTTTGTGCTTACATGTGCATTTTACAGCACGACCCGTAACGAGCTCATAATTTATGGCGTCCGCCTGCAGTGAGGCAAGCTTTCCCCTCACACAGGGAGTCCAGTTTGTTCAGAAATAACGTGTACGTTCAGTGCATCCTATGGCGTATATGGTAAGTTCCAAATAGTGTTAAAAAAAGCTTCAAATATGGCACAACTGGATTATTAAACTTTGCGCAACTCTACGGCATTTCTAACGAATATTTCATATTGATAGTCAAACATTCGGTCCAAAGCCCCAGACTTTTAGTCAGCGGAAACCTTAGCTTGACGAATCATGTTTGTAAATGTTTTGCTGCATTTGTTTGGGCTAACAGACTGCTAGATGAGCGTTCGCTTACAGGTTAGCTGAACAGGAAAGGAGATAAAGAATAACAGCTTTGATTCACCTCGTTGAAAGTAGAAAAGATTGCATTCAAAAACTATTCCACGGAAATTCATCTACTTTATTTAACCCTAGGTTTCTGACTGTCAGCTTTTTTTAGGTTGGTTCAAAATAGAAAATCATTTCCGGACGGTCACGTCCCATAAATACTCTCAAGTTTCAATTTATTTTCGAAAGTTACCCTTATTGTCGGTGTGACTTTGGACCTGCATCGCAGAAATTTGAGTATTCATAATCTGCAGCTGCAGTTTTAACTTCATTTATTTTTTAGAAAAATTAACTAGACTGCATTACACTTGCTAATTTTGGTTTTCATTGAAGTTAACACAACTGATCTTTCTACCGTCTTCTACGGTCATTAGCATTCACGAGTGCTCAATTTATGAACAGAACAAGCGCTGGACTCCATGTGTGTTTACAATGTGTTTCTCTGCGCGCCTCTTTTTTTTATACGGTCGGCTATTAAACTTACGGCTTTTCCTTCCTGCTCTGTTTCATATTTATGGATGACTTTGGTACTATTTATTGTCATTCTGAGGCGGCAGTGCTCTCTCTTCTTGCCAAATAGTAGACGATTTGCTATAAGTCTTTCTAAAAAGCACATATCGACTCTTTGCACTTTCTTTGTAGGTTTTTTGATGCACCGTATTCATTTCCTAATAATTTATTGATATACCGTACATAGAAGTCTAATTTTATAGCTTGGTGTTGCAACGGCGAGCAGGGCATTGGTTTGATTTTCCGCCCTGGGCACTTAGTGGTACAGTGTCGGCCCTGTAATCTGGAGATCACCAGTTCGAGTCCCGACTAGACACCTTTTACCAACGTTCTGCACTAATGTCTTGAAAATGCTATCAATAGAGTTATGTATATACAAAGTACAGAAAATAATCTCAAACACTATAAATTTCGATTTGCATCAGCTCAGGGAAAATATTCACTGCATATGCCGTAACTGAAGGAATTTGAGGGTTCCTAAGTTTATAGCTTTAAAATCTTTACTATTCGTGTTAAACACAAATGTTAGGACGGCTGTCACTGTTTGAAACCTGACTGACTGGTCCTTTTGAGCGGGAAGACTTACTGATAGTTATATACTTTTCTACTCTGATTACAAACCTTGAACATTTAAGAATTAATAAGCTTTCGGTGCCCGACTGCGCTACAAGTACAAAGCCGCACTACAGCATCAGTCGGAGGCTCCAGAATTATAGAAAATCGTAATTTTTTTTTAAATTAACTTGATCCTTGTAAGAAGTTCTAGTTTCTAAAAATAGATCGCTGTTGTATCGTGTGACCATCGACTACGGCGGGAAAACCCTCAATATATTAATAATAATTTTTAGAAAATATACAAATCGAGTGCTTAAATCCTGAGAGTACTAAGATGAAAACAATGTTGACAAAGCTTTACTTGACGTCATCGTAAGGCCACTGTGCCGCCGGGTTAGCAAAACTGCCCTACTTAGTTTCCTGCACCATAGGAGTAATAGCAGTGCGGTGCAAGCGAGTTGCCTCCAAATATCATTCCTCATTCTCATCTCTCCCTGTTCAATCTCAGCATGTTAACAGTTGATGTTATCTAATTACATTAATTTGATCCGCAAGCTTTGGGTTAGAATTAAATTATTGTCGCAAGGTTAAGCAAAAGCCTCTTGCGCATTCCATGTCCTGAAGCAGTAGTTCTTGACTTCTTTTGTTTTGTTCCAATTATTCACAAAACTTTCATGTGAACTCTGACTGTCCAATCTAAAGTAAGCTGTATCCGTTTCAAAACTAATTATTGTCACGATGTTGAAGGAATATCTAGTGCGCATTCCATGTCCTGAAGCAGTGGTTCTTAACGGCTTTGGTTTGTTCTTATTGATCACGAACTGTTTATTATCTGAACTCGCTCTAGTCACTCTCAAATATTCCATATTTCTTTTTGTTGAGCTGATGTCATTTGCAGGCTGCTGCGCAGTATATTAACAACAGTGTAATGTATGCCATAACAGCCCGTGGATACTGAAGCGGTAATGCTCTACAGCTCCATACTATGTAGATGTTTGTGATTCTTTCATAAACTAAAGGATGGCTCTTAACACTATAAATTTGTTAATGCCAGTAGTAGTAGTAACTATTTCATAAAATATATTCAAAAACACTGAAATGTTGCAGTGCCAGCATCTTAACACCCTCGAGTCACTGCCAGCTAGTTGTAAGTAAGCAGCCGTTCAAATGCCTGATTTTTCAATTGCCCATCTGCCGATCCCTCAGCCTACTGTTACCTCCGAATGGTAACTCTATTGTAATGCCTCTGTTTGTAGTACAAAACTTTGCTTCACCCTAGACATCGCTTTCAATTATGGGCACTGAGTTCATCACCTCGATCAACAACTTTGAAGTTGCATTTAAGAACTTTCGAACATAACTCTAACTGCAGAGTCAACATTTATAGCCCTGGAATTTTCGTGTCTGTATTCGGCATGATCCCGGTATTATGCAATTTATGCATTCTTTAATCTACAGTACACGCATTGATTCTTAAAATGCAGCGATCTTTACCTTGCCCATTTGTTTCGCTTGAGCTAGCGTTGCTATAGTGCCCTCAGTACCCATCTCCCTGCTGCATTATCTTCCGCCCCTTACCCGGAACAACCTTCTTGATATAGCTAGCTACACAATATTAGTTGGTAACCGTTCCATTGAGGGTCATCAGAAAATGATGGCAAAAGATAAATGTTGTACTTCAATTAGATCCCAGCATTCTTCACTCCGGTAGTCCTGGTCTGTTCATCTACTCAGGTTGTGCATCCATTAAAACATTAATAAAGCTTCATTGTGAGAAAAAAAGTGTCATTCAGCACGCATGCTATTACCAAGAGGTACCTCTGACGTCTTCGCTGCTGAGATCACAAATTTATCAAAGAAAATGCGTAATCACTTCGGTGGTTACCACAGTTTCGCCACATCCAATCTGGCCTAATTTTCGTCTACCCGTTTTCATCGGAAAATATGAAACATAAAAATATGAAATATATGAATAAATAATTACTTATCGCGAATTATGATATAGTGTTGAAATCAATACTGTCATTTTCATATTTATGCTTGCGTTTAGAAGCCTGAGGATGACATATTTGGTAATAATTTCTTCTTCGGTTCACCATGCTTTGTCGTGGAAAGAGAGGTTTACATTATAACCATGACAAAACTATTGTACCGTGTTTAGTAATATAGTTTGACTTAGAGATACATTGTCGTTTTTTTTTTCAACGGATTTTCAAAAGAAACTAAAATATAACTGCTAGAACCATTGCCTTTAATATAGGAAGTTTTTAGTGACGACAAGTGACATACTATAGTACAATAGATAGCGAGTATAGCCAGCATAAGCTTTGAGTAGTGTTGGCAATTTTGTTTTTGTTTGAATGTTTCTCTTGTGAGCCTTCGATGCTCGTTTGACCTGACGTGCTACATCCTCTCGTCTTCTTCCATTTGGATCGCCATTATTATGGAGAGCCAAACTTAAAATTTGACTATTTAAAAACTGCAATCGTTGCCTAACTGAAAATTCCCGTTGAGGACATGCTTCATTTTATAGTTGCTGATCGTTTTCTAATCATCACAATGTCGAGAACTGCTGCTCTAGTAAGGCTTGCGTACAGGCAAGGTAAGTTACCTGCAAGCACTTACGAGGTTACTTCTGTTTTTCAGCTTTTCATGTTCCCAAAAATTTTGATAATTTGCTTGAGAATGCACGCATGATTGTTCATGTTCTACATTAGAGTAAGCTTTCGTACAATTTAAGATGCTACAACGAGCTCACATTCTACTTTCGGGATGCATAGAGTCTCTAGTAGGGAAATGTTGGAAGAAGTCTTTATGAATAAATAGCGTTGTTTTTCATGTTTATGTCTTTTTATATGCAGTTTTCTTCGTTTGGTTAGAAGCCAACGCTTAAATATGTTCGTCTTCGTGCCAAGTTATGCCGTAAACTTGACATAATTGGTTTGGATGTACGCTATATAGATCGATGCAATGTTGATATAGAGTTACCTTAAATTAGACCTCTACTCAGTTGGCTTGCCCTCTCACTTCTTTGCTCTTACAGTCTCTGTTCATTTTTGTTCCCTGGATTGCATTAAGTGAAAAATACTTTCTTTGTATTACTAGAAAGTAAACTAAACACTTTTTTTGGATAATTACCGAAGGAAGTTTTAAAAACGTTTTGAAACTCCCTATAAAAAAAACTCTCCATTTACTGCAAATGTTAACAGATGCTATAGGAATTATTCTTCGTGTTCAATTTTCGGCTAGATATTAAATTCGGTGTGGGTAATTTTTATTTTTTAATTCCAATAAATAACTTCTTATTAGATGCTCAAACTTCATGATAAAAATATTAATCTTTTTTGTATCCGTTAAATAGTTGTAGGAAAATTAGTGTTTCAAAATAGGTCCTCGTATTTAACGCCGGTGCTCCATTCGTTAATTAACATACTGCGATAATATATGCGCCTTACTAAGAGTATTCTGAAGCACCTCACTGTATTTATTTCATCAGCTTGGTTATATTTTTACTCAAACATAATATATAATTTATGGTAATATTTTTATTATAAAATTAAATATTTCGTTTTTGAAGACGCTTTGCAGCATTAATAAATTTTGTAAATGCTAGGGCATCGTTCTTCGATTAGCTGTTTTATCCCCATATCAATGACAAACGTTTGCGCTCTCTAGGTACAAAGTACTAATTTTGGCAAACTGAAATTGCCTCTTTCCATCGCTAATTGTCCATTTGAGCGTAAAAGACAGGAAATGGTAACCCATAAAAACTTACACATGCATATAATATATGCATATACTATATGCATATACTATATGCATATACTATATGCATATACTATATGCATATACTATATGCATATACTAATATGCATATACTAATATGCATATACTATATGCATATACTATATGCATGTATTATTTTTTATGCACATTTTTATATATTTGCAAATTAAGTGTAAAAATAAACACAGAATGTGTATCATCATACAATGGAGATTCTAGTAAGCAATTTCGTTGTTTAAGTTTAATTTTATTGTTAAATAGTGAAAATACCATTGGAATCGTAATCATTTTTAAACTACCACGTTTACAAAACTTGAATGTCATTTCTGAAATTTACACTATATTTATAGGCAGTTTTTTCTTTTGTTTCATTCTTCACTAGTGAAATAGCTGTTTCATATACCATCTAAGTTTGTTCTTAAATTTTAAAAATTGTGTTTTCAGTCTTATGTCTTCATTACTGATATTTCTAAATCATTGTTGCAAATGGCATATCGTTAAAAGAGACCGTTTAAATATAGTTATAGTTTATTCGTAAACCTTCATTACTAATTCGCCTAAGTCAGTACCGTTCCTGCAGATGACATATCGCCAGGGGAGATCCTGCTGGAACTCTCCTTAACCAAGCTCCATATGGAAGTCATCATCGGCTCCGCCAAGGGTCTCCCACTGGCAGAATCGGGCCGACCTCCAGGTTAGGTTTGTTCAAGTGACTCATTGATTTTTAAAATGTGTTTTCCAGTTGAATTTTTGCTACTCATAAATTATTTACCCCTGCGGTTCATTAATAATATAGAAAATCATCTTCGATTCAAAACCTGATAACTTGCTGGAATAGGTGACAGGTGTCTTGAAACGTGTTTTCGAATTAATTCTAGAGTTCAGCTTATGTAAGTGTAGCACTTATTGCTCCAACAGCTCTGACGTTTGATGGACGATTTCACATTAAATTGTCTAGCTGGTTTAAGTACATATGAAGGGGTCTAATGATTAGGAATCGATTGGTTCGAAAGGAAGGTTCTCAACATATAAGTACATCCTTCCGAAACGTGAATTCTTCTGATGGGTCATAGATTATCAAGATTGGCTGGTCTCCAGGTGAGCTGTCATTGCCTTGACGGCTCATAAGTCTATTTGAAAGGGTGTGTAGTCAAGAGATAGAGTTGAGTTTGCCTCGAGATCTATTGCTCTGGAGCTCCGTAGACGTTTTGAATGGTGTTTTGAAAAAAAAGTCCAGTTAGTTCCCTACTGTGTACTGATTCTTTCGACGCTTCATAGATTTTCGGAAAATATTGTGAAGTAAAAAAGTCGGCTCTATCAGAATGTACATAACTCAGATAGATAATATGCAGTAAAACCTTTCTAATTGCGAAAGCTTAAATTTAAAAGGTTTGCCAAGTTAAGAATGATCAAGTTTGTTTCAGTATGATATTAGGCAAGAACAGCGCCATCTACAGACAGCTGTGGCAGTCATAACTTTAGCTAGTAGCTGCCAACAGCAGCACTGATATTCCATAGTGAAAAACATTCTGCAATCAGTCAGGAATCTTCTATGAAATGGGAGCATCCCCTTTTAATTCAAAATATATTTCCATATGTGTAACGTGTTTCTCTAGCATACGCAGCACGATGTTTATATTCTTTATATCGATATAAGTACTAAATAGGTATTGGGTTTCAGTCTCAAATTTTACTTTCAAGTATTATCAATAGTAGCCTGATGAGTACTTGCCAATTTCTAATACTCAACATGAATAGAAGTTTGTGAAAACTACAATAGTATTGTTATAAAACCTTTGTTTATCGATAATTCGCTTGGAACCGATCCATATCCTTGTATTATCTTCAACTGTAAATATGGTATGGTCCACTGTTAAATGCGTCTGCATGTAACCGCAGTATCAAAAAGTTAGTGATGTACATTGAAATGACATGCTCTCCGGATGGGGCATTGTTTCAGTCCTAACTACTATAGAGGTTTTATTGCACAGCTGTCTAGATAGATTTTTTTTTTTTACTCCTTGGATAGTAGAATTTCGCTGTGTTCGTATTTTCCTTCTTCTCGAATATATATACATACAGTATATATAACCACAGTTTTACGTTTCGTCAAGTTTGTGTCTCGGGTGGTTAAATTTGTATGATAATAATAGCAATACTGCAAGCTTGTTTGTCCGCTATTATTATGTTCTACTAATTCTCTATCCTTTTGTTCACAGATACGTACGTGAAAACCTACCTTAAGTCACGCGGCTCGAAGTTCAACAAGCGAAAAACCAAAGTCATCCAGTGCTCTACGAAGCCAGTGTACCATCAGACTGTCCGCTACCTCCCCAGCGATGCTCTCGGCAAGATCCTGTTAGTGACGGTATGGGAGAAGTCAAAGTATTTCTCCCATAACAAGTGTATCGGCTCGGCCGAGATCAATTTGGGCGACCTATACTTTGGCAAACCAGTGTCGGGTTGGTATACGCTGCTTCCCAAGCTCGGCAAGTCTGACTCGGACTCGGGTGAAAGTATCGGATAATTTTTTGGCCCGGCAGACAGAGGTGAAGCTGTGCAAACTTCGCACCTCCATTACCACTCGGACGCCGCCGTTCTAGTCCTTGACAAATAGGAAGTGAGAACTGAGATTTTTATGGGCTGGTGGGAAGAAAGTGCTTCGTTTACACGTCCGTATTCTTCAATTTAGTCCTTTCTTCTTTGTGGTAATGATGTATTATACAGTCGGGCTGCCAGTCATCCCCTGTTCTAAGTGTTACAACAATTACGATCTTGAGACTTGCTTCACCAGTTTAAAAATGACCCAAAGATATCTTTTTTAAATCTTCAGGAAACTAAGAACATCTGGCTTCGATACAATTTTTATTTATTTATTTATTTATTTAACAAGGTTTTCATCCGAAGATGCACTCATGTCCACATTTCACACTGCGCGAAAAATGTCTCTTGCTGGCGTCTCTGTGGATCTCCGCACTTGTGGAGACCAAGCCTAATATATTACGTTGGAAACTAAGTTCTTGCCTGTTTTAACATTCCAAAATGTTAAAAAAACGGCACGTGCTCAGTTCGCAACCTAATATAATTTTAAACAACCTACAATATTAAGTATGAAGCGAAATGACGTCTAGGTCAATACGCCATACATTCAATAGTGCTGCGTCCTAAGCTAATAAGCAGACGATTTTAAGCAATGTCGATTTCCCATTTCGAGCGAGCTTATATATTCCAATTCGCTCTAACTTGTCCATAACATTAATCCTGTGCTTACAGTTGGCCTATTTGGATCGAATTTCAGGGGTTTCATTGCAAAACTGAAACTTAGTGCAATGTAACGAGTGGCGCACTCAAGACTGATAATAGAAACAAGTAAAGCTAAATGGATTAGATTGTGTGGGTCAAAGTAGGGGAGTCGAGCACGGTCTTAAACCCATTTCCACTGAATTGTTTGAGCAATTAAGTTTGGTAAGGGGTTCAGGCTTGTAGTAATAACACTGGACAACCCCGAAATTGTTTGAGCAATTAAGTTTGATAAAGGATTCAGGCTTGTAGGAATAACACTGGACAACCCCGAAGCGAATTTAAGTGAATAGTTACTATATGATAACGCTACTAGAAAATAGGTTAAATAACGCGCCGTGCGTAAGATCCAGCATAAGGCGGACTTCATGCTAAGATCCTAGCATGTCCACATTTCACAAGACGCAAAAAATATCCCGAAAAGAACCAAAAAATTGGACGTGGCCCGTAAAGGAGGCTTCGTAGGTTTCTCTATTCATTAAATTTATAGGGGAGGTACCTTTCCAGAGTGTCCATGTTGTAGGTAATTTTTTCGATAGAGATATTTTCTTTGAAGGCAAATTTCATTCTTCTCATTCTTCGGACGCTGTGTGTGTGTGTATCACTGAGCAGCATGTAATAGGATTATTGCACATCAAGGACTGCGTTCTGGTATTTCTACAAATCTAGTAGCATGGGGAATGAAATATTGAATAAATAATGTAAATAATTGCACTTTTTCGTGATCTTGTTAATAGTTATGATAATTAGTAAGTGCAAACACAGAATATTCGATCGTCGTGTACATACAAACGGGGTAAAGATGGACAAAGAGGGATGTAGTTAGCCCAGGATGGAGGGGAACATCTACTGCATTTCGGACACCAAATCTAATTTAAAGTATTGTAGCGAAAATATTATGCGTGTAGCTATATATTATAACTTCCTGTAACGAAAGGAAAACGAGGATGTTCAGGCAACAGTACCGTTTCTGTCCGCAATGCCTGTTCGAGCCTCACTCATCGTTGTGTCCAAAGGGGATTTTTGCTCAGTAGATGTCATGCTCATGTCGTGTGCGGTTGTGCTCTGCTGCGTGCCGGGAGTTTCTTCGAAGGAGTTAGTTGAAATTGAATTCAGTGTCCCAAATGTTGGTGATGGAGAGGAAGAAATTCCCTACCCGCCCGTCGAGGCTCAGGAAGCTTTACAGAGTCCCGCACCTGTAACCGCTGAGCCGCTGATGGCGCTCCATCCAGCGTAACTGCTCCAGCGTGACCCAGTTCGCTGTTACTGCGTAAAATATTACCATTCTTTAACGCACAAATGGTAACCGTAGTCACTAGACTTACTGCAAGTTAACTGAGTATGAGAATGTTGTACCGTCGTCATCAGTGTTGTGTTGTGCAGCTTATAGTGACAAACTTGCGAGAAGAGACTCAATGAACGCATGACCAACCTATGTATGGTTCGCAGAGTTCCGTTGTCTTACAAGAAACGCGCTTTGATACCGACATATTGTATACGGCCTACCTACCCTAGTTAGGCGTTTGTTCTAGCTGAACCGGATCTACCTTAACCTACAATAAATTATTCTAGTCCATTCATAACTAACCGAACCTATTTTAACCCGACATTACCTTACACTCCGAGATAGGCCACGTACTATACGGGTAATATTAGTTTTTAACCAACTGCCTTGAAATGAAGAGCAATGTTGACCCATGCTGTATTCTGCGGAGTCGCGCCGCCAGGGGACCCAATAGGTTGCTTTAGCCATAGTTAAGCCGTCGGAACATCCTTCTGCCTCCTTAGGGCCATAGGGTTAGATTAGTTTAGGTTTGCCCATCCTATGTTTTGAGGAGCAGCACCCCCAGTGGAACTATCGGGACATCTGTCTTTCGTTTCACTTTGTTTCCTTCTGATTTCATTCTCCTACTGGTCTTACTTTCATCTTTTCTTCCTCTTGTTTCCTGACTTGCTGTTCCCTTACGCGTTGATCTTGTGTGGGGTAAACCTTCGTGCATGGGTTTCACGTTTCTGTCAAAGAACTGTATGTACCTTTTTTTTTTCTTCTTCTGTTACATCGCCTTAGTTGTGGAAACAGAGGCTGAAACTGCACCTTAATAATCAATTATTTATTTACTTATGATTTTATGCCGTTTCACATTTTAGGGTAGCTATTCTCCCTTTAGTGCCTACTGGACAAATTATTGATGTTGCAATGGTGTCTGTTTTTACTGAAGACGATAGTTAATTGAGGCACTAAAGGGATAATGAAAAGACACGCCGTAACGCTTCCTATATACTGGATGCCCCATAGCGCCATTGCAATCAACGTGAATAGTATGAAGATTATGGTATTCTCACGTGACCAAGATAAATTCACACCTCACGCCGAATACGGTGACAGTCATTCAGAGAAGCTGAGATTCCCGCAGGGCGAAACTTGCCGAACTGCGCTTGGCGCTGATGAGTTGTGGTGTCCCTCATCATTTTGTTTCGACCAAGTTTGAATTTTATATTCGAATTTTTCTATACTTACGGCAAATTTTACTATACCACTGACATACCCCAGGAGCTCAGTGGTTTGCTGACCCTCTCGCTATCACGGAATCAAACATTCGATCCCAAACAAGAGAGAAAGAATCATGATGCTCTGCAATGTTACTTTAGAAATTCTTCTATTCCCATTCACTGGAACAGAGAAGGGATGGGGCAGTAATGACTTAAGGGTCGGAGGGTACAATAGTCGTTTGAGTCTTCCGTCGATATGACGCCATAGTTCCGACAATCTGCTCGACTGCAACCGTGCACTCTGGACCCTAGTGGGGATTTATCTGCCGCACGAAACAGTACACATGGGTTTCGTTGTTGGGGTGTACGATCAAGGCAACTTTGCCATACTTTTATATGTTGTTCCGAAACACCGATGTGTGTCAGAGTGAGATCGTCCGTCTAGTCTTTACTTGTGCCATTGCCCAATCAACCGTACAGTGGTGCCTTGTTTCTCAGAGTTTACCCATTGAGGCCCAATGTAAACAATTATTTTTCATAGAAATCACACTGTTGATGTCAAAAAAAGAAAAATGTGTGCGTTAATGGGTTTATTTGTTTCATGGGGCAATACGACCAGTGAAAATAGTTCGAGAATGAATTTTTAAATACGTGAAACGTTTCTCTTTATAGTCATACACGTAACGTCCTAATCGTTCTATTAACGAAGAAAATGTTACCGTAGCGTGTACAATTTATTTATTTTTTGTATGTTTTCACTCCCAGTATGATTTGTTCGAATAATAATAGGTCGTTTGATTAACAAGATCACCACTATATTGCAATGATGTAAATGTTGAAATATACGCGATATATATTTGTCTTTAGGTAGAGGTTGATGGAAAAGTAGACACATTTAATAGTATAATAACATTGCCGTGTCTCGGAATCAATTACTGTATAATAATATATTTTATGTTTAGGAAGATAGATCTTAAAGTGTAATAGTATACCCCAAACGGCCTTCTGACTTCATATTTCTCTAGCTCTACGCACTGCATTGTACGGGACGAATTGCAAAGCACGCTTGTTCGGGACAGAAAGCCAATTCACAGTAGAGATAAAATTCCTCAAGGTGTTTATACTTGCCGTGAATGGGTCTCTTGAATGACTGTATAATGAAAAATGCTGAATAAACAATATTTATGTGACATCAGAGAGATGCAAAGCTGAAATTCAGAAAGATTGCAAATGAGAGATTTCATGTAAAATATACAGTATTCTCGTTGCTGCAGTTAGCGCTGCATATAATTTACGCATTCATTTGACCTATAATACTCGTCTCTTCAATGTCTAATTTAATCTTACCATTGCTATCCGCACGGAATGATCCGATATTCTTCGCTAATGGCACACTGCGTGTTAACCCTATTCGTATCAATCTGAGCTGCGTCGCTACAACGTTTTTTTCTGTAGGAATAGAATTGGACGCAAAAGCCTCGTAGTAAAATACCAGGCTGGCATGAATAGGGTTAAAAATATTGTGATTGCCTGAAGAGAACCCTAAATCTAGGCTTTTGTCCCCTCTCTAGGTAATGGCTTCGGACCGGCCTGTCTATTGTCCGGTGCCTAATTTAAATAAATCAATTATTTTACACTCTTCTGAAGTTGATTATTATCGTTTAATCTTATGGTGCTCGCCCCTGCATTTGTATATTTGTTTTTATGTCGTGCGTTCATATAATGACAATCTACGACCGACGCTCTGCCTTAATCACTGCAATCCATCATCCCAAATACGGTCTGTGAAATATCACGGACGGTTGGTTTTCTTCTTCCGTTTAGGCCCTCCTGTTGCTGATCTTTTTTTTTATCTTCCTTCACGGCTTGCTGCTGCCTGTTTCCTATTCCCTTTCTTTCATTCTTCTACTCTCTGGTACTTGGTGAACTCGCAAGCTATGGAGAAGTTTAAACTAAGAATTTAACAATGTTACTATCTATGATGAAGTACGTTAAACAAATTCTGGTATACTGTAAACAGTACACATTACGTAGCTGAATTTTCGTATAATATTATTATACTGCGTGTATCTTTGTGAGTGTCCTCCTGTAAATGTACTGTACGCATCTCGTTGAAGAATTTCGTCTGTTTATACCCATAGCAATATAGAAATACGTGTTGCTTCCGTGAACTATGAGCATTTGCGACCTCCGTAGAATATTTCCCTAATACTTGCCTTCTTCTGCCCAGTGTTCATATTGTATCATATATAATAATTAACTCGTAGATCAGTACAGCAGCCTTGTATGCTGAGTTACTGACAGAGATACCTAGCGTAGCTGTGTGTTGCTTCGGGATACAAAATTTTGCTCTGAACCCAGTTCAAAGAATGCACCCGAGACAGATATTCGTTATTATAAGTAGTGTATTGGAGCTCCCTAGCCCTATGTTAACTAGGCTGCGTTACTTTGCTGCCAAAGGTTCAATTACCTTAAGTATTTCTACAGAAAAAAAACTTTTAGCAAAGCAGCACGGCCTGGTTACGATGGGTCTAATCCTTTCCCGTTCATGTAAGAAAGTTTCGTATGAATAACGCTGCTGAGAGGACCTTAAATGGACCTTTTCAGCTGCAAATGTTGACACGTGCACGCTGTAGGATGGTCCGCAAGGCTTGCTACCAGCAATGAGAACAGTAAGGAAGTCTAAGTGATACGCAATAAAAAAACACATAAAACTGGGTGGAGTTAACTCAATTGCGCATCCCCAACGTCGGTAAGGTCCCCAGAAAACATATAAACTGGAAGGAGTTAACTCAATTGCATGAACCCTGCCGCTCACTCATCCCAAACGTCTGTTAGGTCCTCAATTTCATCAACCCTGCCGCACATACCCAACGTCTGTAAGGTCCTCAATTTCATCAACCCTGCCGCACATACCCAACGTCTGTAAGGTCCTCAATTTCATCAACCCTGCCGCACATACTCAACGTCTGCAAGGTCCTCAATTGCATCAACCCTGCCGCACATACTCAACGTCTGCAAGGTCCT
>LQNS02278101.1:7503239-7543587 GCA_001587735.2 Parhyale hawaiensis | reverse complement strand
TGCCGCACATACTCAACGTCTGCAAGGTCCTCAATTGCATCAACCCTGCCGCACATACTCAACGTCTGTAAGATCCTCAACGGCATCAACCCTGCCGCACATACTCAACGTCTGTAAGATCCTCAACGGCATCAACCCTGCCGCACATACCCAACTTCAGTAAAGTCCTGTAAATTTCAGGTAGCCAAGGAAATTCTTGCGTGATTCTGTCAGCTAATTATTTCACAATAAATAGCGCCCGAACTTTTTGGTTTTCTGATGATACGTAGACTCTAAAACTCGTGAGCAGTGGTTCCCAAACGGTGCACTGCGAGAGACTTAATATAATATGAAAAATTTATATTTTTATGACAACAGTCTTAAGATGTTATGCGACTGTGGTAATATATGTGTAAAATTGTTGAGTTAAAGTTTACTATTTTTCGTACGGAGTGCGTGGAAAGATTTTAGTTGCTTCAAAAGCGCACCGCTAGTATGAATAAGATTGGGAACCACTGCTCAAGAGTATCAATGAAAACACGACTTTCGTACCGCCGTAATACATTCATCATAGTTCAGTGCCCCCTGCAGGCGCTCTACTCAAACTAACATCATTATTCACTCTTGACATGTTTTTAACCCTTTCGTCATACGGACGCTATATGTCCGTAGAGCCAGCATTAATTTTAGATCCATGAATAATAATAATGATAATACCAGCATCAATTTTGATTTGCGATATCAGGGAGTTTGTTCTTCTTTTTTTTTAGTTCTTGTGGCGGCGTTTCCATTTGGCTGTTGTGCCCGTTTTTGTTGTTAGTTAAAAGTTAGTAAATAGAAGAGTTACTAGGCCTAGTAAGAATCATTGTCTAGAAGCAGCGATTTGTTTTTACTGAAGCGACATTTTTCGCACTGAAAACGCTAATGAACGTTTCATTTGCGTTTCGTTTTCATTTTCTTTCCTGTCTTTTATGTAGACATGCTGTTGTTGTGATTTATTTTTAAAAGAAATGGAGAAATATTTGCAAAGTGTAACTTCGGAACAGTTGGAATTCCTTTCTGTACGAGGGTTACTGTACTTTTGCTATTCGCTTTCCAATTGCCGCTTGAATTTTTGTTATTCTGAGAACATCCTATTCGTTCTTGCAAAAAAAATGAAACGTTTCGAGTATATCATTCAAATAGAAAAAAAATTGAGGTTCTCAGAAATTTCTTACTAAAGAGGAAAAAACTATTTAACATCAGTAATCTAAAATTTTAGTTATGAATGAAATTTGTTGTCCGTGGATGTTAGTTGTGTTATTTTTATGGCTTTTTGCAAATTAATATTCACTTTATCTGTGCTATTCTGCGCTAGACCGGCCATCCTTTTTCTTTTGAACCAATGGTTGCCAAAGTTAGCTTTACAGCCCCTATAGGAGCGAGAGTAGGAGTATGGATGCATGCAGCAAAATAGGAAGAGGAGCCGAAAATGCTGTCATGAGAACCATTAATACTTTATTGATACGCAATAAATACTCAAGTAATGCATATGAATTGGTATGTGGGTGAGAGGACGGCAGGAATTGACCTCGAAGCCATATAGCCTTGCGCCGTGGACAATTTGGTAGCCGCTGTTGACAGCTCGAGTTCCCACTCAACAAAGGACAGCCTTTCTTACAATCATACGAGTAGACAAGCTGTTGTATTATCGTGTAGAATAAATCCTTCAGATTCCATGTTTTACAAACATTTACAGAACAATTTTAACGCTGCCCGAAGTTTCAGCAATCTTAGCTATGATCACAAAACGGGTCGGAGTCCCATGTAAACTTATACTTAGTCTCAGCAAATCCTTGATGCTTCGTTCCTTTTCCCTACTTCCGCTTATACTTTGCTGTTTTTCTTTTCGCTTTCTTAAAGATTAGTTATTTTCACTTCGTATTGATATTTTTCTGCCTGAAATCATCATTTTGCTCAATATAATTATGTGCCCTATAATCCTTATTTCTTCTTCTTTGAGTCACCAATGTTGTGGAAAGAGATACTGCAACTCAGAACATAACTAACGTAATTCATTGGTAATGAAGGTTAGATATCAACTCACGTCACACTTGATTGGCTGATTGTCCATCAACTTGGCCATTGCGTATTCTGATATGTAATACCTTGTTATTATTACCTTATTTTTTTGTGTCATGAAACCTCTGTAATTATTCATTCTCTCATTTCCTACACAAAGCGCTCACACTGGCCCTCCTTATAACCTACTCAAACTGGAAAGTTGGTAGTCTGTCACAAACTTTCACCAACCTTAAAACGGTAGTATTTAAAACTGTTTAAACACTTTCCACCTTATCGGAAGGTTTGTGACCGTTTCATTTGTTTAACCATTTTGAAAATATTTTTTTATGCATTGTTAAAATGTTGTCAACCATTCCAGATTTTTTGACATTTTAGAAAGTTTGGTTTTCAGCCTTCCAGGAAATATATTATTAAATATTTATAAATTTCTTACACTAGGTTTTAGCTTAGTCCAAGTTTAGGATATTTAAAGCTCGATCTTTTGTTTTTGATTGCCTCGGCTTTTACCTCGCAGTTGATACTCTAATGCTGTTAATTGATAACTAAGTCCCAGTCTTATAAGTAGAATAACTATCTTCATTCAAGACATAGCTCAGTTTTTCCGAACCTTATTTTTCTTAACCATCTGCTCACCTCTGCGTCTCACCCAACTGTTGCTCAGACCTAGCGATAGATAGCATACTTGTGCAGTTAATCCATTCATTTGCCTATGAGAGTTTGCGGACTAATTTCTGCCCGTATCATTATAAACTGTACCTTAATAGTGCTGTACCCTCAGGAAATATAACCAACGTTTAGCTGCCCTTTTAATACTCTACAAATGTGCAAAGTCCTTCAGCTGGGTTCCCACTGACGTAGGTATGGTGATGCGAAATCATAAGGAATTTTCTACGAAGACGTTAGATGTAGACGCTTCAACCGGCTGTAGGTTACAGTGTCATTCTGCATGCATGACACCTAGTTCTCTGTATAAAATAAAACAGAAAAAACGCCAAAGCAGCGATGACAGTCGTCTGTTATCGCACAAAATGTTATTCATAATCAGCGAATGGGTCAGTAAATTATCATGGCAGTATAAATTGTGAATACTTGCTCGTATTTTACAAATTTTTCCCCTCTTGCGGCGAATAAAGTGGGTTATAGGGTTATTTTAGTTCCAGCCACCCGTCCTATGGTAAGGGAACCGAGCCTCCTCATAGGTCCCCATACCTTACCATTGCATTAGCTAGGGCTTCAGAATATTTTTCTCTGGAATCGCCTATCTTTATCGCCACTACTATAGTCACGACCTTAGTGCTCTTGGATGGACCGCACGTTGTTTGAACTTCTTATGCCGTGGGGAGTAGCGCCTCAAGGAGACCAGGAGGTGTCCTTAGCTGGAAAATATTTCACTTATTGGGCTCTCTGTTTCCTTTCTCTGCGTATTCAATTCCCATAATTTATGGTCTCCGTATTTGTGGTTTACGCTAGCTACTTAGGTTCCTTGTGTTTCTTGAACATTCGAATATGATAATTATCATAAATTATGATGATGATAATTATTGGCATACGAATATATTTATTATGTATGTTCCCCTTTCTCTTTCTCTAAGTTCCTCGACATAGCTAGGGAGACAAACGCTATCTTATTAACTAGCTAACTTTTTCTCCATTTTACTGACCTTTATCCGGCAAAAGAAACCAACATTTTTGTCGAAACAATGTTCTCTACATACTCCAATTGGATGTATTTTATCCCTATTGTCTCACCTATTTTTAATGCTGTTAAATATCGCATCCTTAATAATTAATACCTTATTGAATATATGCACGATGCTGCAATCATGGCTGAGTGCCTCAGGTGTTAGTTCGTGCTGTCTTAGTTGCAGTTTAGGAAAATAAAGTTTTTTACTGTCGCTTTTTCTTGTGCTATTAAGGGACAATCAGGTTGTGTATAATATGCATTTCTATTCCGTCTTATGAGAAATAGGTTTATGATTATTATCTTTAGGAATATTCTTCCGGGGCTGAACGGTGTTGGTGATTCATTAAATAGTTAAATGAGAATGCGGAGCACGTTTGTGTAGCATTATTATCTGTTTGTGCGTATGTGCGGTATTGATTCGGTAATGCTTCGCTGCCATTATTATTAAACTGCGTATGGGCTTGGTGCATATAAGTTTTTTTTTGCGCACTGTACCGAAAGTCGACTCGTCCACAGGCTTGAGCTTTAAAGATTGTTATGGTTCTAACAACTTGTAGTACAGACAGGCCCCGCTTCAAGAACAAAATGCAATCCAAAAAGATAAACCGTTCACCCTCTTCGTAATAAAAATTCACATTCGCTGAGGCGACTTGATTTTGTATACTGCGTTCAAAAACTTTTATGATAGCTACGTTTATGTATCAGATTTGCCGTTCATTCTTTCCCGATTTTTTATTTTGCATTGCCTTTGCTACGTACATTTTCAATACTTCAAAGTAAAACGTCTTTCCTTCGTGGCTACTTTACTTCCTTCCGCTTTCATACTTACCTTGTTCTTCCTCTTCTTTCCCGACTTGCCGTTCCCATGCGCGTTGCTTCTGTGTGGGAATACCCTCGTGAATGGGTTCCACGCGTCTATCGACATACGCCCTCGAGGGTATGCTCTGGCGGGCCCTTTCCCTATCAGAATATATATATAGACCTCACTAACCCTTGGGCTGTCCCGAGTGCCTTTTCCGCAGTTCCCGCTGACGAGGTTCGCTTTTAGAGTTGGGTAGATCTTCTATATTCGCCTTATTTCCTGTCAGTAGTAGCGCCCTGGCCACTTGAGTGGCCTAGAGAACGCATCTGAGTTGGCAATAAACTTGAGACCTTCCGGCAGAATAGCCGAAAAAAAATCATTGAGAGTTCGGCGCGTTGCGACTACTACCATCCCCAAACTGTAAATTGTTTCTTTCTTTCTTTCTTTTTTTTCGGTGTCATCGCCGTAGAAACGGAGGCTTAAACTACTCATTATAACTAAAATAACTGAAAGCTTGAGTAAATGCTCTTTAAAAAAAGAAGCTGAAAAAGGTAATGTATATAGGATGATACTGATCAATAGCAGACAGCTCGAGATCTTTTCACATCGACTAGTAAGGACCTAAATGAGCATCAAATTTTACGGTCATTCTTTTCCTCTCCAAATATGATGACGGGATGGTAGCAAAAATTTTTCAAATGTAGCTACTGCATTTACAAAAATGTGCGTGTAAATACAATAGAAGTGCAATAGTAAAATATATTGAGGTGTCTTCGTCTCCCTTTTTTTGTTTTGCGCGTTTTGTATTACAAACGTTTCTTCTTAAAGCAAGTTGTTCTTAAAGAGAGGCATGCCTGTATTTTCTAGTGGATATTGCCCTAATAACAGCTTTTAGTGGATAGCCGAGACCTCTGGTGCCCAACTTTCTTGGTGCAGTTTTTGCAAATTTTTTTTTTTTTTTCAATACATCGCACTGCCACCGCAGCATTGATAGTGCTATTTCTACGGGAAATGAAGGCTTACTTTGTGTGTTAAAAGTCTTTAAGCTGCTATTTTTTAGATATTTGGCGCGTTTTGTGGCATTTTAGTTGACTCGCTACGAATTAATATAAATCGAGTTTTCAAAAGTTCTGTGGATGGTTATTTGAAACTTCTTACGTAGCGCCTCGTGTGTTATACTTACTGAGCCGAATTAGCACTTGGCTTCTTATAAGAATAACATTGTTTACACGATCACATAAGTTTGACTTTCTTTGCCGTACGATTAAACCGCACACGATGGCGTCGTCTCTAGCTTCGCTGCCTACTCTTCTCCTTGTGTATAATGAAACATTGATGTGATCTTATGAGTGTTGTGCTTCGTACTGTAGTTCTTTTCTATATATTCGTCGTAACGATGTGCTTGCTGTCCTCTTTGCTGAAACAGAGTGTAATCACAAATGCTGCAGTTTCCCTGATCCATTTTCTGTAGTCGGTACTTGCCCTCCTCCCCCACCTGCGGCCCAACTACAAAAGTAGTATGACAACTGGAGGTCCGAGGCTACCGGCCATTGACTACTCTTGTTTTTTGCGCTTCAAGTGGCCGCAGCTGCTCATCTCTTGCATTATCCAAACCACCCCAGAGGCGGGTCTTTATCCTGAAGAATACCTTACTCGAAATGGGTTTGCCCGGTTCCATCCTACCGCCTAATTCAAATTATCGTCGAAGGCTCTCGATTACTAGCCACATTTTGCCACTACTAAGGGGTCCTATGTGGGATTAGTTTGATTAGATCCACCCATCCTACGCTTGAGGTTCATGGCTCTTTTGAGACGTTCAAGAGGAACCTGGACGGACTGTTGACGAGTGTCCCTGATCGCCCCATGCTTCCCCACTACTACCAGACCTCCGGCAGCAATAGCATTTATTGACCAGATCGTCTGCCTTGAGCGTGCTGGAGGGGGATGAGCCGGGCGCTGATGATGGGCGGTGCCTCAGCATGGCCCGGGACCGAAGAGGGCCCGAACTTCGTCCAGTACGTTCCAGTACGAGGGCGTTGATCCCCTGACGGGCCACATAGGTTACTATAGCCCCAGCTGAACCCTCGGAACACCTCTCGTGCTCGCTTTACTTTCTAACAGTCTATCTCTGGTGTTCTTCTTTTTTTCCCGATTTGCTGTAACTCTGCGGGGCGATAAGTGTTTGAACCCCAGTTTCCCTTTCATGTTCATCTGTTGAAGCATCACGGTGAATCCGGGCCGTCTTGAACTAACGTATAACGTAACTGACCTCCCGTTATGTGGTGAATTGAAAGCACTCGGATATGATCTCAACCCGGATTGTGATTGAGAGTAGTAAGTGCGCGCTGAAAACGTTGTAAATAACTTGCGTCGCAAGTTTAGTGAATTGCATGACATTGTTGGTCAAGCTGTGTGGTGTCCTACCATCTCAATATCGCCATAAATTGATTTAGCTCAGTGGTCAAACAACGGCATCCTCTTAAGAGAATGATGTTTACTTTTGCTACTCTGAACGAGTTGGGTTTTTGCTACGCTGTTTTCCTCATCGTGTACTTAAAATGGATCCTGAAGAAGAAAAAAGTCTGGACTTGGCTGCTTGTAAGTGTGCGCCATTCAAGAACTAAACGTAGGAGGTTTGCAGACTACAACTAGTCAAGTACAGGCATGTATAGGTACCTAAAGTAAAATAAAGCAGAAATTTGGCTGCGTACGTTCGGGTGTAACTTCGTCACATCTGAGACTTAACCCTTTCGGTCCCAAAAACTCTGCTCTTGCTATGAGGTTCTAGAAGAAGCTCATAATAGACACTCTCTTTGTAGTCACTTGAGCTCCACCTCCCATTTTATTCAGTCGTAAAAAGCACCCAAGGGTCCAGAGTGCCTTTTCCTGCGTAGGAGATATTGCAGCTTGCCGCAGTTCCTGCTGATGAGTTTAATTCATATTGGGTTATTGAGGACTGGTACAGACATTAGATTATATTTGGCCAAACTTTTGGCACAGGTCGAGTTTGTGCCTTCTTCAGGGCGAAAACCTACATGTACAGCGGAGCTATTACTGCGAGACCGGTATCTAATATACACGATTGAAATTGTATCTATACACTAGTGGCCCGTGCCGTCATTATAAATGACGGCAAAAAATGAACACTTCACCAAAACCCCCGCCGTCTCCTGTGCTTGTTGCCCTTTAGAAGGCTTCTTAAATGTAAATGCAGCATTCTGTCTAAACAGTCTATACTGTAATAAGAGAGCTGTCTGTCCGTCAGTAAGTCGGTCCAAAGCCTCGTTTTTCCTGTATCTAATACCGAAGAAAAAGATTGCAAGGTACCCAACTTTTCTTTTTGCCAAAAAGGGGCAAGCAGACAGAGTTCTATTTTTCCCCTATCTAATACTGAAGAAAAAGATTCCAAGGTACCCAACTTTTTTTTTCCCCGTTTGAAATCTGAATTTTCTCCTATCTTATTCCCATGTATGTAAGATTCCAAGGTACCCAACTTTTCCTTTTGCCAAAAGGGCAAGCAGACAGAGTTCTTTTTTCCCTATCTAATACTGAAGAAAAAGATTCCAAGGTACCCAGCTTTTTTTTCGCCGTTTGAAATCTGAATTTTCTCCTATCTTATTCCCATAGAGCATGACAGGAAAGATATAAATATAGTTATAAAAAATAAATAAAAACACCACGTGAATCATTATATAGTACTGATTAAGGTAGACACATTGTAACTATTACCGGTGGACAGAAGTTCTACGCAATATATTGAAGGGACTATTTAGTTTCGTAAAAACTTACCTATTCGATTGAATTCATTTTATGTTTAAGTCCGAAATTGGGTTAAATTATTAAGATAAGTGCATCTCCCGCGGTAAGTTGCGCAAGAGAATGTAGCAGTTTTTCAAGTAATGATAAATGTTCAGTTTCAGTCATATATAAAAATTAACTATTTTCTTTCCTCAATGCCTTTCTCTGGATATTATACAACATACGTTTATAATAAGCAACAATATTGAAGATGTTCATGAACTATGTCTCGGTTTTGAATTGAGAGTAGTTTTAATGAAACTGTGATAGATGGGGTTAATATCTAAATGCCTGCTGAAAATGTTATCGTTGGTGATGGAGTGACATGCCTCTATAAATTTTCGATCTTTCCAGTTGTTACATTGTGACAGTACTTGAGTGTTGTCCCAGGCCATAATGTGTCCCGAATTTTTGCAATGTTCGTTGACTTTAGATCCGAGGCAGTTTTATTCAACGTTCTTTTTATTTTCATTCAGCCGACTTGCAACGTCTTTGCTGGTTTCTCTAATATAGGTCTTCTCACAATCATTACAAGGAATTTTGTAGACGTTGCAAGTCGGCTGAATGAAAATAAAAAGAACGTTGAATAAAACTGCCTCGGATCTAAAGTCAACGAACATTGCAAAAATTCGGGACACATTATGGCCTGGGACAACACTCGAGTACTGTTGCAATGTAACAACTGGAAAGATCGAAAATTTATAGAGGCGTGCCACTCCATCACCAACGATAACATTTTCAGCAGGCATTGAGATATTAACCCCATCTATCACAGTTTCATTAAAACTACTCTCAATTCAAAACCGAGACATAGTTCATGAACATCTTCAATATTGTTGCTTTATCATAAACGTATGTTGTATAATATCCAGAGAAAGGCATTGAGGAGAGAAAATTATTAAGTTTTATATATGACTGAAACTGAACATTTATCATTACCTGAAGAACTGCTACATTCTCTTGCGCAAATTACCGCGGGAGATGCACTTATCTTCATAATTTAACACAATTTCAGACTTGAACATAAAATGAATTCCATCGACTAGGTAAGTTTTTACGAAACTAAATAGTCCCTTCAAAATATTGCGTAGAACTTCTGTCCAACGGTAACAGATACAGTGTGTGTACCATAGACCGCAACAGTACTTGACTCTTAGGTCTGACGCTGGCGGCCAAAAGTCGGCAACGGAAAAATGGGATTTTCCCCCTATCTAATACTGAAGATAAAAATTCCAAGGTACCCAACATTTTTCTTGCGGAGAACGTATCTTGGATACGGCGGGGAGGCACTTGGGCACTAGCCTGCCTGGCCGTTTCTGGACATGTTCATAATAGCTCCTGAAAAATCCTATTTTTCCTATTTTGGCCGCCAGCGTCAGAGGCCACTTTGGACCTAAGAGTCAAGTACTGTTGCGGTCTATGTGTGTATCTTAATGTATAGATAAAATTTTAGTCGTGTATATTAGATACCGGTCTCGCTGTAATAGCTCCGCAGCGCTTGTAGACTTCCGCCCTGAAGAAGACACAAACTTGACCCGTGCCGAAAACTTGTCCAAATATAATCTAATGTCTTTACCAGTCGACAGACGTCCAGCCACGTTTTCGATACTGAGGTTAATTTTGTGAAGTTAGGTAGGCTCTCTAAATTTCCTTTTCTGTTCAGCGAGGTGGGCCACCGATCGAGGTGACCGATTTTTTCTGCGGGGCTCTTACCTTCACCCGTGCGGAGGGCCCCGGGCGCTTCTTTCTTCTGTCATCTTCTCTTTTCGTCCTTTATCTCTTGCCGCCTGAGCACAACGTTGTGGTTCCTGCTGTGAGCCGAGTAAATCATCTTAGATGGCTATTGGTCGTCTTAGCTTCGGAAATAGTGAGACAATACCAATATAATAATAGTAATAACTAGAGCACTCTGAGAGCGCATACCTCCGCCAAGCGAGGCAACGGTAGTAAAAATTCAAACTGGCTCCAAAACCATAATTTTCTTTGTTTAAACTCCAAAATCTAATCATTTGTGCCTTTTGATAGTCCTAACAGCTTGTGCAATTTTCTCGAAGATCCGTTCATAACGTTTTCAGTTATACTGCTAACAAACGTTATGACAAACATGACTCAGACATACAAACGAACAAACCGATCTGCACCAAAATTTAATCATTATGTCTTTTAACATTACTAGCGATCCCTATAAATTTCATAAAGGTTCATTCATTATTGTTTTGAGTTATTGTGCTACCAAGCATAAAATTAAAACCGGTGACGAATGATCAAACGGATCATTACCAAAATTTGGTCATTTACTCTTTGTTATATACCTAACAACTCCTGTTAATTTAAAAAAAATCCATCCATAACATTTTGAGTTATGGCATTGAGAAAAATGAGGCAGACAAACAAACGGGTGGACATATCTTCACCAAAAGTTAATCATCTGTTCCTCCTAACAATCCCTGGAAATTTCGTGCAACTCGGCTCATAACTTTTTGAGTTATCTTGGTAACAGAAAGACAGACGGACAAAGACGACGAAAACATAGCCTCCTTGACGGAGGTCATAAAGAGTCCATTGGTCAAGTGACAGGTAGTTAGCATTCTGGGTAATATATACCAGCTTCTGTTTGCTAATTCAGGAAAAACACAGGCTAGAATAATAGCAGCAAGCGTTATATAGTAGCTATTGCCTTTCAAGTACATGCATGAATACAAATCTGGCGTGAAACCACCTCTTTAAGTAGCATTAATGTAGCTCGTTGGCTGGTGTCGCTAGGTGGAGACAAGTAGCGAGAAAGAGTTCAGCGCTCTCAGCATTTAAGCAAATGCAAAACCCAGCGGGCTATAACAAAGTGCTGAATGAACTTTTAACATGCAAATTTGATGCCACCTCAATAAATAGGAAAAAGAAATAAACCAATAAAATGACTTTTAAGACACTGACATCAAACTTATTTACGTCAGCTGAGGGAACGTGAGCTCCAGGAAAAAACTCGAAACGTTTTCTCAAACGTTTGCATTAAAGTTAAAACTTGTTTTCTTCAAGAAACGGAGTGGTAGGCCTAACGGAGAACCGCTTCAAACATGCGTTACCGTTTGTTACTTTAAAACCGACTAGTTTTTTTTTAAGTAACAGGAATGATAGGCCAAAGAGAAAGACGTCGAAACGTTTTAATGTTGGTCCGTCTTGTTTACTTCGAGGAAGTATAGCAAAACGCTGAAGAAGAGAGGTCGAAATAGATGCTATTATTGTTTAGTTTCATCTCGAAGCAGACAAGTCAGCTGAAGGTGTTTCCTTATCTCAATTATCGTGATAATTTATTTACTGTTTATTATTAATACATGGAATAGATCAGTAATCATTTCGTTATTGATCTGTATACTGTATCTTTTGTTTCGCTTTGTCCGTAGTTATTTCTTGTATTATTGTTGAATGTGTAATAAAGTTTACTTGTGAATGTTCTTTGTTGACACTATCGAGATACTGTAGAGCGATGTATTCGCTTTGTGTTCGCTAGATCCATTTATTATGTAAGAACGTGTCATTTACAAGATTATATGAACTTTGTTCTATGTCGAATTAGATGCTGTCTGTAGGTCTCTTAGACTCTTCACTAGGAAGCGGAGGCAAATCTTCTGTATGTTGCGTTCATCGTTGAGAAAGTATATTTAATAAATCAAGTAATATTGTCTTCTACTCGCCTTATTTTATCTTGTAAGTGTATAAAAGTCTCTTGGAAATTAACGTAATCGTGAAAACTATGTGCTACTGCTGCTGTTGCCGCTGATACGTTCACTTTAGCAATATATATTGTTCTGGACTTATTGATCGTCTGGTAGGTTCATGTGAGTGAAATGCATTTCTTTACCCAGCACTGCTTGGGTTCCGTCAAAATATGGATGCTGTGGTTAAACCTGGAGTGTAATAATATTAGTAATATTTAGTGACGATAGATGGTAAAGTCAAATCGTTATTTTGTTCCTTATGTAACTTTCACTACACGTTCTGGTGGAATAAGAATACCGTTTCTACGGCTGTACTTACCAAGAATTGGCGGAGTTCATTTCCTCTCACAGTTGCCATTGAACACCAAGCAAGCAAGTACCGTCAGAACTCAATAACAAAGTCACAACCGAGGGCACGAGATGGAATCAGAACAATATCTTCGCCGTCATTATGACGGAATGGCACGCCCTAGTAATTACAGCCGTTGGGTATGTATGTAAGTATAAGAGTTGCGGCACATTGACTTATGTACATAGTACTAACACTCTACGTTAAATTGAAGAATATTACGGTAATGAGCAGCCCGTAAAATGTATTTTCTCTAGTGAATTGGAGAATATAACCTCAATGTGCTGCCCGTAAAACACATTCGCTATGGTAAATTGGGGAATATTACGGTAATAAGCAACCCGTAAAACATATTCCCAATATTGGAGACTATTACAAAAATTAGCAACCCGTTATATATATTTCTGTATAAAATAGTGCTCAAATTTTACGTTAAACTGCACACAATGAGGGGAATATATAACCTATGAAGGATGTTAGAAGTTTATTTATATTGCACCAACAGAGATTCGGATCCCATACATATACTTAGCTTGTAAATCAACTTATAACTTGCTTCATGCCTTTCTGCTTTCCTCAGAAGCTTTTTCCATTATCTTCTACAAATAAACGTGATTTTCTTTTATATGTGAATCAGAAAATGATTTTTCTTTCGAAACTCTCTGTCGTCCTGTGATTCGCTCTAGCTAGTGTAAGCCAAGTTGTGTTTCAGACAATCGCGTGAATTGTTATACTGAATAGTTTAAGCCTCCGTTTCCACAAAAGAAGGAGAACAGAAGGAGAAACAAGGGATGTATAGTATGTCGATAGATACGGGGAAACCATGCACGAAGGTGTGCTCACACAGGATCAATGCGCATGGGAACAACAAGCCGGGAAAGAAGAGGAAGAACAGTAAGTGGGAGTATGAAATTAGAAGGAAGCAAAGTGGGCGCGAGAGACAGACGTCACGAAGGCCTAGCTAATGACAATCATGTGGAAGAGAAACTCGTTTGCCGAGGAACTCAAGTGTCAGGGTCTTTCAAGTACACACACAATGCACCTCTGACCTGAGCATTTCGTCTTTTGTTCCCACAGGCAGAAAAGTATGTTGTTTAAGACAAAAGCACCTGGTTTCTTATCACTAACGACGTAATATTTTAGCTATAAAGCAATATTAATTATTCGTAAAAGACACTGTTGTTCATTTGTTGTTCATCACAAACGACAATGTGCATTGACGCAAATTCAAACGACAAGGTAGTTTACAGTTAACTAAGTTTGCTTAATGGCACACAACCATTTTTTCTGTGTGCATTTTCTCATTCTTCGTAACCATCTACCATGCATTAATATTGCATCTCTAAAAGTACAAGGCGATAAAGAATGTAAACGTTGTCATTTTTATTAAATTTACTAAATAGTAGATCAGTCCTTATTACTAAAATGAACATTTGGAACACAATTATACATTGGTCTATAAGCAGTAGTTTTGGAGTGGATTGGTAAATTTCTTCACAAACAAGCAACAACAAATGTACGTAGTCATTTTTAGACCTGTATTTTGATGGGCCAGGGACGAGGAGGGATGCAGTAGTTGATTAATAATTTCATTCTGGATCAGTCTAAAAATGTACAATGATTCTACGGTGTTCTTGTTCTTGTGTATTTTTTTATTTCAATTTAAATTTTCTAGTGGTAAAGCGCATTTACTATTGTTTCTGTTGCGTGTGAAGTGGGTACATTGATTCAAATGTACATAAGGGCATGGTACCCATATTAGATTGCTCCATCTACAGCTTTAGCGGGAGCTGTACAACTAAACGATTGGGTTAGTTCCTTCTATTGAGACGCCTGACTCCTCTCTGTCGTAGCCCACTTTTCTAGGTGCCTTGTCTTAATGTGGGATTGGTTCGATTGTCAATTAACGTTTCTGCCCTCTTAATGTATCGCTCTAAAGAAGGCTAGCCTAGCGGCGGCAGCTCTTCTTCGTAAAATAGGTCTCCTGCTTATATCATCTGGCTGAATAGATTATGACGCTGAACTACACTAACTCACTTGCGCTAGGTAGCGTGAGATGCGCGCGCTATCGACACCTCGCGCACTAAAAAGGTATACCAAAATTTTAGCAAAATTGTAAGAATTAGCTGTTTAATTGTTATGGTTACAGAGAAAATGAATACTGTTAAGTACTCTTATTTCTGTAAAGTTACCCGAATCAAATAATGTTCGTAACTGTGTGGTCTATGAAGAACTTTCAGCCCGAGAGTAAATACATAATTACATGTTGTTCACTCGTATTTCATTCTGCCTTCATTACCTCTGCCAAGGAGGTTATGTTTTCGTCGGGTTTGTCTGTCTGTTATTCTATTGGTCTGTCACCAAGATAACTCAAAAAGTTATTAATGGATTTTGATGAAACTTACAGGGATTGTTAGGTATGTCAGGAGGTCCAGATGATTAACTTTTGGTGAAGAGCTGTCCAACCGTTTGTTTATTTGTCTGCCTATGTTTTGTTGGCATCATAACTTAAAATGTAATCGACGGATTTTCATGAAATTTACATAGAGAGTAGGATATATTACAATGAGTAAATTGTCAAATTTTCGTGATGATCTGTTTGTTCGTTCGTTTGTCGCTGTGTTTGATTTTATGCTTGTTAACGCAATAACTCAAGAGAGTTATGGATCTTTATGAAATTTACAGGAATTGTTAATGTTAAATGACATAATTTATTTAATTTTGGTGATGATTGGTTGATCCGTTTGTGTGTTTGACTTATGTATGTTAGAATGCTTGTTTGCAGCATAACTCAAAAAGTTATGAACGGATCTCCAAGACGATTACAGAAGCTGTTAATACTGTCGAAAAACACAAATGATCTTCGTTTCAGAGCCAATTTGAATTTTTTGAAACCGCTGCCTTGCTTAGCGGAGTATGCGCTCTGAGAGTGCTCTAGTTATGCGCTCTGTACTGCAGACATCAAACGGCTCCACTCTTCACCCGTGAACCAACTGGTGTTGAAGACTACCAGGCACAGTTTCATATTCGTTAGAAGTCAACCAACTGGTGCTGAACACTACATGCACAGTCTCATATTCGTTAGAAGTCAACCAACTGGTGCTGAACACTACATGCACAGTCTCATATTCGTTAGAAGTCAACCAACTGGTGCTGAAGACTACCAGGCACAGTCTCATATTCGTTAGAAGTCAACCAACTGGTGCTGAACACTACCAGGCACAGTCTCATATTCGTTAGTAGTCAACCAACTGGTGCTGAAGACTACCAGGCACAGTCTCATATTCGTTAGTAGTCAACCAACTGTTGTTGAAAACTACAAGGCGCAATCTTATATTCGTTAGTAGTCAACCAACTAGTGCTGAAGACTACCAGGCACAAACTCATACTACTTGTTCCATCCACAACCAACTGAAGCTGAAGACTACTAGAACTAAAGTCTTCTCCACTACCCTCAACCGACTAGTACTGTCAGCAATATAGCCCAATACAGCAGTATTCACTTGTTCTTAACCAACTGATGCTAAAGATTACCTGTTATAGATTGCCACGTTCCAGGCGTCAGCAACAAGTACGCGAGTGGTGCTGTGTACCACCAGTGGTTGTGGATGCGGCCATCAGTGACAACTAACAAGTACGTGAAGAGTAAGTACCACAACAATGGGTGGTGAATTCCTGTATGGTGAAATCATAGCATTATTCCAATTACACTACAACAATCTCAAGTGCTTGATGTGTTCAACAACAGTTATTTGGTCTTACTTCACTGTTATTACCAGCCTCGAGTTTACTACAATGGTTTCACCACTATAGTGAAACTCGGAGATCAATTTCGGAAAATTTACAAAAAGAGCCTGCAATTAAAAAAACAGTACCCAAAAATAATAACCTTATTCAATCAATAATAATTTTATGAATAAAGTCGGAAGAAAAACGTGAGGCCTCATCAGACCCAGAGAATGTGGGCTAAATAAAAGAGCATGAAATTTCAACCAATGTTTTATTCTCTCAGACATACAAGCTACATTATGCAGTCAATGTTATATTATCTGCAAACCACACCTGACATAACGTCTTTCACTGCCACTGTGTGTGCTCTCTATTTATGACCACTAGTATAAACTTCACTACTATTAGCAACAATTAAACAGAACAACATTCAAAAACTCATTAACGTCAAACGTGGATAACTGTTCTAGAACTGCATTATTAAACTTCGTTTTTTTCGTTTTTAACACTATCACGCTCAGAACATAAGAACATGAACGTTTCGTGTTCTTGCACCTTGATCACCTCTTGCACCTCTCTCTTTTCGTCAAGCTGACAATAAGAAATAATACAGAAATAACATAAGTATTGGAGATTCTATGATAAATTTCGTCGTTGTGCACAAAGTTTGTTTGGTGGGAATCATTGCTTCCACAGAACACGTAATTGCAAGTTGGAATTTGAATAATTATCTCTGTTGGCGGTTATATTTGTTATAGCCTAAACCCAGCAAATTGTCAGTTGTGATTGCAATTTGGACACTCAAAACTTCATTTCAATTCAAACAAGATAAAATATTTAAGTTCTTTCGTAACCTGTAATTGCAACAACGAAATCTAATGGTCACTCCACACAATTAAATTTGTAATGATCAGATACATTCCTTTCAGTCTTCCTTATCAGATCACATTCAAGAAATTCCTTCCTGTAGAGAAAAACTGAGCTTCAAAACAGTGATTACCGCATTGTTTTGATTTATTGCTGGTTTCCTTACAGATTTGTAAGTTTAGATTCTTCGGCGGCCAAACATTCATTTAGGAGTAGTAGAATATCTTTAGCGAGCCTTTAGTTTGGTAACATTATGGCTGCTGCAGACACTTACCTAATTAGTCTGCCTTTCCTTAAGTTCTACAGTATTTAAAATTGTCGCTTGTCAACCATCACTTCGAATTGCAATGCAAAACTTTTCAACCATGACTTCCGGTCATTACAATACAGTATCGGACGTCATAACCATCACATGCAGTTATTACAATGTCGAACTTTACAACCATCACCGCAATTATGTATGACAATGTAGAACTTTACAACCACCACTTAGATTCGTAATATCGTTGGTTCTGCTATGCACAACGGTGAACCTGTTTCAAGATCTCTTTATTGCATACAAAACGTGAGAAAGCGAATTCAATCACTTAACAAGCACATAGGGGAAAACAAGTTAACAACATTGGTTGATGATATTCCTTCGTTGAATTGCTCTTAAAAATGAACAATTCACGGGTAGTGGACAAAAGACCGCTACAAAGACAACATAGCTCCCAAACAAAATTTTCGGCCACCCTAGATCCGTAAGTCAGGTGCTGGGACGGCCGACAGTTCGGTTTGAGTATTTGGACAAAATGCACACATGTCCGGACACCTCTACACAACATTGCTTACTGTAGGTACGGAGGCAAGCCGGTGGAAGACGTGGAAGCAGGGGGGCCGACGCGGGTCTAAGCATAAACAAGGCAATGAACATCGATGGGAATATGAGGGTATTTAAGTATTTCTAGCTCCACGAAAAGAGTCAGAACGTATCGTGTGCATCACACGAGTGTTGCCCTTTTCAGAACCCACCGTGTGCATTACACGAGTCTTGAGCTCGAGATACTGGTGTGCCTGTCTTCCGGATACACAAAATCACAATTCAGCCTTTGCCAATCCTCCATTTATAAAATTTCTCAATACTGACGTTGCCCATTATTCAGCAATAAAAAGCACATCGTACAAAATTTGGCAATGCGACTCTCTCTTCTAACTGCCAATTGTGAAATATTGCAATACAGAGTATGCCTATCTTCCAATTATAAAAAATTGCAATATGGCCTCTGCCAATCTTCTAATTGTAAAATTCCACATCAGTGCTCTTCTTCCAATTATCATATAAAAACAAAAATTGCTCCCAACTATCTTACACTTAGGAAAACATCCTCAATACTGATCTTTCCTAGCTTTCATTGATAAAAACAAAACAAAAAAAAAAGCATTCTTCGTACTGCTCTTGCCTATTTTTCAAAGGTAAGATTTTTCTATGCGGCTGTTGCTGGGTTGACTATCTTCTGTTTATATAAGATCCGTCGCTTAAGTAGTAACAAATTGTTGCAGCATTCCTCAGCGTACAATAACACGGTTCGCCATTGAGACGCAGTTCGTTTGCTAGGCATAGAACAAGTCATTATTCATTACAAACGTTTTACCATGCATAGCGCATTTTTACAGGTACGGTAGATGTTTTACCCCGCACAACCAATTAGTACCAGTACACATAAGTTTTTCCACACATTACCAAACATTATCCGTATTAAACGATTTATCAGGCATAGTAAAGCAATATAATAGGTACATCTAAATTTCCCCATGCGTACCCTAACAGCCTTCTTGGCTGCCTCAGATGTGAAATTCCTTAAATCAGCTTCTGAGGTGGTCAAAAGTGCTGTTGGGGTAGAATGAAGTCAATACCATTGTGATGGACACAGAAGAATTCTGACTTTTTGTGAAGCGACAAATAAATTTACGACGCTTCATGGTTCTTAGCAATGCGTTACCAAGCTGCTACTTTCGATTTGTGCATTTTTTTTTCGAACTAGGTACGAAATTTGCGATCGGGCAGAATTACCCTGATGTCTTATGCAAAACGCCCAATTTATGGAGATTCATGTACCCTGCATATTTTGCAGTTCTTCTCCCAGGTGGAGAGTTGATTCCGAAACTACAGCAATCGTACACGAGCGTTATTCTATTACTGAAAGAGACAGTTTACGCTTAATTATCCAAATTGCAAGTCGCCAATAACAGAGTAACTCCATGTCCTCATCTACCTAAGCTTGAGTCCATCCGCACATGAACAACTGCTCGGACAGGACACAACCTCCCCATGCCATCGTTCACTCGCAACTAACTAGTCCGGACAGACAGATGCAGACACACCGATTTACAGAGACGACATACATCATTATTATTGTATTCCTGGTTTTACCACCGCACCCACATCATACGATGTGATACAAGCAATGAGACCTAGTTTACTATGTCGCATCAGTATACGTTTTATCCCGGTATTCCTGCCAGAAAGTCTCAACCAAGTGCGCTACTAGTGGCGGGAAAAGGTGCAAAGAATAGAAAAAGACACTTGAGTGGACAGCTCCTATTGTGGCCTTCCACACGAGAGAGAGTAAAGGAGTCCCGCGGACTAGGTCGGCTACCTCGATCGACGGCCCACTTCACGGGAAATATAGAGAAATAAAGCGAACCTACTTAATTTTACAAAACTAACCTCGTCAGCAGGAACTGCGGCCAGCTGCAACATCTCCTGCGGAGAAGGCACTTGGGACCATTGGGTTTGTGAGGCCCAAATATATTGTGACACAAGGATTGGTCCTGCCAGAATATACCCCTGAGGGCTAAATGTCTGGAAGTATCAGCATTGAAGATACGTGTGTTTCAATAGGAAATGAAATAGGTCTAGCGCGAAGTGGCTTTTTTTCAATTATTTTAAGCTGTCCATCAGAAGCATTATAATATCTGTTGCTAAAGCAAGACGCATTTCCGATTGCTAATGTTTGATCTTACTGCAAAACGTTCTTACTGCGAGGCAGGCCTGTGCTAGATCTAGTACACAATGCTAAATGTAGATGTTTTAGCTCTTGGAACCAAAATGTACACAACTGAAGTACGTCTCTGATTCTCTGGTTCCAGCTCACTTTGGAAAGAGCGGAAGCGGGCTGAATTGGGAAGAACGTTTTAACCCTTGCGGTTATCTGAGGGCCCGCATCCATCTGTCCTTGTGATTAGTTACTATAGTGAATACTACAGTGAAACCAGTGTAAGCAGTCCTTTAGGGGCGGGGCTGAATTGAACGTAGCAGTGTCGAATCAACTCTATTAACTAATGCAGTTTGAGTTTTCGAATATAAATATAATTTCATCGATTGAGACATGTTACACCACGCGCTTAAGTGCGATTTGGCTGAGTTGCTTTGTGTTCTATAGCTCCGCCCATAGGTCTCCTTACGCTGGTTTGACTGTAGTGAGTCAAATAAGGTAGGCGAGTAGTTTAAGCCTCTATTTCCACAATTAAGGCGATCTCACAGAAGAAAGGAGGGACATATAGAATGTGGAACCAATGCACGAAGGTGTTCCCACACACTATCAACGGGCATGGGAACAGCAAGTGGGGGAAGAAGATGAAAAACAGAGGGAAGTAACAGCAATGGCGTGTTGCAATCAGACGCCGGTGTTACTATCACAGTGCTACACTTGTAGCAGTGAACGCGACGTGCGATCTCAGCGCCCCAACAAAGTGTTGCGAAATTTTCGGCAAGCTTGAACATATATATTTCTGGTGGAGCCTTATTATCACCCGCGAACGAAGTGAGAGAGATGATAAGGTTTTCGTTGAAGATTTAACTATATATATAAATATATACATTTGTATACATGTATATATTTGTATGTCTGTCCACCCAAAAAAGTGGTCGAAGGAGTAAGCAATCTTCATAATTTTTTTTGTAAGGAGTTTGGTGGGTTGACATAGACGTGACCCATGCCAAAAAAAAAACTAGGATTAGCTGGCCATAAAGAATGACGGCGGTGAAATTTGCTCTCCCCAAAAAATATAGGAGTTGAGCTATGTTCACGATTTTTTGCAGGGAGTCTGGTGGGCTGTCCTCAATGTGACCACTCCAAAAACTAGGATTAGCCGGCCATCGAAAATGATGGCGATGAAATTTGCTCCCACCGCGGGGATGGTCTTACGCCACGAGGCGTTCTAGTTTTGGCTGTATTTTAGGGTAAAAAGTTGAGAAACTACACAGAAGTGCTTCACATGCTGGAATTCAAGCAATATATGGCAGTCATACATTTTGTAATACTAATTATCGAACATGCTAGTCAATGTTTGTGAACAACCGCAGTGTTACCCAACTCATAACCCTAAAATTTAGGAGGGTTGTAGGCACGAAAGATAGACGTCCCGATGGCCTAGCAAATGGCTATGGTACCTACATAATCCCCTTGGTTTTTCGCTGCTCCTAATAACGTAGGATGAACCAACTTAACTAACGTAACCCTATGACCTATAGCCTATCCTATGACTCATGTTGGGCTAGTTAATAGTGATCGAGCAACTACACGCGGGGGTTGTTAAACGTTCGGATGATGGTGCATATCCTAAATCGCTGTGTGTGTCCGGTAGCCACTTGTTATGCTAACTAGAGATTTATTACAGATTCTTAAGTAAACATCACAAAAAAATGTCCAAGCCATCCATTCCTCCACAAAATTCTGCATTGTTCGTACAATAAAGAGTACGTTGTCTACGCAGGCTTGCTGGAGATCGCGTCATTGACAGATGGCCAGACACTTGGACTATGATACTGGCATCCCGTAAGATCGTGGGGCCCAGAGAATTAGAAGCAATAAAGCGCGGAGGTATTGGCAGATAGCAAAATGTATTTCATATTTCAAACGCCCACCTGGAATTACAAACACAAATCTACGAGTACTTACAAAAATAAAACGCACCAAGAATAATGCTTATAATTACTACAAAAATATTTCATAGCTATCAAAATAGTTGTTATATCATAATGAAGTAAATTCGTATAAACATATATTTTTAGAAAAATATAGTAATTTTCTTAACGAAAGAAGGAAGACTGTGCAAAAAATAAGCAAGTACAAAAAGATCCCCTGTTTTGTTGATACGCACTATTTATACAGACGGCTTACGATTAAAATTTGGCATTATTGTATACCCGAAATTGAAATCTTAATGAAAATATAACAATTAATATAACTGAAAATGGAAGCTGCAGTTTCCCCAAGGAAAATTTAAGTCAATTTTGTACCGGCAAGATGCGAAGTTATTAGTATTAACTTCTGGAAAAAACTGCCCGTTATTAATAGTTGTATTATTTCTAGAGGCCGTGCTGAAAAAAAAAAAATACGCGGGAAATATTTGCAATGATATCTGTTCGACTTGCTGATTGTATTAACTTTACCATTAAAAAATTAAAAACATCGCTTGTAATAGCTTGATCTAACTTAATAATATCATAAACGGAGGATTTGAGCACCGCTAATTTCAGTGCGATAGTGCTCCAATCCTGCCCTGTAAGTAACGATCGAGAAATTTTACTCCTTACCTCTAAGCAGTCAGAATTTTTTCTTTTTTCTTTAAAAAAAATGAAGCTCCCTCTCTCAAATTTACCACATTCATATCAAGAGCGCAGTCTTGTCGAAAGCTGCTCAATACTTCAATCCAGATGAACATCAAGTGGCGTACAGCGAAAGGAATGAGAAAGATAACATAAAATGTCAGCAGGAGCTACAGAAGAGAATGGGATACAGAAGAATGTCCGTCTAGCTACAGAAGAGAATGGGATACAGAAGAATGTCCGTCTAGCTACAGAAGAGAATTGGAAACAGAAGAATGTCCGTCTAGCTACAGAAGAGAATGGGATACAGAAGAATGTCCGTCTAGCTACAGAAGAGAATGGGATACAGAAGAATGTCCGTCTAGCTACAGAAGAGAACTGAATACAGAAGAATGTCCGTCTCCACAACGCTGGGACGAAATGTAATAGTGAGAACTATTTTTTGTGAGCAGGATTTGTAAGATTAAAGGCTGTATGATAATAAGATGCACAGCATTAGAAACTAATTTTACGAAGCTGAACTTGAAACTTTGTTTCTATGGCTAATTCTTTATTACAGATGTTCAAACTGAAACGTAAGAAGAGCTTGCACTACACACAAAAACAATGACACTCTGATGGAAATAAATCCAGAAACTGACTCACGATGTGCATTAATATATAAAATACAGATTATAGCACTCCTGGTCTAAGCCTTTTTGCCCAGAGAGCTTCCTACAGTCCAAAGAGAACAAGGACGAAGGGTCACTCAACAGGTCAAAGGAAAAGTTGAACTCGCCCAACCGTAGGAACGGGAAGTGTAGCAAAAACAAAGATAAGCATTTCCGGTATGTACACTTCATGAAAATAGGAGGCCACAGAAGTAAAAAAAAAATCTGTTTTAAGTTTCATTGATCAGAGAAAGTAATTGCACTCACGATATTATGAAACATGAGAACGGAATTCACTGTTGAATTAAAGATAAACAAAATTTATTTTACGCATATATAGAGGGCTACTACGTCAAGCAGAGCAATACACACATTTTAGGGAACCAATGGCACTACTGCATGATCCTGCCATACGCGAGGTAACAACGTGCACCGTAGCTGCTCTTACGCCAACAATTTCAAAACACAAGCAAAATTACATCGAAAATATTCGTTTACCATTGCCTTAGAATACGTAGTAACATGGAATGCTTGTTGACGAACACTTAACACTTAGAAAATGTAACAAGCCAAAAGAACAACAAACAGTTCGATGAGGCACTTCGTAACAAAAGTTCACCGAGCCCATAAGATATCGACAGCCCGCTGCACATGAAAGTCCAAACTTCGAAACGTTTCATGTTCTGGAAAGAAAAATTTATGTGAACCTGATCACAGCTTAACGTGTCTGAACAACGCTTTAAAATGCACTGCGTCTTGCAGTCATACTCTAAATTGGAAGAAATATTCGAAACTGCGTACGTGGCATAAGGTGGAAAAGTTTCAGTGGTGTCTCGAATATTAGGCAATTTTTTGAACATTCTAATACTGGGCAAATAGTATTAATAGAAAGGAAAGTTTTTAGCGTTCCGGATGCCAATGTCCTTTTTTGAGTCGAATGTCTGAGTGATTTTTATCTCTGCTTTTCTACCAGAACGTCTCACGTTTAAAGTGAACTAACGAGAGTTCAGTGTATAGGTCTCAAGATTGGGCAGTGCGCTACTACTGACCGGTAGATGAGGCGCAAACCACTTCTGAGAAACGAAAAACAAAACAGAACAAGACAGAAGAATGAAACACTCGTTAAAAGAGTCTTCTGTGCTCTCCAACACGAGAGCAGGTATAGGAGTTCCATGGGATGGGTCGCTTGCCTCCATCTGCGGCCCACCTCAAGGAACGAACGGGGAAGTGGAGAGGACCTACCTAACCTTACAAACTAACATCATCAGGAGCTGCAGTTATATGCAACATCCCCTCGGGAACGGCGCTCGGGGCATCCCGTAAGGTCGTGGGGCCCATAGGCAGTCTGAGAGGGATAAGGCCCTCCAGAACATTCCCCTGTGAGGTAATATTGTGCAAGCCGAAGCCGTTCAAGCGTAACGTGATAGGAAGGGCAAGGAGATACGTTTCAATGTTTCTACTCTCGTGTGTAGTGGGCTTAAGCACTAACGTGCAGAAATTGATCATGGGATAGACAAGTAGTTCCAAACGTTTTTACACTCGTAACCCCTTACCCAAAAGCTTGAAACCCAGGTGATCTAATAAGAGTTTGTTAGAACCAGTCTTATGTCAGCTCCAACGTGCAGTATGATGCGGAGTTGAAATCAATATTATCCCAAGCCACTTCAAGCAAGAATTCGCAATCCCCTGCAAGGGCTTCGCAAACCCACCGGAGCTCAGCACCAACTGGCTGGGAACCGCTGAAATGGATTGTAGCTTCACCCTATCTATAACTGCTGAGGAGAAAGAACCCTTGCAGCAATAGAGCACAACGTGAGTAAGGTAGGGCTAAGCTAATGCTGTAGAAGCATCGAGCATAACACCGAATACCTCTGCCCACAAGAGATGCCAGTGATATTTGAATGTACTTATTAAAAAATCTACGAGTTACTTCCTGTGAATTAACGTCAAGGCGGTTCACTATAGGTGACTTCACAAGATAGCCATTAGGTCCCTTCACATACTAATCAGCGTCCGACTGTATTGCTGCGACGTCGGTACAACTGTGTGAAAGAAAAAATGAAAGGTTTGGTGGAGCGATCGCCGCCACAACTATAGCTCAGCAGTTGTAATTAGGAAAGTTCGGACAGCGACTTATATTTGGAATTGCATTCGGACGGCGAGTAGCACTTAGGGCATCAGAACGCTATCGCGTGAACCCTCCTCCATGGAATTAGAAAGATGAAATTCATGGGAGGTTAATTTAGCCTACGCATAGCCTAGACATAAAGTTTAAGGGAGAAAAATGAAAGGGACATGTAATATGCCAAGAAAAACTAAGGCACCCGTGCACAGAATGCCGAAAATCTAGAACTCAATTGTATGCAGTGCAATGGGAGGCAAGTGAGCATGCGGTAATAATTGTAATTGGCTTCTAGAAGAAGTTTATAAATAAGCAAGTACAGTTTAGAAAAACTTTTTAGAGATGAAGAGCTGGAATTACACGTCTCACTTCATTATTTTGGCATAAACAAGCAAATAAAGGCACTAATTAAATAGACATTAACAAGAATGACTCCAACAAAAGCGGCCTCTGATCGATAAAAACTGCATGCAATAGTACGATAAGTAACTAGGACAACACAAGATTTTACTTTTTCGAAGAACAGGGTCGCAATAACCCTACCTTACTCAAGTTACTATTTCGCTGTGTACGTGTACAAGGAGAAAGAATAGAAAACAGGCGAAAGAACATACCGCAAGAGGTTCTACAGTAAAAGAAATAATCCATGTACAGTAAGACTATTGGGAAAGGAATCCATGTATAGCCAAACAACACAAGCTGCGTAGGCAATGAGAGGGTTGCGTGCGAGTGAATACGTTGTTTACGCCTTGCTATACACAACTACGGTATTCCATGACGGGGAATGGAAGGGACACACAGTACGTCGATAAAATCGTGGAATCCATGCACAAGGGTGTTCCCACACAAGATCAACGCGCATGAGCACAGCAAGTCAGTACAGTAGAGTTAGAACAGAACAAAGCATTTTCACTATGAGTGTGTGAAAATGGAAGGAAGCAAAGTGACACGAAAGACGTCCTGAGGACCTATAGCTATAAGGCGACAGTGACCCCTGAGGGCTACTCCTCATTGGATAGGATAAGCAAACTAAGCCACATGGCCTATAGTGCCTCCTATGCCTCCACTGGATAGTGAAGAAAGATTAATACATAGTTATAAAGATTACTTTAACCCTCAGATATCGAAGTAAATTTTATGTCGGGTCGAACAATGTTGGTAGAATGTTAAGTCGGCCTACCCTCAGGAGCGGTAATTCAAGAAAATCGCAGGGAGGACCAGGAGAACAGGTACTGTGCCAAGGAAAGCCAAGGAACTATTTAATACAAGGAAAAACACCGTCCACCGCAGAGAATCAAAAGTAAAGAGTATTTGAACATTACTTGGGCAAGTCCCAAGAAAGAGGCGCCCACTTGCAATGTATTGCACAGTAGCGCATTGCTAGACATTTGTAGTCGATCTGAAGAGTATTTGGTAGATGTAATAGCTGTCTCTTCGATGCAATGTTAGTTTATGAGAGCGAATGAGCAGTTCATTAAATTAAGAGCATTATATAATTATTATTTCAATAAAGCTTTGCATCAATCATCAATTACAATGAACCGTTCTTTTTTGCTTGCACCAGAGTAGTGCATTGGAAAGAAATGCAACTCCCGAATTTTAGATACAAAACAACAGTAAAGTGATTTTGCATAAATGTTTTAAAAAATCTATATAGCAACTGGTGAAACTATGCACGCAAAGATACAGTATTACTGATTTCATTGTATCCGCAACTTATTCCAGCTTCGTAAAAGATACAAGAAATAAAAAATAAACATTGGAGGGATCAAAGGTAGTAATATCGACAAGTCTCTTTGAACCTACGACAATGACTATCTAAAGTTGGAAAAAACAAGGAATAAGTAGTTAGGCCAACAGAGATAGACATTCAATGTGATGCATGAACCGATCACTGCGCAGGAAAATGGACTCCGACAAAAAAAATGCTCTTGAATATTTGAAAAGGACGATTGCTATGATGCAAAATGCAACAGAAAAGACAATTTCCAAAAGCTTGGCACCTGTACCTGAAGAAACGCCCCCCCCCCCAAAAAAAAAAAAAATGACTGAGTTGTAAAAAAGGATGGTAATTATTGTAATGTATAATGCAGTAGAGTACATCTGTTTAAAAGAGCTCCCCATCAGTACTAAGGAATATGTTCCAGAAACATTGACGAGGTGAAAGTAAGANTGGGCTTAAGCACTAACGTGCAGAAATTGATCATGGGATAGACAAGTAGTTCCAAACGTTTTTACACTCGTAACCCCTTACCCAAAAGCTTGAAACCCAGGTGACCTAAAAAGAGTGTTAGAACCAGTCGTGTGGGGAGTTGAAATCAATATTATCCCAAGCCACTTCTAGCAAGAATTCGCAGTCCCCTGCAAGGGCTTCGCAAACCCACCGGAGCTCAGAACTTACCAACTGGCTGGGAACCGCTGAAATGGATTGTAGCTTCACCCGATCTATAAGGGCTCTCTCTCGTATACGAGCGCAGGAGGAGAAAGAACCCTTGCAGCAATAGAGCACAGCGCGAGTAACGAAGGGCTAAGCTAATGCTGTAGAAGCATCGAGCATAACACCGAATACCTCTGCCCACAAGAGATGCCAGTGATATTTGAATGTACTTATTAAAAAATCTACAACGAGTTACTTCCTGTGTATTAACGTCAAGGCGGTTCACTATAGGTGACTTCACAAGATAGCCATTAGGTCCCTTCACATACTAATCAGCGTCCGACTGCATTGCTGCGACGTCGGTACAACTGTGTGAAAGAAAAAATGAAAGGTTGGGTGGAACGAACGTCGCCACAACTATAGCTCAGCAGTTGTAATTAGGAAAGTTCGGACAGCGACTTATATTTGGAATGGCATTCGGACGGCGAGTAGCACTTAGGGCACCAGAACGCTATCGTGTGAACCCTCCTCCATGGAATTAGAAAGATGAAATTCATGGGAGGTTAATTTAGCCTACGCATAGCCTAGACATAAAGTTTAAGGGAGAAAAATGAAGGTGACATGTAATATACCAAGAAAAACTAAGGCACCCGTGCACAGAATGCCGAAAATCTAGAACTCAATTGTATGCAGTGCAATGGGAGGCAAGTGAGCATGCAGTAATTATTGTAATTGGCTTCTAGAAGAAGTTTATAAATAAGCAAGTACAGTTTAGAAAAACTTTTTAGAGATGAAGAGCTGGAATTTGGCATAAACAAGCAAATAAACGCACTAATTAAATAGATATTAACAAGAATGACTCCAACAAAAGCGGCCTCTGATCGATAAAAACTGCAATAGTACGATAAGAAACTAAGACAACACAAGATTTTACTTTTTCGAAGAACAGGGTCGCAGTAACCCTACCTTACTCAAGTTACTATTTCGCTGTGTACGTGTACAAGGAGAAAGAATAGAAAACAGTCGAAAGAACATATCGCAGAAGGTTCTACAGTAAGAGAAATAACCCATGTACAGTAAGACTATTGGGAAAGGAATCCATGTATAGCCAAACAACACAGGCTGCGTAGGCAATGAGAGGGTTGCGTGCGAGTGAATACGTTGTTTACGCCTTGCTAGACACAACTACGGTATTCCATGACGGGGAATGGAAGGGACACGTAGTACGTCGATAAAATCGTGGAATCCATGCACAAGGGTGTTCCCACACAAGATCAACGCGCATGAGCACAGTAAGTCAGTACAGTAGAGTTAGAACAGAACAAAGCATTTTCACTACGAGTGTGTGAAAATGGAAGGAAGCAAAGTGGGCACGAAAGTCGTCCTAGATGAGGGCCTATAGCTATAAGGCTACAGTGACCCCTGAGGGCTACTCCTCATTAGATAGGATAAGCAAACTAAGCCACATGGCTTATAGTGCCTCCTGTGCCTCCGCTGGGTAGTGAAGCAAGATTAATACATAGTTATAAAGGTTACATTAACCCTCAGATAACGAAGTAAATTTTATGTCACGTCGAACAATGTTGGTAGAATGTTAAGTCGGCCTACCCTCAGGAGCGGTAGTTCAAGAAAATCGCAGGGAGGACCAGAAGAACAGGTACTGTGCCAAGAAAAGCCAAGGAACTATTTAATACAAGGAAAAACACCGTCCACCGCAGAGAATCAAAAGTAAAGAGTATTTGAACATTACTTGGGCAAGTGGACGAGAAAGAGGCGCCCACTTGCAATGTATTGCACAGTAGCGCATTGCTAGACATTTGTAGTCGATCTGAAGAATATTTGGTAGATGTAATAGCTGTCTTTTCGGTGCAATATTATTTTGTGAGAGCGGATTAGCAGTTTATTAAATTAAGAGTATTATATAATTATTATTTCAATAAAGCTTTGCATCAATCATTAATTACAATGAACCGTTCTCCTTTTGTGCTTGCACTACAGTAGTGCATTGGAAAACAATGCAATTCCCGAATTTTATATACAAAACAACAGTAAAGTGATATTGCATAAATGCTTTAAAAAATCTATATAGCAACTGGTGAAAATATGCACGCAAAGATACAGTATCACTGATTTCATTGTATCCGCAACTTCTTTCAGCTTCGTAAAAGATACAAGAAATAAAAAAAAAACAAACATTGGAGGGATCAAAGCTAGTAATATCGACAAGCCTCTTTGAACCTACGACAATGACTATCTAAAGGTGGAAAAAACAAGGAACAAGTAGTTAGGCCAACAGAGATAGACATTCAATGTGATGCATGAACCGATCACTGCGCAGGAAATGGACTACGACAAAAAAATGCTTATGAAAATTTGAAAAGGACGATTGTTATGATGCAACAGAAAAGACAATTTCCAAAATCTTGGCACCTGTACCTGAAGAAACGTCCCCCCCCCAAAAAAAATGACTTTCTGACTTGTAAAAAGGATAGAGTACATCTGTTTAAAAGAGCTCCCCATCAGTACTAAGGAATATGTTCCAGAAACATTGACGAGGTGAAAGTGAGAAAATGGAAAAAAGGATGATTGTCCTAATGCATAGCGCAACCTATAGTAAATGTTTATTTGAAAGGAATTCCCATCCATACTGAGTAAGACAACTGTTATTAAGAGTAGAAAAATATAGGAAAGAATGATCTTTCTAGCATATAATGCCAAAGAGAGCTTTCTAAGAGACTTACACCTTAGCAAATGAAGATGATACCGACTTCTCACATCATACAAAAAAACCGCATACATCACGAAATCGCAATAACTTTCAACCAACAAAGGGCAATACTATGCATCTTCGTTTGAATTTTTTTTAGGTTTTGTAAGTGTCGTTATCCTAATTGTTTATTTTCTATTCATCAGAGGCCCACAACAGATTTAAATGCAATTTTTGTAACAGAAGTGTGGGTGTTTGATACGTTACATGTAACATCTATTGCTCTTTTCAACAAGTATAGCGATATCGTATCACATATCTAGATATGCCCATACATGACGATACTACTAAACTGGTAATTGAGTTGTTAAATGAAAAGTGGTTATTTTATTACTATTCTTGTAACCGGACTCTTGTAATAAATGAAGTAGTCAAAAAACCGCAGAGGTTGCGTACTCCAGCAAGGAGTAGAGAGTAAAGATGGATACTCCATAGCCAACAAGATGCAGGTTTTAGTTTCGTGCAATAAGCTTGTATTAGGAAAAGATGCCCAGTGGCTGCGCATTACAACAGATTGTACTGATTGCAGTTTAAGTTCAGACAGTCTTTCTCCTCTGAAAAATACGATATCAGAAAAATATAGATTTCGAATGTTCACAAGTGAAAGAAAACAATTCGTTCATTTATAACTTAATTTTAAAAGTTTCTATTCATTATTTACTGGAACTAAATGTTTTCTGTTTTTCATTTAGCGTAAGAAAGTGTTAACAAATGTTCTCACTATTTTACCATTAGTATTTTCACCAAAAATCTTTCTGCTTATAAACTAACTTCATTTGTCAGTTTGCACAATAGAAGTTTGGCAATTATATTAATAAAAGGTCACCGTAGTTATAATTTCGTTCAAACATCCAGCATAAAAAAATTCAAATACTATAAGAAATTTCAATTATCACTAATTATCTTATGAAGGTAGATGTTTTCATTATCCAACAAGTGGAATAATAATAAAATAATATCGTGGACCGCTATAGCCGGGGAAAATTTATTTTTTTTCTTTACACATTTATTCCTATAATGTAAGATATTCCATTATTGCACATTGTAGCAAAAGAGTTGAACAAATATAGGCATATCATATAACATCAACTTCTTACATGCTTACGGAGACATTATTTTTTAGTATTGCAAAATATAAAACACAAATAGATGTGTAGCATTGCTGTAACCGACCAACTATGCCAAAACTAAGATCGAGTGTAGCAGCTCCAGGCAAAATTAACATTTAACTTCGATGAGGCAGGTAAGCAATAACGAGTACAACAACAACAAGGCTCATGTACAACAACTGCAGACAGTCAATTGTCTCATTTTATTTATAAACTTACTTAACTACAGCTCTGCTACATTATGAACAATGTGATAATTGAAGAGTACAAGGAAAATCCCATCAAAACCAGTCCATCACGTTAAATTTTCTTGCTCACACAGTCATCACGCCTGGTAGGGTTAAAAATATCTTTGTTTGCTTCTATAGGGGTAGCTAGAAGTTTGAGGCGTCGTATAGAACTGAATGTTAATCACTAAGCATTAAGACCACTTAGATAATAGCATCGAATATCATCTGTGACCCACATATCTAATAAACTTTTCAAAGAACTGTTAGAGGATGTTCGGAATAAAAGTGTTAATTATTGAGATAAAGGAGCCCCCTACATCAAAACAATCATACTTCCTTTACGTGAGCATTTCTTTTGAAATAGGATTAATTTGAATCGATGCACAGGTGCCGTATTTCTTGGAAGGGCCTGACAAAGCGTATTAGAATCTTTTTTGTATCCAAATATAGAGACCAGACTGTTGTAAAATAAGTGGACGATTGCTACATCAATAGTGAATATCATCTTACGAGGACGTAAATTTTTCCTAGCAGAAAGTCTTGATGAAGTAACAAATCAGTTTCTGAATTCGATCGTCTTGCCAGTGAATGTTATCACCGAGCATTGTACATCTTTGTGTTATTCATCTGCATTGGCTAGACAGCCATCGAGGATTTTCCACAGGGATGCTTGGACGGCGGCCAGCAACAATTATAGCAGCGAGCAATATTTACAACAACTTCAATTCCATGGCAAAATTTACGAGGTTACTGCTGATGATAATACAGTCCTCCACTTACGGGGATATAATATTTCAAAATTCTGCTCCTTCAACCAGACGAAAAGAAGCCATCAAATAGTGAAATGAATTGTTATCCGCTACACCCAATGAGATGGGCTACGTCCACGAACTAGAGGTTAACTTGACAAGAGCATCAACTTTGAAGTTTACGGAAAAGTATAGTACGTACGAGTGTGACTGCACTTGCCACAAAACCCTTCCAACTTTTGATGGATTTCCGCTGCACTCTAAAATTAGGTATGCCCCAGCTGAAATCTGCGCCATGCTTTTGAGGACACCACAGCATCCATCGCAGGCATGGCCAAGGTTTCTTGCAAGGTTAGCTCTCCCTTCTACACTCTACCTTAACACTTTGCCATTCCCCCTACGCAACAAATTTACACCTACCTCTCTTTCAGAGCTGCAGGCTGTCTTTGTGCACAATAACTCTTGTACACATTAGTATTAGTAGGAATGTCGAATCCTAAAGTTATGTATTTACATAATACGAATTAAGACCAACGTTATGCCATAAAATGGTAACATTTTTAAAGCTCACCCAGCAAACGTCACTGAAACGGAAGCACGATGACGGCTACCGAGTTCTCGGAGTAAATATAAACGAAGTGCGAGTCGCCACTTTATCCCATCCAATCCAGAAAGTAAAATTTTCCTTGGAAACTGCCCAGTGCTACGGGAACGACAGTTTGCTAGGAACTGACACACAAAGAAGGAGACCGGGGGGAGGGGGGTTACAAGGTTTGTGTTCCTGCCGCCCTGCTGGCATCTGACCAGCGCGCACCCACACAACCGACTGCTCGCCCTCTACGACCAATAACATGAGGCAGCCAGGTCCCAGCCAACTGCCGTTCAGCCATTCGTGTGGTCTAGGCCATCGCCAAAACTCGCTGACGCTCACTCCAGTTATTTTACTCCGAAACTGAGCTATAGGAACGGCAAAATGTTAACTAAGAGCCAGACATGACTGGGCTAAAATGTATACAAGTCTATTAATGTCTATTCATTACCCTCTAGTTATATGTAGCAACTCTGCCTCCTAAATAATAAGCTAATTTGATATTTTTGCGGACCTTTGTGCAAGGATCTCCGAGTCCAGGTGACACAAGCCTTACGGTAATGTATAGCTGAAAATGTTTGTAGTCTTTCTCTTAAACCTTTCTGTATAACTAGTAGTCTTTTTGCTTTTGACAAGCCATGATCAACTTTAATTGCAGTACATTTACTTCCTTTGTATAACTCTCCTACTATGAAATTTAATCAGTGAAATAAGCAGAAACATGAAGTACGCCAAAGAAACATCAAACTCAATGAGAAAGTGAACAAGTTGAGAATGAGCAGCAATAATCGAACAAATCCTATCAGTAATAATAGGAAAAGATGAGTCCCGACACCTCAATTATAGGACTAAAGAAAATAAAAGACACGACTTCTATAGATTATTAGATTAGATACCTGGCAGTAGACGAAACAATTGGTTATAGCACAAACTTATAAAGACTAAACATTAACAGATTCATTCCCCATCATGCCGTATATCCCAGTAAGTCCCGTTATAAAAACGAGAAAGCTTGCAATGACGGGCAATGTTCTAAATTATAATTTCTTTCAAGCAGTCGGCATTCTGCATATGCTACAAGAGAGTTGAAAGTTGTCCCTGAGTGCTAGAGTTATTTTCGTACTTGCTTTTCTAGAGTGGAAGCAAGAACCCTCGAGATCTGCATCGACGACTGCACTCGGAGTCCCTCGCAACTGTCCAAAGTGAAGAGCAAGCATGCTCAGTAATTCATACTTCCTCTCTCTAAAATTTTTTCAGCAATATATTTCTATAGTAGTTTACATTACGCTCCGAACATCTGAAGAGCCATCACGTAAGCAAGCACATTTCACAAATCACAGTAGCAGGTAAAATTCAACACTCGTAAAATAATATAAAGTCAAAACCTGTAGAGCTTTGTTCCACACACATTCTATACACAAACAATGCAGTGCACTAGCGGTGTTCATTGTGATTAAAATAAATCTTAGATGGAAATTGATAACCATTTGATTCACGATTTCGAGCTTTCGATAGTACCACCTTATTCTCAGCGAGAAAGAATCACAGCGAGCTATACTCGTAGAGAAAGCAAGCCTTTTTCGCGTATCTACCACGCTGCCGAGCGTACATTTGGAGATTTCACAATTAGGCTCAAATATGATGCTAATACAGCTACAAACCCCATCTTGGTTAGCGCTAGCAATAAGTATTACATATAGAACGGGTTAGTTGAAATACCCGACAACAATACTTTTTCTTTCATGCAATAATATTCTCGCTGGGGTTGTCAACCAACCCATTCTGTGTGTGTACAATTGCGTAGTAGAGGGCATGCAATTTGTACCTTTTCTGAGAACATTCTCCATGTACAATGCAAAGCAAATGTTCACCAGACACTCGAAGGTGAAAATCGACAAAATTTCAACAGAATTTCAACAATGCACATAACGTAACAAGTTATAAAGTATCATCTGCCGACGCAAGTCAGTTGACACATAAAAAATATTCAATATATTTAGACGCGGTTACACTTAACTTACTGTCATGCATAGATACCTTCTTTCGTTCTTTAGGGCATAAACACACCTAATTTATTTCACCAAGTTTTAAGGTAGGGCGAGGTATGGAAGACAATCATTTGAGGCTGCCACACGGGTATCTTATTAATGTAATTCTGTTTCATCATTGGCGTCAGCCATGAAAAAACAATTCCTAGCAGGAATACCTGGTAATGTAACTTTAAATACATATAGCTCAAGTTTAATAGGTTTATCGCCTATGTCAATAAGGTAGGAAGAAGCAGATGACATGTACCTACTACTAAAGTCAACTTATCCCCTTCATCTGGTCAGCGTTTTAGATCACTGCAAAGTATATTAACAAAAGGCGGAGCATGTTTACAATCCCTAGGACGATTCAAGCTACCAAGATGAAATAAAAGCAACTGGCTACATAAAGCAAATTGTAGTTAGGCGAGCAAGTGACACAGGACAGTCATTTGCAGTGAGTAATTTAATTAGTTTTCAAGTTCCAAACGAAAAAAATAAAAATCGCGAATGTTGTGTAGAAATGTAATCCAAAATCAATGCCATTCTTAACTTCATAATGCGTACGAGCACGAGTTGCTCTGGTCAGTACGCTTTAATGCAGTAAGTGCACCCACGTTTAAAGAAATAATAATAAAAATCTTCAAACTCATGTGATCCTTTCGTTCAAACCCAAATTAGGAAGACGGGCGTCTCAATAAAATGTCCGCATTCTTCAGCGGCCGCTAACTCGAATCTTCTTACTTGCTTTCAGATTTTTACCAAAGAAATAGATTATCCTTAGCTTTGAACTGAGGAAATTCATCTTCGAATTTTGTTGAAAGTACAATATCATAGCTGATATTCAAATTCTTAACACATTCGCTACCAAGAAGTGTTCCCGGTGTTCCACGGGAAACCCTAGCAAATTTAGGGTCGCCCCGGCGCCGCCTCAGAAGCTGAATTACGTTTTCAGCTTCTGGGGCGACCCCTATTGTTAGTATAGGGAAGCCAGTTTGAGTCAAAGTGGCTCAACTGGTAGTGAATGTGTTAAGGAGAGTAGAATAGTAGTATAGGAAATTTTAAACAAAGACTGTGCAAAGGCGAGTTTTAGCTTCAGCTACACACGTAAACGATAACATTATCAAAAAATTGCATCATTTAAATTTTGGAAGCTATTTGCATAGGGTGGTGATACGCATTTAATTTATGTTGGTATGACTTATTAGTTACTTTTTGGAACGTTGCACGCTGTAATATACTAAATGTCGTCATTCTGCGTAACCCAAACGAGCGTAAATACCTACACTTTATTGAGACATCCTTTACACACTTCACAGGACTCGAAATATGCTCCTAAATTAAAAACTTTGCCACTGATTTTTGGCCGATCACAAAGTTTCATATCGCCTTAGACGGGTAAAAATCATTTCGAAGAGGTATTCGTTACGCCCTACTAGCAACAGAGCAGTTACACGCTAAAACGAAAGAAGACGAGGTTGTTTATGCAAACCTCAATGCACGGCAATTATATTATGATTAACATTCGGAATTTTTTGGATGATAAACCTTTAGGCCTGAAGATTATTCTGGTAATATACAGAAATATTTCTGTTAAAAATAAATAATCTAATTTCTAACTGGTAGTGAAAAAAAAACACTGCAAAGAATCACAGTTAATTGGAATATAAACTGCTCTACTTGTGACGAGAAAATAAATGTTATATTTTTCAGACGATTTACATAACATTTATTACTTATTTCTCGCTAAAAAAGCTGCAAAACTAATGAAATAAATCATTGGTTATTATTTGGTCCAATAGAAAATTTTTACGATGTAAATAGAAAAAAAAAACAATGGAAATCTCTGCAGAGGTAGGGCTGTTTTTAACAGATAGATTTTAAGCCACCAGTTTTTCACATTTCCCAAAAGGAAATATTAGTCCAACAGCTGATATCAGCCGATACATTCTCCTATACACTTCACCTATCACTGAGTGTGAGTGAAGACGTTGTTGAACCCTCACTAAACAAAACTTTGGGGTTTCATTAAAGGAAAAGGAGTGAATAGATAGAATGTTGATAAAAGTTTACTACTCGAAAACGATGGTGTTCCCACGCACGATCAACGCGCATTGGGAACAGCAAATGGAGAAAGAAGAGGAAGAACAGGACAAGCTTGATAGATTGGTGATACAGTTCACTAGTGCAGCGATTCTAAGCTGAATCGCACCAAAAGTGAAATATTTTGTCTTAGCATTTCTGCCGGAAGGTCTGGAGTGACATAAGTTCGGTCAGGTGCGCCACTTCTGACAGGAAATAAGGCGCAAAGCATCTCTAACCCAACATGGCACCGCTCAGCGAATTCACTCAGGAACACGGCACATGGTCAAAAGACGAAAGAGGAATGAGAAGACAGAAGAAAGAAAACACCCGTGCGGAGTATCTCTAGCTTCCTTGGCCCTCCACACGTGGACATATAGGATCCCATATGGGATGGATCGCTTACCACCTTTCGGCAGCCCACATCGCGGAACCGAATGGGAAGTAGAGAGAATGTATCTAACCTAACAAACGAACCTTCTTAGCACGAACTGCGGCCAGTTCCAAAATTCCCTGCGGAGAAGGCACTCCGACAGCCCCTGGGTGAGTGATGCCCGTATATACTGTATTCTGACAAGGATACGGCCGCCAAAAAACAGAAAATAGTATCATAAGTAGGAGTACATAATGAAATTATTGCTCTATGGAAAAGTTTAGGCCTCCGTTTCCACACAGAAGACGATCTCGCAGAAGAAGAATGAAGAGGCATATAGTATGCCGTTAGAAACGTCGAACTTATGCACTAGAGGGTGTTCCTACGCAGGATCAAGGCGCATGGAAACAGCAAGTCAGGAAAGAAGAGGAAAACCAGAACAAAGCATCATGAATGGGAGAATGCAAGCGGAAAGAAACAAAGTGGGAGCGAATGAAGACGTCTGGAAGGCCCAGTTGGGGCTAAGGTTACCCACGGGTTCTCCTGGAAAAGAATTTAAATCAGCCAAGTGTAATAACCAATGAGTCATCCATCCTATGCTCCATGCCGAACGAACACGTTACCTATTTGTCTGAGATTTTCTGATAGTTTTAAAACAATTATAACGTAACTGACTACGACATCTTGTTCTCCATTTTACACTTATTCTGAAAACGCACACTTCGTAATTAGAGTTACATCGCTTTCTCTCTCTTACTTCTCAACTTTCATTGCTTGTGGCGCACGGTAACTCTATAAAAATAACTGAGAAAAGGATTCGAGTTAAAAATGTTTATATTAATTTAAAATAGCGATTGCTTTTAGCCATAGTATTCAATTTGCACGATAGTTAATATACACAAAATAAACTCTTGATCCCCATTCACCAGTACAAAATATCCATTACTTTTATTACACTTTGGTGATAACATTAATTCGCACGTTGTCCTTCTTCTCAGCTTCAGCAAATAATGTAACAATTGATTAAGGTAATAAATAGTTATTGCTTTTATCCTTATTGGCTTAACCCCTTAACGAACTAACCCAAGTATAGCCGCATAGCAGTATATAGTTCAGCGTGGAGGGGCTGCTACTTCCACATGAAAAATATTTAAGAAAAAATTTTTGCGTTGAGTGGAAAATATATCAAACTTCAGTTAAATTTAAAGGAGACTAAGCAGTACCGAACTCTGAATTTCCAGTATTCGCCCACTCTCTCGCCTTCAGCGAAGAACTAGTATATTGGTTTTCGAACGAAAGGCATCGGCTCGTAACGAATAATATAGAAAATGGATATTCGGCGACACAAAGTTATAGGGACTATAAAAATTTCAGTTATTTTTAGGATCAGCATTGCTTGATACGTTTTTGAAGTGCGTAGATTTGCTTCGGCGACAAATAAGAAACGCACATCCCGGTGCTCCTTAGTCCTTCACGGCATAACCTAATCTTGTCTCCCCCCGTAGAAACAGCGCCGTTAGGTACGTATCATGAACGATAAACCATAAAGTAGGACTTTCCTCTGGTGAACAAAAACTGAAATTACTTCATCGACTTCCGTTGTACCTACCATACCCGACGGCAAGAAGATACGCGAAATCTTGCGTATAATATTACAGTGTAGCCGTTAACCCTTTCTCCCATGATTTAATCAGTCTCTCTCGCAGGAATTGCACTGTCTGTAATGTACATAGATCACGCTATGGGAGAAAGGGTTGATGGGGCAGACAAACTATATTGCTATGCACTTAGGTTGCACGTCCCAAAGATACATCAGTTTTGATTTGATAAAATCGCATCATTTGTAACATGTTCAAAAGGGCAGTGTAGGCATTTGCCCTTTAGCGGCGTCTGAAAAACCCACTCACAAGAATGGCATTACGGAAGTAACTACCCATGGTCACTTGTCTGGTCCTAAAAGGTTACAGGTTAAAATGCAGCATTCTTCAGAGAAAATTATTCTCCTTTTTTTATCATACAAACTTTTTTCACTGAGAGGTGAGTGATAGCGAGTTAATTCCGATAACAATAGTTCACCAAAACCGAAGGCTTTCCTGAAGGCGTTCAAAACTCGTAAGCCAAATGACGATTACGGAACAACCTAAACGTCGGCAAGGCAGGTCCGCAGACTTTGTCCGTAACAGCAGCGGAAAAGTAGCGTGAGGACAGTTTACCAAATCGTTCCATTATATCGCAACATATTTTTCGCTGAAAACATTCGTTGATTCGATTCACACACCTAAACGGGTTAGTCCGTGGGAAAAACTGTCCTGTCAGATAAGCATACTTCAACAGGTTCAACTACGAGAGATATAACTCAAACAGGTAGAATGCATTTATATCAGTTTAAACCACCATGAACGTAAAGAAATGTGTAGACTCTCCTCCTAGTTTAACTGATTCTCTACTTACTATGAGGAGTTAATTTTGAATTTATCTTCTCATCAGTCGATACCGCCGCATAAGTGCACCATCATCAGGATACAACGTGGAATGTTGAACATTGCGAAGAGGCGTTTTAGTTATGAAGCAAAATTGCAAAATTATGTCTCTGGTGAAGCTGTGATAACCTCATCTTCCTCTTCTTCGTTGTCTTCAGGAGGGGGTGGAATGATGCAACAAAGTCCTTCAGAACCATCCTCTTTGATGCAAAAGA
>LQNS02278101.1:7458240-7468828 GCA_001587735.2 Parhyale hawaiensis | reverse complement strand
ATGGAGTAAATTATACGAAGTATATAGTGAAAGGATATAGTTTTATATTTTTGACGAACTTTTATGTTTTATTTCTATTGTTCTTCCAAATGGATACATTTTCATCAAACTAATTTGGTGAGAAAGGATACAGGCAGCCAAAGAAGGATTTTTCATCCACCTCTCAGTTGCTCAGTGTTCCTCCAGAGGAACATTAATTTTCTCGTAGGAATAGCATTATATTTTTGTTGGACGACACAGCCTACACATTTCAATTATGTTACCAATAGAGATGAAAACCTCCAAATATTTTTATTTTCCCATGATTAGAAATTTTCGTGAGCTCTCGTGGGTTAAAAACAGTGACAAACGAACGAACAAACGGGTCATTACCAAAATTTGGTCATTTACTCTTTGTTATATACCTAACAACTCATGTTCATTTCATAAAAATCCATCCATAACATTTTGAGTTATGGCATTGAGAAAAAATGAGGCAAACAAACAAACGGATGGACGTATCTTCACCGAAAGTTAATAATCTGCATGTTCCTGCTAACATACGTAACATTCCCTGTAAATTTTGTCCAAATCGGTTCAGAACTTTCTGAGTCATCTTAGTGATTGACAAACACGACGTAAATATAACATCCTTGTGGAGGTAATCATGGTTTCATAGCCAATTTGAATTTTTTGCTACCGTTGCCTCGCTTGGCGGAGGTATGCGCTCTCAGAGTGCTCTAGTTTTTACTCTTCTTGCCGGATTTTCCCTCACTGTGAGCAGTAATCATTCTTGCATGGCTTTCGTCGTTTTACTTCGACTGCCAATATATTGCTTCCTCGTCTCATCCTGCTGCACTTTGTTTCTCTCGAGGCCAACATTGAAAAAATCTTATTTAGTGTCAGTTTGTCTCGAATGGACGGGGTCAATTTTCTTCTATAGTCAAAGTATTCCTTGCATCATCAGCAACTCTTAGCAGATTTTCTGTGGCAAACAGGCGCTCTGCATATGTCACTTGCAATGCAGTACGCCCTAGCAAACAAGTTAGCTTTTCGATGGAATGCCCAAATTTTTCTCTAGCACCCTGCGCTATTACATATCTATTCCGTCACCACTGATATACAATAAGGCAAATCAGAGGAAAAGGGTTTAAGTTAAGAAAAAGGCAATTTGTGGAAGGAAAGGAGTAGAGATTACGGAAGAAGTGCAACCCTACAACAGATTATTTGTCTACAGACTTTCTTTAGGTTGCCCTTATATCTGTATCCTCTCACCTCTCTTGCGCTGACCCCCTTACTGGCTCCTCGCTCCCTCTCCTCCTGACCTATTTCTGGAGCCTGTGACGGCGGGAGCCCCCCCCCCCCAGTCTGCTCCTCAACCCTTCATTCTTTACCGTCCATATTACCAAATCAATTTCTATAAGAATAATACAATATAAACGTGACAACGAAGTAACCCAAAGCCTTAACTCTTTACAGGGCGGAAGAAAAATGGTTCTGTAGGAACAGCATTATAGAAGCGACCATATATGATAACTTGACCAACAAGAGCACTCATAGAGTGCTTACCTCCGTCGAGCAAGGAATGGTAACGGAAAATTCAAATTGGTCCTGAAACTAGGATTTCCTCTTTATCATCACCAGAATTTGGTCATTTGTGCCCCTTGACTATTATATGAGCTGCAATTTTTCTGAAGATCCGTTCGTACTCGTAACTTTTTGAGCTATGTTCTGAGAAACATTTCGACAAACTTCAGTCAGTCGCACAAACGGGCGAACCGATGATTACCAAAATTTGGCCATTTGTATCTTTTAACATTGCCAACAAATTTCATAAAGATCAGTTCCTAACTTACTGCATTCTGTTTATGACAACCATGCAAACATAGAGATAAACAAACGAACGAACAGATCAAGTAAAAATTTTATCATTTGCTCCTAGAAACATCTCCAACAATCCTGATATTATTAAATGCTTCGTGTATTTATTTATTTCGTGTCCGCATCTTAATGAATAGATTTTCGAAAAAAAGGCCAGGATGCAGATTTTGTAATGAAGTTGCGATTCGATATCGATCGATGACCAGCTTGTAGAAAAAGGCAAAAGTGAGATCCTTATCCCTTTATTATCTGAATGCATTTCTTGCCTGAAACCGTTCCTTAAATCGAAACAAGGAAGATATTTGCAGCTTCTCTTATCACGGCCATGAATCTGATTTTTATATTACAACGTTCTCCACGCATTGGAACATATGTTTGCTCTCAGATCACAACGTATAAATTCAGTGGCCGATTGACAAGGCACAGACGAAGTGATAACTTTTCACGGGGCAGCAGACACAATTATTTCAGATTGTTGTCTTTCTTTGACGGAGGAGTTTTCGCTTCAAGAAAAAAAACTTAGATGTACTGCAGGCTAGTCCTTGCGTAGCTTATATGATAGGCCGCGGGAATCTAAATTCGATAATGTTTTGCTCCTTGGCAATGGAAGATTTTTCTGCTTGTCAGCTAAAATGGCGGACGATTGTGCCGCTTAAAGGAATTGGAACAGAGAGCACTTATCTTTAATGACAATTTGAGTCGGCTGTTGTAGCGTATCCTTCAGATACATTAGTAACAACAGCATGTTAAATGAACAGAGGTCTTCAGTAATTCCTCACTGTCATTTTTGATTGCACGAGTACTCTAGTTCCTAAATATTTCATGAAGATCACCTATAACTTTTGAGTCATACCGTCGAGAAATAAAGATAGTCAAACGGTTGAACGGATATTCATCAAAGTTAATCATCCATTCCTCCTAACATACCTAACAATCCCCGAGTTATCTTAGCAACAAACAATTAGATAAATTCGACAAAAACATAACCTACTTGTCAGAGGTAATAAAGGTTTAACCTTAACCCGATATGGACCAGCTTGCTTCACTAATGCTAGTTCAAACAATGCTGGTGTTACGAAAAATACGTATTTTCGATCCTTAAGCGTTAAATTGCCCAAGTTATATTTTGGTGTCTATCCGGAATGGAATAATCTGGGACATAAACACAAGGCACATTAATGCCAAATGCAGATGAGAAGTAAAAGTTGCCGAGAGTGGCATTTCGCCAACACATGCTCCACTAGACTCGGCGAAAAAGTTGCCTGAAGAGCGAGTTCAGCAGGATGCGTCTAGGCGAATCTTTTTCGTTGCTTCGGAGCAACTCAAAGCAACTTAGTCCAGTTTTTTTCTATTTTTTCTATTATCTGTTGACTACTATGGCATGTAACGCCTCCATTTTTCTTAAATCTTTCCGTAGATGGTGGCGATTGCAGCTGCAATGTCAATATGCAGTATAAAAAGCACATGTTTCCAGGTTACAACGATGATAGCGGCAGAAATCTAACGTCTGGAAATTTTGTTAAGAACCTAAGGGCCAGTTCACACTTCCCGCATTGTCACGTTCAGTCGCGAAAATGAACACAAGCTGAGCGTCGGGTTTGCTGGTTGCTGTCCACACGTAGGAGCGACCTTCATTCCAATGAATGACACAGCGCGGTCAGATACGATCTAATTTCTTTACATTTTCGCTTATATTTCGCGTCGGTTTGAAGTCACATTCGTATCCCATAATCTTATTGCCTTATTCTGATAGAAACAAGTTATTTTAAAAAGATTTAGAGCCTGATAAACCGATAAAATTGAACTCAACTGGCAGCAATCCGCTGCCTTGTCGAATGAAAGTACAACATTTTCAGCTCAACTAGTTTTCTTGTATTAAACGGCAATACAGTGATTTTAATGGTTAAATTTACGGTAGATAGCACAAAACATTCAGTTTCTGATTAGGTGCTATGGACTTTGACTAAAAAAAACGAGCTTATAAAGAAGCCATAAAATGTGTTGAACTAATGTTCAATTCCTTCTCCATGCAACTTCTAAAAACTTTGCTCTTGGAAAAAACGTTTCCGCCGCTACGTGTGCATTGAAATGTCGAGCCAAACTTGACAATTCGATAATTTTGTCTGTCTGAAATCAATAAAGTTGTCGCACGTCTGCATGCGCCTAAAGCCGTGCAGACTATTAAGAAAGTTCGCCATGGAGCAGCCAAAATATCAAGTGGCTTCCAAGCCCTTAGGTTTTAAGTACAGTGAAAGTTCCCAATTCAGAGCATTGCTCACCTCGAAATTAACGTTAATTGGGAACGATTAGTAATAAATACAGCGTCAGTTGGGAGCGAGGGAATTGACATGGGGAAAATTGGTAGCTCATTAACAGGAGGCAGTTGCAGGACGTTAGTGTTGCTGTCAGTCGCTGAAATCTCGAGCTCGAGTCTCTTTGCCAGACAGGCGAGTTCTTGTGGCGCCTGACTTGCCGAGTTAGCACTTGGACGCTAGTGCGGAGGCACTGACCTTAACCAGAAATATGGATGGTCAGGGAGTTGCGAACTGTCGCGTATGAGCCTTTCGTCAAGGGCGTCTTGGCTTTTGGTGATCAGTTGTGTATTGTAGTCTTCATACACTCCTCTTGGGTCACTTAGCATATATCTGCAGCACAAATCAGTACGTGTCACGGTGAAGGTGAATTTACTTTTACTGTTCTGCTGCAACTCATTTTAAACTTACCGACGAAACATAAAACGTACATGTAGAGACAAGCACAGATAACCAAAAGATTATTTGGTCTAGGTTTCAGAATACAATTCTGACCCATCATGATTCCACAGGGCCTATGTATGTATGATGGAAAGATAGTTATACTGTACATTGCTGCTACAGGTGCGAAACTATACTGTGCACGGAATAGAGCAACTGCAGTACAATGTACTGTCAGTTTATTGCAAGACTCAAGAACTAAGATGTCGATGAAATTACAATAGAATACAGATGAAAAGCAATAAGAGTATATGGCCGGCAGTAGGCAGACCAACAGCCCCGTTCCCAGATAGCCACTGGGACTTAGCCCTGGCCCTCTATAAGCTATTGCCATTATGTCAGTATCATTTATATGTCTGGGGAGAAAATCTTTAGCCAAAGAAACGATATTGGAAGCATGATTTATTGTTGCAGGTCTACAGAGCTTGGGGACGTTAAGTTAGTTAGGGCAGGAGAAAAATTTGTGGATTAAGGCGGCCTCCGAAGTTTTGGCCGTTAAGAGTTTATGATTCCTGGAGGTGTTCGTAGATGTGAAGGGTGTCTCTCCCAATATTTGTCATGACAATTTGAACTCGTTGACTGTCTCCGGACCGAAAACTTTGGAAGGAATTCTATTCTAAAAGTTCACAATGAAATACGGAAAGAACTGCTGGCCTAAGGCAGTTCTGTGAGCTTTATGTTTGAGTTATGGACCGTTGTTTCGCAGGCGATCATTAACGTCTCTGATTCCCAGCCTTTGTACAATGACTGCCCTATGACTAAGATGCAGACTGCCACCAAATAACTCTACAAATATCGAAGATATAGAGTTAGTGGAAGCATATCATACATCAAGTGACGTGTATCTACGAAAGGAAGCTGCAACTAACAGACTGCTGCTTTCTGCCTCAAGACTCGGAGTTGAGCTAGGCGTAGCAAATTAGAAGTTGCAGGATAATTTGTTCTAGTGATCATCCTTAGGCAGGGTTACTGAACACAGAGAACGAACGCACAGTCTTGGACGGCAGAACTGGACAAAGTGGCATACGTGAAGATATACCCTCATCACAGGTTCACTATGCGCTCAAAGTGCTATAAGCAGCCTTGTCTGAAAAGGACAATTTTGGGCGAAGCATTTAGCTGTTTAAGTAGATCGTTACATAAGTGAGCTTCAGAGACCTAAAGCTCTTTTCGTCTGCTAATTCCAAGAGTTTATACGTAGTCGGTAGAGTAAGAAACGCAGAGCTGCGTCTATCATATCAGAAATGAAAATCATACAGAGCTTCATCAAGTGTCCATTTAGTTTTCAATCGGAGCCACTCTGGTTTCTTAGAAAGTAGTTTACTCAGTTACTTTTCTAAATCTTCAATCAACACTATTTTTGCGGTAAAGCTGAGAGATTTCTGTTAATCTGGTGCACTACAATATCTTCTACTACTACCACCATTGTAGTATAAAATCACAAAACAGCGATATAGATTTCCTCCTAATTTCCTCCCCATCCTTTCTTCTACTGACACTCTTTTCATAGTTATTTGCTGACTGGCAGCTCCTGTTTCATATTTCCCGTGCTTCGGTTGATCGTTTACTTCCCTTTTCATTCTGTGCCTCTAGGGAGGCTTAAAATAACTTTTTATCTAATCTGATAACACTCTTTAAATAGGTGCCTGCTGCAAGCTCCAAAAAACATCTCACGTAAGCGACAGCATCTTTGGCTGAAATTGAATTTCGTGTAAAGGTTCGAAAATTCAACCTATAATATGACGTCGGACGTAAAGTATCAAGATTATACGTTTCGCTTGAAGTCAAACAAGTTCTGAATGAACATAAATCGTATTCGAGAATAGCACGAATAAAATGTGAATACCGCCGTGTTATATATAAATATGTCTAAGCATTTTATATTTATGAAGTCCAGAAATTTTTGACTGAATATTAGGAAATCAAATTCGTAGATATAAAAGTGAAAATGAATCTTTGCACCGTGAGACCTGTTCAGCAGCGGTAAGCCGTATGGGTCTATACAATATGTATATATTTTCCTTCAGACCGGCTGGTATCGAAAAAACAACAGTCTCCAAAGATGGGAGAAAAATTGATATTGCGATAATATTTAAAAATTTGAAAGCATAGAGTAAAACTCCTCAATTTTTTATTAAACCTGTTATTAGTAAAAACAAACTACGCTGTTGGATGGTAACAGTTACGTGAACAATGCTTATGTTTTGTGGATATTAGTAGAATGGGGTATATGTGGCAGCCATTTAGAATGTTTCAGATGAAGTAAATATGCACTGTATAAACAATCTACAGTTTAATGAAGGATACTCTATAAACTTTACCTGGAAAAACTCCCGTATTTGAAGTTAATTGAGCATTCCCGTATTTTTTCTTCGGCCATCGGCTATACAGTACCTAAACTTTCTTTGCGAGGTAACTTGGTGGTAGTGTCCAATAAATTGTCATTTATTTATATGCTAAGTGAGATGTCATTTGCAAGCTCATTAGTTTTTCTACTAAATAATTACGACTGAGAAGATAATGTATCGCTGTTAATATAATGAATCTTGTACACAATATGGTCATGCAAAAGCGCATGATGTTTCAATACGCCCTCAGGGGCATATTCTGGAGGGCCCTTTCCCTGCCACAATATGTAAGGGCATTACGCAGCCAGGGGTCCCGAGTGCCTTCTCCGCAGGGGATGCAGCATCTGGCCGCCGCAGTTCCTGTTGACGAGGTTAGGTTTGCAAAGTTAGGTAGGTTCTTTACTTTCCACTTTCTGTCCCGTAAGGTGGGCTGTCGATCGAGATAGCCGACCTGGTACGCGGGACATCTCTAGTCTCTCTAGTATGGAAGGACACAAAAGGGGCCGACCACTTGAGTGTCTCCTACTGTACTTTGCGCCTTGTTTCCCAGCCCGTAGTAGCGCACGTGACCACCACGCCTACCCAATATGCGGTATTTCAACATTGCACAAGTAGTTTCTCTGTTGAAACGCCTGAGCTGCGGCTACGGAGGTTAAACAAAATATATAATATATAATATTTCGCATCGTATAGCACCGTGTTCGTGGTTACCATTTTTTTTCTTGACGTATTGCATGTCTGCTTCTCTTCTGTGTCTTGGAAGGCACACCTGCATGTTCATACGCTTCAAATATCAGCTGGAAAGTCAGAATGATTGATGTGTTATTTTGGCATCAGTTGTACGTATTTGGCTAAAAAGAACTCTTCTGTTGCAGCATCATATTAAAGGCTTGTTCAATTGGCCTCCATCTATGCAGATTAGCCTTTACCTGTTCGAATATTCTATCCTTGACTTTGAATGCGCCAGTTTTGATAGTGTTAGGCCAATCGGCGTGAGGCAATCTGTTCATGTTTGTACGCCTGAAACAAAGTAGCGATTCGAAAACTCAAAACTGACGGTGCGGGCAATTCAAGACTGGTCAGATTTTAGTCGAATTGGGCAGACGAACACGTCTCAAGCACTGTTTGGTATTATTAAGCGCTCCTCATTTTAGGAAAATTTAGTAAATTTTCCTGGTATTCTTCGTGGTCAAGAACCAAATCTGTTAAGAATGCTAGAAGATGTTGAAATTTTCTTTTTAATCCAGTACAGAGTTTTATTAACATTCCTTGTCCAATTGGAGAGTGCTATACTTAGACACCATTATTTCTGCCACTCTTCAGCCCATCATGTGATTAGGTAAATATTTATTTCTATCCAGGAAAACGTCCAGAATAACGGACAGTCTGCGTTAATAGTTTGGGTTACCAAACAGGGCAGCAGTCACCTCTAGTGGACGGGCAATAATACCGCAGATGTTGCGAGAAATACAAATTTTTATAAGAGGGGTCACAATTCATATCAAGCGGACACAGTCGGATGGTATAAATACGATATGTAAGCAACAGTCGAGCGTTAAATACGCTGGGTAACCGAGCTGATCGAACGGCCAGTTACAAAATTAAATCGATCCGTAGGGTATTCAAAATGTTTGGCAACAGGATAACAAAATAAAGTTAATAGAGATCTACATCTCTTGAGCCTCACACTCGTTCAGCACGCGCTCTCTCCTTCAAGATTTATGCATTTCCGGAGCCGTGCCATCCACTTGACGAAGCATTCAAGCTTCTCACAGGCAGGTACACTTTTCGGCTCCGAATCTTATCTTCACAGATCTCAGCAGGTAACCAAAAGTCACATGGTGCGAGGTCGGGACTAGAAGGTGGATGGTCCATTAGATGTAGCTCACTTTCAGCCACAAATTGGCAAGTGCTTAGGGAAGGGGGGGGGAGGTAATGTAAAGATGCTGTCCACTTGACCGCACACCCACTTACAATATTCACATGCACTTGTTCGTGCTGCAAATAAATTCAGTAGAGGTCGATAGGAACGTAGGTATGCAGGCAACCACAGATAAGCAGAGCTATGTGTCTAAGACGCGTGGCTCATACATGACAGCTGTAACCTCTTCCTCTCATTAACTATAACCAGCGCTCAGTGCCTGCACCGGACTTGGAATGTTAGTTACGCTAACATTTCACTCCCGTGCATCGCAAGAGTTCCTCCCCTTACGGCAAAAAACATGAAGCCAACTTGAACGCACATCCCAACTGGTAAACCAACTTGCACTGGTTCGTGCTGCCGATAAATGCAAAAACGGACACCAGAGAAACGCACGGCTGCAGTCGATAGCAGGTCGTCAAGAGCTATGGCGCCAGGGACAGGGGGCTCTTCTTTGAACGACTGGCGCTCCCCATTCTCTCCCCCCCTCCGATCATATGCATTTTTGGTCGGGGTCAGTACCCTCGCAGTAGCATCCGGGTACCAATGCTGGATCAGCGAGCCACACGCTAGCACTTGCCTACTGGCAACAGCCTCCAAACTGTGCAAGAACCACAATACTCAAGCGTCCTGCTACTGCAAGGAAGCGAACCTGAGTCAATGAGTACAGTGTTCTGTTCGTAGTGTGATCTGTAGCGTCAACATTCAGCCTTCGCTTCGTCACTTTGGGTTGAGCTTCAGGCCCGTGAATCCATGGCAACGTGGCGGCGAATCCAACGTCCGGATATGATGTTGCAGCAAAGGTATGGCAACCGAATGAATTTATTTCGATCCATAGTACATTTTTTTAACGTTTACACTCAGCAGAGCTTCCGGTGCGCGCCGCTCCAAAACTTGAATAATCGTTAGTGGAGTTCCGTGCAGAAATAAATGGAATTTGGCCTACGACGCGCCGATTTATTTTCTCGTCATCATTATGGAAGTTGCTCCACTAAAAATCGGGGCGGCCGCCGAACGTAAACCTCAATTCACCCTCTGCGAGAGGTTCCAGCTTTAAATTTTGTTAGGGCGGCCACTTCGAGTTTAAGCAGTTCTGCAAACGCTGCATGCGAGCCGTTACCCTCAACCGCTGGTGCTAAATATCTATTATAGTAGGACTAGCATTTTACGAAGTTTCCCACACGAAGAACGCGAGGCGGTAGAGAGTTACGGCGTCATCAGTTTCTAACGTTGCATCATAATCTGGCTTGGGATTAGCCCCGTCTGCGGTTGATTATCCTAGTAATAGGAAGTTTGTGCCATGTCATCGAAATCTGGCTTTGCTAACAGTACACCACAAAGACCGGACATTCTAAGATCCGACACGCATACGGTAGCTCTTATATTATTATGATTGCTTCCAGGGAAAAATTTCCACAATCTGACTTTGCGCGATGCACTCGCAGTTGGGTTCGTTCGTTCAATGTGTGTCAAGGTCACCGAAGAATGCAGGATGCTGACACGAGGAGACAACACCGAAGAAGCTTTTAGAGATTCTGATCATTATACATGAAGCAAATGCGAGGTTATTGAAGCAAGTAATCTATTGATCGGAATGACGCCACAAGGCTTTGTGTGAATAAAGGGACATTAAGCGTTTTCTGGCACGATATTGATCCTGGTTAAAGGAGCGTTGTCGTGCTGTGCATGAGTCTCGACCCCATGCA
>LQNS02278101.1:7396573-7416011 GCA_001587735.2 Parhyale hawaiensis | reverse complement strand
GCATGGGGTCGAGACTCATGCACAGCACGACAACGCTCCTTTAACCAGGATCAATATCGTGCCAGAAAACGCTTAATGTCCCTTTATTCACACAAAGCCTTGTGGCGTCATTCCGATCAATAGATTACTTGCTTCAATAACCTCGAATTTGCTTCATGTATTATGATCAGAATCTCTAAAAGCTTCTTCGGTGTTGTCTCCTCGTGTCAGCATCCTGCATTCTTCGATGACCTTGACACACATTGAACGAACGAACCCAACTGCGAGTGCATCGCGCAAAGTCAGATTGTGGAAGGTTTTCCCTGGAAGCCATCATAATAATATTAGAGTTACCGTATGCGTGTCGGATCTTAGAATGTCCAGTCTTTATAGTGTAGAGTTACCAAAGCCAGATTTCGATGACGAGGCACAAACTTCCTATTACTAGGATAATCAACTGCAGACGGGGCTAATCCCAAGCCAGATTATGATTCAACGTTGCAAATTGATGACGCCGTAACTCTCTACCGCCTCGCGTTCTTCGTGTGGGAAATTTCGTAAAATGTTAGTCCTACTATAGTAAATATTTAGTACCAGCTGTTGAGGGTAACGGCTCGCATGCAGCGTTTGCAGAACTGTTTAAACTCGAAGTTGCCGCCCTAACAAAATTTAAAGCTGCAACCTCTCGCAGAGGCTGAATTGAGGTCTTACGTTCGGTGGCCGCCCCGATTTTTAGTGGGGCAACTTCCATAATGATGAGAAAATAAAGCGGCACGTCGTTGGCCAAATTCTATTTATTTCTGCACGGAACTCCACAAACGATTATTCAAGTTTTGGAGCGGCGCGCACCGGAAGCTCTGTTGAGTGTAAACGTTAAAAATGTACTATGGATCGAAATAAATTCATTCGGTTGCCATATCTTTTCTATCGCATCATAGCTGGGCGTTGGATTCGCCACGTTACCATGGACACATGGGCCTGAAGCCCGACCCAATGTGACGAAGCGAAGGCTGAATATTGAAGTTACAGATCACACTACAAACTGAACACTGTACTCATTGACTCACGTTCGCTTCCTTGCAGTAGCATAACGCTTGAGTATTGGCTCTTACATGCGTAATGCACAGTTTGGAGGCTGTTGCCAGTAGGCAAGTGCTTGCGTGTGGCTCGCTGATCCAGCATTGGTACCCGGATGCTACTGCGATGGTACTGACCCCGACCAAAAATGCAGTTGATCGGAGGGGAGGGGAGAAAATGGGGAGCGCCAGTCGCTCAAAGAAGAGCCTCCTGTCCCTGGCGCCATAGCTCTTGACGACCTGCTATCGACTGCAGCCGTGCGTTCCTCTGGTGTCCGTTTTTGCATTTATCGGCAGCACGAACCAGTGCAAGTTGGTTTACCAGTTGGGATGTGCGGTCAAGTTGGCTTCATTGTTTTTTGCCGTAGGGAGGAAATCTTGCGGTGCACGGGAGTAAAGCGCTAACGTAACTAACATTCCAAGTCCGGTGCGGGCACTGAGCGCTGGTTATAGTTAATGAGAGGAAGAGGTTACAGCTGTCATGTATGAGCCACGCGTCTCAGACACATAGCTCTGCTTATCTGTGGTTGCCTGCATACCTACGTTCCTATCGACCTCTGCTGAATTTATTTGGAGCACGAACAAGTGCAGGTGAATTTTGTAAGTGGGGTGTGCGGTCAAGTTGACCGCATCTTTGCATTACCTCCCCCCCCCCTCCCTCCCCAAAAACTTACCAATTTGTGGCTGAAAGTGAGCTACAACTCATTGACCATCCACCTTCTAGTCCTGACCTCGCACCTTGTGACTTTTGGTCACCTGCTGAGATCTGTGAAGATAAATTCAGAGTCGAAAAGTGTACCTGCCTGTGAGAAGCCTGAATGCTTCGTCAAGTGGGTGGCACGGCTCTAGAAATGAATAAATCTTGAAGGAGAGTGTACTGAACGAGTGTGAGGCTCAAGAGATGTGGATCTCCATTAACTTTATTTTGTTATCCTGTTGTCAAACTTTTTGAATGCCCAACGGATCGATTTGTGTAACTGGTTGTTCGATCAGCTCGGTTACCCAGCATATTTAACGCTCGACTGCCGCTTACATACCTTATTTATACAGTCCGACTGTGTCCACTTGAGATGCATTGTGACCCCTCTTATAAAAATTGGATTTCTCGCAACATCTGCGGTACTATTGCCCGTCCACTAGAGGTGACTGCTGCCCAAACCATTAACGCAAACTGTCCGTTATTCTGGACGTTTTTCTGGATAGAAATAAATATTTACCTTATCACATGATGAGCTAAAGAGTGGCAGAAATAATGGCGTCTAAGCATAGCACTCTCCACTTGGACATGGAATGTTAATAAAACTCTGTACTGGGATTAAAAAAAAAAATTCGACATCTTCTCGCATTCTTAACAGATTTGGATCTCAATCACGAAGAATACCATGAAAATTTGCCAAGTTTTCCTAGAATGAGGAGCGCTCCATTATACCAAATAATGCTTGAGGCGTGTTCGTCTGCCCAATTCCATTAAAATCTGACCAGTCTTAATTTGCCCGCACCGTCAGTTTTGAGCTTTCGAATCGCTACTTTGTTTCAGGCGTACAAACATGTACAGATTGCCTCACGCCGATTTGCCTAAAACTATAAAAACTGGCGAATTCGAAGTCAAGAATGGGATATTTGAGCAGGTAAAGGCTAATCGGATTAGATTATCTACATTGATGGAGGCCAGTTGAACGTGCCTTCAATATGATGCTGCAACAGTAAGAGTTCCTTTTAGCCAAATACCACTGATGCCAAATAACACATCAATCATTCTAACTTTCCAGTTGATATTTGAAGCGTATGAACATGCAAGTGTGTCTTCCAAGACACGGAAGAGAAGCAGGCACGCAATACGCCCAGAAAAAAATGGTAACCTTGAACACGGTGCTATACGATGCGAATAAGAGCAGAAAGTTGACAAAAACATGAAGAGCAGGAAAAAACCTTCACATGTGTCGGGAAAAGGAACTGAAGCAAAGTGGGCACAGACAGATGTCCTATACTAAACAGGATTAAGTTCTCGATCATCTCAAGCGTAAGCGGTATACAATTATCAGTTGAAACTCGATCTGAAGTAATGAATCGAAGCCCATGATAGGAACTCCGGACAAGATAAGGCTAAGTGAGTAAGATAAGTTCGATTGGGGTACAAACGGAATTCGCCTTTAAAGTCTCAATCGTAAGAGTTTTGGACTATATACCAAATCGACTCTCAGGGACGCCAACAGCTATAACAATCTCTATTTAAAAGATGGACAGCAAAAATGCCAAAAAGAAAAAAAAAATCCCGTAGATTTACGGGATGTCCCCCGTAATTTTTCTAGCACCACTGAGAAAAAAAAAACTTCGGTGCCAGACTCGAACCCCCGCCCGTCTCACCGTAGTGCATCTCGAAGTTAGCACCAAAACCGCGTACGCTATAAAATACTATAACGTCAAGCTGTATTGAAACATTATTTTTATTATTTATCTTGTTTAACCTCCGTAGCCGCAACTCAGGCGTTTCAACAGAGAAACTACTAATGCAGTATTCAAATACCGCATAGTGGGAAGGCGTGGTGGCCACGTGCGCTACTACGAGCAGGGAAACAAGGCGCAAAGTATATATATATATATAGTAGGAGACACTCAAGTGGTCAGCCCCTTTTGTGTCCTTCCACACGAGCGAGACTAGAGATGTCCCGCGTACCAGGTCTGCTATCTCGATCGACAGCCCACCTCACGGGACAGAAAGAGCAAAGTAGAGAACCAATCTAACTTACAAAACTAACCTCGTCAGCAGGAACTGCGGTCAGATGCTACATCCCCTGCGGAGAAGGCACTAGGGACCCCTGGGTGCGTGATGTCCAAACATATTGTGGCAGGGAAAGGGCCCTACAGAATATACCCTTGACGGCGTATTGAAACATCATGTGCTTTTGCATGACCATGCTGTGTACCAGTTTCATTATATTAACTGCGATACATTATCTTCTCATTCGTAATTAATTAGTAGAAAATCATAACATATACGTGCAATGGTGACGCATTTGATAAGTGCTGTAATCTGCAGAAATGTATAAATGATTTTTAACTTGTCCAGCTTAAATCATCACCAGAGTTCTGAAACAAAGTTTGTCCGAAAATCGATGTCGTACCGTCAGTTTCATTCAATTTGCATCTTTTATCCCTTACAGTATATCCTCTAGGTTTACTGATTTACTAATCGTGAATTATAAGGTCAATAAATAGTATATTTAATTTGAAAAACTAAGGAGCTTGCAAATGAGATCCCACTTAGCATATAAATAAATGACAATTTATTGGACACTACCACTAAGTTACCTCACAAAGAATGCGTAGGTACTGTATTGACACTGGCCTAGGAGAAAATGCGGGAATGCTCAATTAAATTCAAATACGGGAGTTTTTTCAGGTAACGTTTACAGAGTTTCCTTCATTAAACTATGGATTGTTTATACAGTGCATATATACCTCATCTGAAACATTCTAAATGACTGCCACATTTACCACATGCCTCATTCGCCAGCCAACTACACCTTGACTGAACTTTGACCACTACAGGCGTACTGAACATTCGTGAATGTAGGCTGCCCTCGGCACATCAAGCAGGCCACATTTCCCCCACATGTAACAATTTGGTGACGCCATTATTGGAGAATAATTTGCATATTAACCGACTATTATGTTAACGTAGGTAGTGTAAAACAATAAGGCCGATCTACTAATATCCACAATGCATCACCATTGCTCACGTAACTGTTATCATCCCACTGCGTAGTGAGTTGTTACCAATTACAGCTTCAATAAAAAAAATTGATGAGTTTTACTCTATGCTTTCAAATTTTTAAACATTATCGCAGTATCAATTTTTCTCCCATCTTTGGAGACTCATTCATCGATTATGATTTTTTTGTCGAAACCAGCCGGTCTGAATGAAAATTTGTATATTGTATAAACCCATACGGCTTACCTCAGCTGAAGAGGTCTCAAGGTGCAGAGATTCGTTCTCACTTTTATATCTACGAATTTGATTTCCTAATAATAATAATCTATAACACGGCGGTACGTATTCACATTTTATGTGCGCTATTCTCGAATATGATTTATGTTCACTCAGAATTTGACTTCAAGCGAAACATATAATCTTGATACTTTACGTCTGACGTCATATTATAAGTTGAATTTCCGACCTTGTAGGCGTAAACGAAATTCAGTTTCAGCCAAAGATACCGTCGCTTACGAGAGATGTTTTTAGAGCGTGCAGCAGGCAACGATCTAAAGAGCGTTATCAGATTAGATTAAAAGTTCTTTAAAGCTTCCCTACAGGCACTGAATGAAAAGAGAAAGTAAACGATGAACCGAAGCACGGCATAGAGGAAAATGGAGCGGCCATTCAGGAAATAACCATGAAAAGATTGTCAGTAGAGCAAGGATGGGGAGGAAATGATGAGAAAATCTATATCGCTGTTTTGTGATTTTCTACTACAATGGTGGCAGTAGTAGAAGACATTGTAGTGCACCTGATTAACAGAAATCTCTCAGCTTTACAGCAAAAATAGTTTCAATGGCAAATTTCAGAAACGTAACTGAATAAATTACTTTCTAATAAACTAGAGTGACTCCGAATGAAAACTAAATGGACACTTAATCAAGCTCTGTATGATTTTCTTTTCTAATATGATAGACGCAGCTCTGCGTTTCTCGATCCACCGATTACGTATAAACTCTTGGAATTAGCAGACGAAAAGAGTCTTAGGTCTCTGAAGCTAAATGCTTCGCCCAAACTTGTCCTAAGACAAGGTTTCTTATAGCACTTTGAGCGCATAGTGAACCTGTGATGAGGGTAAGTTGAGCGCATAGTGAACTGTGATGAGGGTAAGTTGAACGCATAGTGAACTGTGATGAGGGTAAGTTGAGCGCATAGTGAACCTGTAATGAGGGCAAGTTGAGCACATAGTGAACCTGTGATGAGGGTAAGTTGAGCGCATAATGAACCTGTGATGAGGGTAAGTTGAGCGCATAGTGAACCTGTGATGAGGGTAAGTTGAGCGCATAGTGAACCTGTGATGAGGGTAAGTTGAGCGCATAGTGAACCTGTGATTAGGGCAAGTTCACGTATGCCACTTTGTCCAGTTCTGCCGTCCAAGACTGTGCGTTCGTTCCCTGTGCTCAGTAAGCCTCCCCAATGATGATCACTAGAAAAAATTATCCGGCAACTCCTAGTTTGCTACGCCGAGCTTAATTAACTCTGAGTCATCAGGCAGAAAGCAGAAGTCTGTTGTTAGTTGCAGCTTCCTTTCGTAGATACCTGCCACTTGATGTATGATATGCTTGCACTATGTATCTTTGATATTTTTTAAATTATTTGGTGGCAGTCTGCATCTTAGTCATAAGGCAGTCGTTATTGTTTGAAGGTTGGGAATCAGAGAGACGTTAATGATCGCCTGTGAAGCAACGGTATATAATTCAAACAAAGCTCACAGAACTGCTTTAGGCTAGCAGCAACGCTAACGTCCTGCAACTGCCTCCTGTTAATGAGCTACCAATTTTCCCGGTGTCAATTCTATCGCTCCCAATTGACGCTGTATTTATTACTAATCGTTCCTAATTAACGTTAATTTAGAGGGCAGCAATGCTCTGGATGGGAAACTTTCACTGTATTTAAAACCTAAGGGCTTGGAAACCACTTAATATTTTGGCTGCTCCATGGCGAACTTTTTTTTGTAGTCTAGAGGATGTATAATAGCGATAAATTGCATAAAGGGGGTAAAAGTATTAACTATGCACGGCTTAAGCCGTGCAGACGGGTGACAACTTTGCTGATTTCAGACAGACAAAATTGTCGAACTGTCAAGTTTGACTCGACATTTCAATGCACACGTAGCTGCGGGAACGTTTTTGCAGCGGCTATATCCTAGGGCAAAGTTTTTAGAAGTTGCATGGAGAAGGAATTGAACATTAGTTCAACAAATTTTATGGCTTCTTTATAAGCTCGTTTTTTTTAGTCAACGTGCATAGCACCTACCCAGCAACTGAATGTTTTGTGCTATCTACCGTCACTATAACCATTAAAATCACTGTATTGCCGTTTAATACAAGAAAACTAGTTGAGCTGAAAATGTTTTACTTTCATTCGACAAGGCAGCGGATTGCTGCCAGTTGAGTTCAATTTTATCGGTTTATCAGGCTCTAAATCTTTTTAAAACAGCCTTTTTCTATCAATATAAGGCTATAAAATTAAGGGATACGAATGTGATTTCAAACCGACGCGAAATCTAAGCGAAATGTAAAGAAACGAGATCATATCTGAACGCGCTGTGACATTCATTGGAAGGAAGGTCGCTCCTACGTGTGGACAGCAACCGGCAAACTGGACGCACAGCTTGTGTTCATTTTCGTGACTGAACGCGTTTATGAGGGAAGTGTGAACTGGCCCTTAGATTCTTGACAAAATTTCCAGACGTAAGATTTCTGCGGCAATCATCGTTGTAACCTGGAGACATGTGCTTTTTATACTACATATTGACAATGCAGGAACTTGAGTACTCGTACTATCAAAAATGACACCGAGGAATTACTGAAGATTTTTCATTTAACATGCTTTTATTACTAATGTTTCTGAAGGATACGCTACAACAGCCGACTCAAATTGTCATACGAGATAAGTACTCTCTGTTTTACATTATTTAAGCGGCACAATCGTCCGCCACTTTAGCTGACAAGCAGAAAAATCTTCCATTGCCAAGGAGCAAAACATTATCGAATTAAAATTCCCCGCGGCCTATCACATAAAATACGCAAGGAATAGAATGCAGTACATCTAAGTTTTTTTTCTTGAAGCGAAAACTCCTAAGTCAAAGAAAGACAGCAAGCTGAAATAATTGAGTTTGCTGCCCAGTGAAAAGTCATCACTTCCTCTGTGCTTTGTCAATCGGTTATTGAATTTATACTTCGTGATCTGAGAGCAAACATATGTTCCAAAGCACAGAGGAAGTGAAAATATAAAAGTCAGAATCATGGCCGTGATAAGAGAAGCTGCAAATATCTTCCTTGTTTCGATGTAAAGAACGGTTTCAGGCAAGAAATGTATTCAGATAATTAAGGGATAAGGATCTCACTCTGCCTTTTTCTGCAAGCTTCATCGATCGATATCGAATCGCAACTTCATTACGAAATCTGTAACCTTGCCTTTTTTCCGCATATCTTTTCATTAAGATGCGGACACGAAATAAATAAACACACGAAGCATTTTATTATATGAGGATCTTTGGGGATGTTTCTAAGAGCAAATGGCATAATTTTTACTTGATCTGTTAGTTCGTTTGTTTATCTCTATGTTTGCATGTTTATCAGTAACAAAATTCAATAAGTTATGAACAGATCTTTATGAAATTTGTTGGCAATGTTAAAAGATACAAATGGCCAAATTTTGGTGATCATCGGCTTGTCCGTTTGTATATCTGACTGAGGTTTATCGAAATGTTTCTCAGAACATAACTCAAAAAGTTACGAGTGAACGGATCTTCAGAAAAATTGTAGCTCATATAATAGTCAAGGGGGCACAAATGACTAAATTCTGGTGATTATAAAGAGGAAATCCCAGTTTCAAGACCAATTTGACTTTTTCGTTTCCATTCCTTGCTCGACGGAAGTAAGTGCTCATGAGTGCTCTAGTTAGTGAAGTTATCATATATGGTTGCTTCTATAATGCTGTTCGTACAGAACCATATATCTTCCGCCCTGTAAAGAGTGAAGGCTTTGGGTTAATTCGTTGTCACGTTCATATAGTATTACTCCTATAGAAATTGATTTGGTAATATGGACGGCAAAGAATGAAGGGTTGAGGAGCAGACTGGTGGGGGCTTCCTCCGTCACAGGCTCCAGAAATAGGTCAGGAGGAGAGGGAGCGAGGAGCCCGTGTGGGGGTCAGCGCAAGAGAGGGTGAGAGGATGCAGATATAAGGGCATCGTGAAGAGAGTCTGTTGATAAATAATCTGTTGTAGGGTTGCACTTCTTCCGTAATCTCTACTTCTTTCCACAAATAGCCCTTTTCGTAACTTAAACCCTTCTCCCCTGAAATGCCTTATTCAATATCAGTGGTAACTGAATTGACATGTAATAACGCAAAGTGCTAGAGAGAAACTTGGAAATTTCATCGACAAGTTAACTAGTTTGCTAGGGCGTACTGCATTGCTAGTGATATGTGCAGAGCGCCGGTTTGCCACTGAAAATCTGCTAAGAGTTGCTGATGATACAAGGAGTACTTTGACTATAGAAGAAAGTTCGCCCCATTCATTCGAGACGAATTGCTACTAAATTAGATTTTTTCCGTGTTGGCCTCGAGAGAAACAAAGTGCTGAGTTTCCCATTCCGTAAATTATAACACATCTACCGAAAAAATTTTCACCGTGGCAGAACGAGCAACATTTTCCCTTCAAAATAAGCCCTGAACGATCCTTGTACCTTCAATAATGAACGCGCGGCAAGCTGTTCAGTGAACCCCACTTTAAGTTCCCAAACGGCGGCAGACCCAGTGTTCGCGGGTTAATGGCAGGGGGTCCGTGGCTTACAAATCGCTTTCATGGAGGTGTGCAAAAACCTGAAGTTAAAGAATCCCTGCTGCAGAGGCTTGACTTCTCCAGGACTTCAAACAGGTGCCCTGGCGTCGACCCACTGAATTGAGCTTCAGGCGTGGACCCTTATAGTCGATAACCTGTGCGACTTCCAAAAACTCAACCCTGCTCCGTAAAATTTACAGTTCAGTTTGCTCGACATAATCGGACTGCTTCTAAAACCTGCAATATAATTTAACGGAGGCAAAGTTCCTACCTGCAGTTCTCAAAAAGTCAATTCCAGTGGGCTTGGCTTAGATCGTATTTTATAACCCAATAGAACGCGTCTTTATTGCGCGAATTTGATATCCTTTCAAGAAAAGAGAGGAAGAAACATGGCAAGCAAATGTCAAGAACAAGTGAGAGCCCAAGCATGGAACATCGCGCAAGCCAAAACAGAATAAGGATCGCTTATAGAACTAGGAAAACCGAATAAAAAAAATGTCCCCCTAACGGCTAGCTATAGTGGCTAAGATAACCCAGAGGGTCCCTGCGAGGGCGCTAATCCACTTTGTATAACTTAGGATGGGCGCATGTAGCTACCATAACGAATAAGCGCTTTTCTTTATTCAGGCTTGTCGAACTGGGACTGATTAGTAGGGCAGTGAAAGCAGCTTCGGTCAACACTAGTACACTTGCCCTGCTGAGTAGCGTAATTATCTCAATCGCTGCTCCAGTCTTTGTGTGTTGCTGTCATGGAACAGAGAAGGAAGTAACGTGGCCCATCACAGCAGTCCGTCCTGCATGTTCAGTTTGTCTTTCGTCTTTGTCAGGAGCGCAAAGTCACGTAGCAATTGTGCGCCTAATGACGCTGCCCTCAATACAAACAGCCTTCGGAGTGTGGTTAATATATTCCTAGTTCAAGATTCAATACCTACAGAATTTAGTGACCGAAAGAGAGAAGAAATAAAGCAACAGTTGAATACCAAACATAATGGAGCAGGCTCATAAGGCAAGGAGAGCAATGTAAAAATAGGACAAGCAGAATTCTGACAGTTATTCACAGCAGGTGAAACGTAAGAGAGCCAAGTGGGCACAGAAAAAAGGCTTCTCGAAGGTCTAACAAAGGGAGACTAAGAGAAAAGAAGACGAAGAACGATCAAAGACTATCATCATGCGTAGCAAAAAGGGAATCAAGCACACGCTTCAGATGTTGATGTTTAACTCAGCAATTGAGGGGATCGAGAGCAGGCCTCCCGACACTGGCATCCTGGTCTTTCCACCTTGAACGCGTTACGTACACTTGCGAAAAGTTCTTGACGCTGACGCTAAAAGAAAATTGCCCAATAACACTTTTGCACTGGTACTGGGAGCAATAACGCGAAACTACTTTCAAAAGTAGAAGAAAGCGCTGGCGTTCAGTAATATAAGGCCAATTTCCAATTGGACAACGTGTTCAGTAGATGTACCCCAACTGAACATTCAACTTTTCGGCATATGCAGCGTCTCAAGATACTGGACGCGGACCACTTGCCTCTTAAACTGCATGCGCTGGAACAAGGGTTGCATTGTAAGAAACACAGTAGCTCTAGGAGTAGGGGCCGCAAACGTTCTAGCTCCAGGAGTCGGGGCCGGAAACGTACTAGCTCCATGAGTCGGAGTTGGATACACCCTAATTACAGAAGTCTGAGACGGCAAAGCACTAGCTCAAAGAGGCGGGAGGCGGAGTCAGAACAAAACAAAGACAAGGAGTCGAAATTGAATCCTCTCATTCGACTCTACAACCCTGATATGAACATCTATGTTAGTGTACTTGACGATTGAACTTCAGCAGTCGCTGCTTTCATATTCCTTTTTCTGCAACGAGCCGATAGCCCACAGTACATTAGGCTTAAATGGTTTAAGTCAGAAATGAAACCACTATAGTGCCTCACTTTAGCAGTACTTTTCATGCAGCAAGCACTCCTTATACCGTCCAAACATATGTACAGTGAGTACAAGAAATGAGAATCGTTGGAAACGTGGACTGCTGCAAGCCGAGCTTTTGAGCCAATTCTTTGCATAAAATGTTGCAGTGCAAAATCTTACCAGCTATTGTGTAAGTTCCAAGCTATAATTGCTTACCTCCTCCATTCTTTTGGCAAAGGTAGGGGAATCTCCAGACGGAGCCAAGACCGACGGCGTAACCAACGACCGCCAGCAGGTACTGCCATTTGCTGTCCCACGACTCCCTAAGGACACATGAAGATACAAATTAGTAGCTAAATTTCCACAAAAACTCGTCCGTTTTTTACCTGATGTCCCGTGAGTCCTGTACAAGGACATACACGACTACAACCAGTGTACTAAATCTGCGTCTAATATCTTAGGTTTTCCTCAGGACTCGCGCAACTACAAATTAATTACCAATTCTGCACGGAAATACGAAATTAGAAGTATTCCATGTTCCAGGACCCTTTGAGTACAAGCGAACATATATTACGGGTAATTGATATCCACGATAGCAGCAGGCCCTGCGTGCTGCACTGTTGTGTTGAAGGTCCCGTTGCGGGGACGATCCTTAAGTCAGGTGAACGATCTTTGGGCATAGCGCTCAGCGTGCTGACTCAGCAAATTAGCTTGGTGTGCATAGCTACCGTGGGGTACTTACCTTAGAGTAGGGCGGGCACGGGTCGTTGAACCTTCCGCTAAACGTGCCACAGTTTTTAGCGATTAGCGACCTGTGTTTGCCTGCAGCTGTACTTACTCCACTGGGGCCAGTCGGCCTATATCTGCCCCACGAACCAGGGCGTGTGGGTTTCCCGGGGGTGGGTACAGTCAATGTTGACTTTACCTTTACCGTTAATTACTAAATCTGTGCATAAACTTTGTAAGCGTGTTGGATATAACAATATTCATTAAGAGTAAACAAAGACGCAAAACAATTTCTTGATATGTAGAAAATTTGCATAGCAGATGCGGCACTACCCAATCTATGGATTTACCCTGACTGACCGTTTCAGTCCGAATAGAGCGTGAGTGGAGTGCTTGCGATCACTTTGGAGTGACTCCATTCAGTAAATTTTTTGGTAAACATCCGATTATTTACTATACTTTTTTCTATAGACATTGGCTGTTAGACTCAAATTTTCCGACTGGATGTGAGATACTGGCTGAACATTCCATAGTCCGTTAACTTATCTAAGATACGTTAAACAGTAGCGTTGGCATATCCAAGAGCCGTAATGATTGATCACGCCAGCACTGTATCCATCGTGACTAAAATAACTGTTTCTTTGCGTAGATTCAATATTTTCATAAAAGGATAGTCTGTGATTGAAACTTGGAGACATTCAATTCTAATTTACATAAAGCCAATTACAATACCGTCTGTGAATAATTAAAAAAAAATATTGCAATATTTCTTCAAACCTAATCATTTCTCTTTTAGAGTATAACTAAGTACGAATTCAAGGTGAAACTCAACTGTGTAGGGTGTTTCAAAAATAGATAGCATAACTTTAGGACTGTGTTCCCAATGGGTAAATCATAATATAATAAAACGCTTCGTTATTTATATTTATTTCGTGTCCGCTCTTCAGGAAATATAGGCGGAAAATAGGCCAGATAGCAGATTTTGTATTTAAATTACGTTTTCATCGGGATCGATGACCAGGTTGCAGACGATGGCACAAGTAGGATCCTTTTCTCTTTATCTGAACGCACTTCTTGCTTGAAACACTTTTTGAAACCGGAACAATAAATGTGCAGCTTCTGGAGTCCGATTCTAAAACTTTTTTCTCTCTCTCAGGTCACGATGTATAAATTCGGCAGATGATCAACGGAGTACTTACAAGGGGCAGTAGACAAATATTCCACGAGCAGTCGACAAATATTTCCCGGGCAGTGGAGAATCATTTCTTCTAGCTTACTGTCTTTCTCTGAGAAGCAGATTTCACTTCAGAGGCCAAAATTTCAGCTCTACAATGAAGCAGATATTTGAGTATGGAAGACAGTATCGTGGATACGGTACACTCATATTGCATATGGACTTACTGGAGTTGCATTCAAGTTTATTGCAGTGTTTTACTCAATATTTTACTTTGGTAGACGTACGTTTATTTACGAAACAGGATTGGGAACGTATAAGAAGGAGACTACTACAGTATCAAGATCGAAAACGTGCTACCAATGGAGAGAGATGAAGCGCCTATGCGACAGAGTGACAGGAAAGACTTGAAGCAGAAAGATTACAGAAGGGAATAAGAGTTGCTAATGAGCGTGAGCGGGATAATATTGAAACTGCAAGCCAGAGAAGAGAGCAAACATATCAATTATTGCGTGAATTTTTCATGCACTGGTCAAATAGCAATGAAAATAGTTCCTGTGAACATAAGTCCGGAAATGCATAGTTTTTGAGTTATAGGCCTTGAAGCATGTGCTAAAAGGAATATCTTTATCCCCCACAGGTGGCAGGCACCTAACTCATAAAATTGCGTAACAATCACTTCAGTCGTAGCAGAAGTATCAACCAACCCGTCATCACTACCTGGTGCTCGCCCAGCTGCTCACTTGGTACTGTATGCTCAACACGCAATCTAGTAGATCGCTTTTTGCTACCAGCCGATTAGGACTTTTCCTTTGTTGCTCGCGTGCACAGCGCTGGACGACCGTTAGTGGTGCATGTAGACTGGACATGCACTCAAATCACGGATATGTACAGTAGTGAGCTGTGCGAGCACCTGATACTGATGGCAGGTTGATTCTCCAGCTACGACTGAAGTGATAGTTACGCTAGTTAGCAAGTTAGCTGCCACATGTAGGAAATGAAATATTCTTTTTAATACACGCTTTAAAGGCTATACCTCGGGAAGCAAGCATTTCCGGACAATGTTCATAGGAACTACATATTTTCATTATTTACCCATTGGAAACACAGTCCTGAAGTTATGACATCTATTTTTGAAACACCCTGTATATGTTGGAATTCAAGGTCTTGTTTTAAGCTACTTCGACTCTATATGCATTACTTTGCTCCTGCGCTGGTCAATGACTCATAACGGAACTTCTTTTACAGAAAGTATCGGCTTGTTTTGGGATCGTGTCTAGCTTATTAAATACGGCATTTTTCATGATCATGAGAGACGAATAGAAGGGGCGAGACGCTCCCCTAAACTCACCGGCCCGTCTCCAGCAGCCTCCCCAGGCTTGCCAACAGCCAAAACAGACTACTGTGCAAGCATCTTGCCTAATTTTTAGCGTACAATGTTATTCAGGAACATCAGAGATGCTGAGGTCGGGTGAAAGATTTCCCTAAGCTCACCTGTCATCAGCAGCATCTCCAGGCTTGCCAACAGCCACCGCCGACTCCTCCCCAACATCTTCCTCATCTGGGGCCTCGCCGTCAGCGCCGTCCGCTGTGGCTCCTTTGTCTCCTCTGGTGGGGCTGGACACGCCCTGGTGTGGGGGGCAAGAAGTGAACCAAAGTTCAGTAGTGGTATGGGGCAATAGATACAGCGTTACCGCTACATGAGGCAATGGAAACAGCGTTGCAGTTACATGGAGTAATGGCAACAGCGTTACCGCTACATGGAGCAATGGAAACAGCGTTGCAGTTACATGGAGCAATGGCAACAGCGTTACCGCTACATGGAGCAATGGAAACAGCGTTGCAGTTACATGGAGCAATGGCAACAGCGTTACCGCTGCATGGAGCAATGGAAACAGCGCTGCAGTTACATGGAGCAATGGGAACAGCGTTACCGCTACATGGAGCAATGGAAACAGCGTTGCAGTTACAAGGGGCAATGGATACAATGCCCAAAAGCATCCTGTCCTGTAGTCATTTTAACAACATTAAAAACAGCAGCTTGTGTTAGGTTGGGGCTGTAGTATAAGCAGTGACGGCTGTATTCCCTCAGTTTTTTTTTTTTAATGAAAATGACTGCAATTGTTCGGGTGGGGCTGTTTGATAAAAGTTAACTGCAGTATTAGTAGCAGTGATTGCATTTTCCCAGCTTTTCTTCTGGAAAGATACACAGCTGTAAATGAGTTGGGTAATGCCCTGTTATTGGAATAAATTTTGTGGCAATCATTGCTGCATTAGCCAGGTTTATCTCTTTCGCCATAATGTCATCTATGGATACAGATTTTATAAATATTTTTATTCTCAAATCAAGTGCATTGATTATTCTGGGAAACTTCATGGTATTTCTTAAAGCCGGTCTAAATTTATCATTATTATTTCAAGTATAAGTGTCCCTGTCCGTAGCGCACGCCGTGTTTCAAAGAGAAGAAGAAAGAAGGGACTAAAATGGTGGCAGAGAAACACAGAACCATGCAAGAGGGTGTCTCCACACAGGATCAAAGCGCATTGCACAGGGAACAAAGCATCAAAAGCGGAAGTATGAATATGAAGGGAGCAAAGTGAGCTCGAAAGACAGAGGACTATTCATGCAGGATGTTCAAAATTTGTCGTTTTAACCCTTAAATGCCTGATTTAATCATAGCACACCCGTAGAAATAACACTATTGGTATGTGTTGCATATATGGCACGCTATGCATTTAAGGGTTAATTTATTACCCACATTTATTTAATACGCAGCGACGTATTCAGACGCTCGAGTCGCTGACAGTAAAGGGCTGCAGTCACAGTTGCTCCAATAACACAAAGTGAACCTTTGTGGAATTCATACAACATGCAATGGAGCATATGATCCTCTGTGAAACTTTGTCTGCCATGTACTATACATGCGTTGAAACTATCAACAGCAGCAGATTTAACTAAATGTGAAGTTTAACTGAGTATTTGACCTGGAAAACTGCTGTCTTGACTTAATATAGTGCATAAGTTTGGTTTAAGAAAAGCGGACAGAACTTTCCGGAACCCCTGATATTTTTCAGAGAACACCTGCTGAGCGACAGTCTTAGCCAAACTGGAGCGGTGCGAACAAGTGTTAGTTTGGCGATGTAAGACAAGTCTCCACATTACTGGTCATCGTCTAAGATCGAACTAACTGGGGAGTCATAACATTCGAAAAATCCTGAAAATTGCGCACTACATAATGCAACATGCAGGCAACAGTGAAAGAACGAGCATGCGTTTGATACAATAGTAACATGCAAAGTGCGGTCGGTCAGAATGGTTGCAAACACACAATGACAATGAACTCAACGATAATTCACTTGTAGTTAACTTCTTCTGGCGACATTTTCTAATAAAACCTTGGTGAGCTGAACTTTGAAGTTATGACGCTATATGAAGGATCAAATCATTCAAGTTTTTCACCGATTCAGTTTTCCAGAGCTTGACTCATTAACTGATAGACGTAAATAACGGAACGGTGTAACAGAAATTCATGCCGCAGTTAATGGATTAAATTCATCCCAATTAGCACTCATTGAAGCCGCCCAGAGTAAGGCCAGGTAACAGTTGTATCTAGACTTTCTCTCTTCCACACACAAATTATTTCCTCTTTTTTTCTAAAAGGCTCAGGATCATTTTCATAAACACCTACGACACTTGCATATGAATCCGACAAGTAGCAAGCTGCTGTGAGCGGTTGAGGGTCAAGTTAGTCTGTTCCTACAAGATCACTTGTGTTATAACTTACTGAACTTTTTCTAAAATCGAAGTTCTGCATCATGATTGGATGAACATTTTGGTACAACTGAAGAATCCAAACTTCACTTTCAACTCTTTTTAAGAATTACCCTCGAAACAAAAACTATTACATACACATTGCAATCAATGATATGAAGTGCGAAAACGTGCTAGAAGTAAAGGTTTTAGTCAATTTGACCGCACCCCAACGGGAAACCCACGCGCACTGATTTGCGCTGCAGATATAAGCCAACTGGTCTCAGAGGAGTATACGGATGCGACAGACCAAAGATCGTCTAGAGATATGGTGCCAGGGCGGAAGGTTCCATGCGACACATCTGCGCCCCCCACTCCTTCCGACCCTCCCCATTTGTGGCAAAGGTCAGTAAACCCACAGCAGTACGCAGACCGGATGATGACTGATCACGTCAAGCGCCGCGAAGAGCCTGCTTAGTTGGCTGGGAGGTTTGAACTCGCGGCCTTGAGAGTCAGTGTCATAATTTTCAGTCTACTACTACTGTGGGTTATCACAAGGGCCATTACAAGTCAATTTGACGGAAAATGCATCAATAATACAGTCTACATACCTTATACAGTCAACGTGAAACTGAAACTCTTGGATTCTGGGAAAGTTGTAGGTTACAATGTATCTGTCCTAAATGAGACCGATTTGTATAGCTTATAGAGTGAAAGCAAGAATAGAAACAAACTCCGGTATATTATGATGGCAGTCCAACTTATCATTGGTGAATTTTCAATCAAATTGACTTGCAATGGCCTTCGTGATAACCTTGCACGGTTTTGCATTTCTTATTATTGACTGCAATGCGTCTTTAATACTTTTTTGTTTCGGGGGATGTTGAAAAATGTTGAAAATGGAGTGTGGTTTCTTCTACGAATCCAAAAGGTTCATTCAATCACGATGCAGGACTTAGATTTTGGAAAAAAATTGAAAAGTTGCAACACAAATGTTCATAATCAATTTTGCAATCTCATCCACGACGTCATGACTTCGCACTGAGGTTACTTGGAGTAACGACATTTGGCCCCATTAATAAATTGGGCAAATCGTTATGCGTATCTCATTTGAATAGTACTATTTTTAGCGTGCAGAAAAAAGAACATAATGCGTTAAACGAGTTTTTGTTGAGCTTCAAAATTCGTCGCAAATAAAAATAACGTACTGGAATGTGATTGTTTTATAGCATACTATCCCGGGAATCACCGCAGATAGGGCCGCTTCACACTTGCGTTTGCCGCGACAAAAACAACGCGTCGCTAGATGTGTTCACACTTACGTTTTTTTAACGCCGCGGCAAAAACTTGTCAATAGGGTATATATATAAAATAAACGTACAGCATCAATATCTGTCTTATTATGAACACTGCATAATTCCGAATCCTCTTACTATTAGCATTTATCAGGAATGATTAACAATCATTTTAAATAAATTAATAAATATTTAGCAGGATCCTGAGCCACGTTGACGAAAAAAAAAACGCGGCGGCATAAATATCGAATGTGTGAAAGGTTTTATGTGAAACAATTCTAAGTTAAACTTAATTGCGACGCGTTTTCTTTGTCGCGGCGTTTAAACAAACGCAAGTGTGAAGCGGCCCATAGGAAGAGAAAGACCAAAATTGTTACATGAAGTAATTTAAGTCTCCGTTTCCACTACAAAGGCGGCATCACCGAGGGATACAGAAGAGATAGAGTATGTCGAAAGAATTATATTTATGATACTGAGTAGTTTAAGCTTCAGTTTCCACTAGAAATTCGATCGCACAGAGGAAGCAAGAAGAGCCTTGCAGTATGAAAAACGTGGAAGCCATCATTCACGAACGAGGGCATTACCACACAGGATCAACGCGCATGGGCACAGCAAGTCGGGAAAGTAGTGGAAGTACGGTGGAAAGTAACAACTGTAAGAGTATGACAGCAAAAGGAAGCAACTTGGACCCGAGGGAAAGACGTCCCAAAGGGCTAGCTAAGGCTAAAATAACCTTTAGAGTCCAACTTATATCGCTGCTCCTCATGCAGAGGATGGGCGAACCTAATTAAGCTAACCGTATGGCCCATCCTATGCCCACAGTGGAAGAGCCAGACAAGAAAGAAATGAAAATCAATGCTGCCAATTATTTCCATTTGCAGCAAACTTTTTGTTCCACTTATTAAGCATCATAACAAAATGCGCCTGGGGGGCTAAAATCAGGAGTGTTTTGTACATAACGATTCGAGGGCTAATTGCACACGTGCAGT
>LQNS02278101.1:7383426-7395923 GCA_001587735.2 Parhyale hawaiensis | reverse complement strand
CCGCCATTACAGACGCGACCGCGCCAGTCTCGAGTGTTATGGCTGCGGCGAGGAAGCTGAGGGGCAGTTTGTGGCGGCGTAATGTCGTAATGAAATGCGAGAATATCCGTAACTGCCGCCCCGACAAGCTGGAGCAAAGTTGCTGCGTGATGGCAAGCATGCAGAAACAGCAGCGGTGGACAATGGCATTCGGCGTCAGTAGACAGAAATATATGTCTTATCCAAGCTGTGATATTTTGCGGCAAGGGTTGTTTGTCCTATTGTATTTCTAGGGGGAAAAGACTGTGCAGGGAGGTAGCTTAGTCTCGGCATGATACGTCTTCAGTCTTCTCGGTTACTGCAGGCAGAAACAAGACGAGGGCAGGTATTATGGCGAAGGAAACATGGCGCCTCTTCGTCGGGGTATACCCACACCGGATCAGCAGTCAGCACCCAGAATATCAGCAAGTCAAGAAAGACAGCGAAGAGCAGAACAAAGCGTCATCAGTAGGATTAAGGGTCATAGTGCATAAACTGCACTTCTGGATTTTCGACATTCCCGACAATAGTTTAAGATGAATTAGTGTGTAACAATGTTATTAATCCTATTTCAGATGGGGGATATCAATTTGCGATGTTTTCAACAATGTATTCACTGAAATTAATATGTAAGGTGATTAAAATCATTTCTAAGACAGGCGATGTACGTCCGCCATCTCCTTCTCTCCTGCGTAACGACGCAAACACGAACAATCACGCCCGTAGGCCATTTCATAATACGGTGCTTTTCCATGGCGTGTAGTGGTTGCAGTGAACAATGTTGGTCAATAATTCAAAAAATATACGAAAATAATAGTGATGCCGCTGACAATGTTTTCATTCGTCACGTAGTGTTGCCAAGTGTAGTGAAGTGCACATCCTGTGGCCAGGACGCAATAAAAACCAATAGGGAGAATACAAAGCATTACATTTGGCGCTGTGTTGAAAAGAAAGATATACTTAAGTGTGATTTTATTAATTAATTCAACCTGCTACAACGTGGCTCTTACTCAGAAGGTTAGGTAGGCAAGGACTGGTTCTGCTAATATCCTAGGAGAAATATATATATATATAGGTATACCAGTCTAGTGCAGATAAAGCTACTGCTATATGGATATTAGCTGAACCAGTCCTTGCCTACCTAACCTTATGAGTAACAGCCCCGTTGTAGCTCAAACATTGTTTCCCCCACCCAAAATGTTCATTTTAGTATCCCAAAATACTAATTCAATTGCAAAATTTCTTGGAATTGTCGAAAATCCAGAAGTGCAGTCTATGCACTACGACCGGATTAAGTTAATGGAAAGACAATATGAGCATGATTGTAGAGCGTCCCGAAGGCCTACTGTAGATGAGGCTAAAGCCGGGTGTCTACTCACTAGTTTCGTCGGTGCTAACAGCCTGGAAGCAATTCAGCTAATCGGTTTACGCTGCCTCGACCGTGACTCCAACATGGCGTGTATCAACATAGTCTTCCAAGGTAAAAATTCGTGAAAAAACCCAGTATGGTAATAGGACAAGAAAGTGTTTTCTAGCATAAATAAGGCGTGCTAAAAACAAAAATGACATTCATTTTTTTGCAAACCAATAATAAATAGTCAAGATTTTCTCCCGAACTAAGAAATACAAAAAAAAAACGGGTGTAATTTCTCGTAGGATGTTAGCAGATCCAGTCCTGGCTACCAAATCTTAACGAGTAAGAGCCACGTTGTTTCCGGGAGTATCCTACAAGAAACACTCGTTTTTGGTGCTTCTTAGTTTGGGAAAAACCTCAGATATCTCTCATAAATGGTTTACACAAAAAATTTGTACAGTTTTTGTTTTTAACAATCCTTATTTAAACTAGAAAACAAATTTTTGTCCTATTAACTTACTGATCAAAGTTACATAGCTACATCAACCACTTGATCACCAATGTAATGACTTAGCCTACCTTATATTCCTTTATAGAAATCGGTGATTTGTTTAGAAAAAATTATGAAATCTCGAGTCCTCCGATTTGTGAGCAGCAGTAAATAAGTAGCGGGCAAGGTTTCTAGAGTTTTCGATTCCTCGAGAGCAACAAAACTAATCGCATCCTCAAAACCCAGACAGCAAAGCCCGTACATGTTTACACTCCAAGAGCTACTGACTTAATGTCATTGATGTTGTTTCGCAATTTAAGGTGACGGGAAGACCTGCAGTTCAGCTGCTCGTTACACCTGGACACGACGAATAAGTTGTCATCAATCAAACTTGTCAACCCTGGAGACGGTTAATTATAGCTCCAAAAGGCGGCCAAACTCCTGCAGAAACGTTGCTGCAGCACGCATGAGTGCAAACTGTATGCGTCTAGGGTAACATCCACCGCCCAAAATTTTGCGTAGCGAGAACTGTGTCACTTCCAACGCCTTCAGAGTCTATCTCAAAACTTCCCGCTTCTGACAGTAAGTAGCACACGTCAGGAAAAAGTGGTCCACCGTATCGTCTACCCCACAAGAGGAACACAGAGGCGATTGACTCATTTGAAAAGGACAAAGATGGGCCCCCAACCCGACATGGCCAAGTCTCAAACGGGTGACCACCACAGCTAATCTACGCGAATGAGAAGAAACCCAAGGTGCAGGAGAGGGGTTATCACGGATGCGGGCCAAGTGGCAACCCTTACCCGTAGCCTGCACAGCAGTAACCCACTCCTGCCGCCGAATCTTGAACAGCGCACCACGAAGAAACAACACTGACTTAATGCTTCATAATTTTGTGCCGACCACCGTCGATGGCGTTCCAATAACTTTCACGGGTAATTAAAATAAAATAAAAAATAATTTACGCTAGAAAAAACCTACATAATCTGAATCAGTTATTTTCACTGCTTCTAAAGATTGAGTATTTTTTTTTAGTTTTCACTGCACTAAGTAATGACGGAATGACCCCACAATGGCCCGTATGTTAAATAGGCACATCAAGCCCTTCGCGCACCTCAGACCATAGTGCAACACTACTACTTCGCACTTCAGGTCGTAGTGCAACGATGACACTTTGAAGTGAAGTACCCACCGTAACACTACTTTTCATAGTACCGTACTCCACCGTGTGGTTTGGCATGTTACATTTGACTAACATTGAAGTGGGCACTTTAATATTTTGAAGTATCCTGCAGTCCGCCCTACGAGACAACACTTATTAAGCTTGGTTTATTTGCGTTTTTGCCATGGATCTGTTTGGTTTACGTAGAAGAATTCATCGATAAAAAAATGTCAGGTACCACGATTCATGCATATAAAAGAATATATCGATATACAGAAGACCATGTTGAACCGCTAGTTCGAAAAATCAACAATACAAAAGTAATGAGGCTTTAAAGTTTATTTTTTTTGTATCTATTAGTGAATGAAGTCAAACCAGTATTTTCAGCATTAATTTGTCATCGCGACATAATAATAACAACCTAACCTAATGAAAACTACAGCACTCTGAGACCGCATACCTCCGCCAAGCAAGGCAACGGTAATTAAAATTGGTACTGAGACCATTATTTTGTATATATCAACACCAGGATCTAATCATTTATGCTCTTCAAGATTGTAAACAACTTCACTGATTTTTTTGAAAATCCGTTCATAAATTTTTGAGCTATGTGTACTGCTAACAAGCATAATGACAAACATAGGTGAAACATGCAAACGAACCAACCGATCTGCACCAAAATTTAATGACTTGTGTCTTTTAATATGACTCATAACTCCTGTAAATTACATAAAGATCCATTGAAAACTTGTTGAGTTATTACGCTAGCAAGCATAAAATCAAACAGAACGACAAAGAGACAAACAAACATAACATCACAAAAATTAAGCCATTTATTCTTCATGATATACCTAACAACTCATAAAAATTTCATAAAAATACGTCTATAACTTTTTGAGTTATGGCATTGAGAAAAATGAGGCAGACAAACAAACAAACGGTTAGACGGATCTTCACTAAAAGTAAATAATCTGTTCTTCCTAACATACCTAACAATTTCTGTAAGTTTCGTCAAAATCCGTTAGTAACTTTTTGAGTATCTTGATGACAGATAGACAGAAGGATAGACAGACAGAGACAGACAGACAAACGCGAGCAAAACATAGCCTCCTTGGCGGAGGTAATACGGGAAGTCCGGATAGATAACACTATGGGTAGCACAGATACTACGCTATTACATTCTGCAACGTTTTAAATATGCTTTGCCGTTGTGAGTTAAATAAAGCAATGCGGATTTCAAACAATACCCTAAGCGGTATATAGTATTGAAAATTCTCCTTGCAGACGAACCTGTAGTGTTGATAGTACTATGGAGTATGGCACTATGGAAAGTAGTGTGACGGTAATTACTTCACTTCAAAGTGTTAGCGTTGCACTACGGCCTGAAGGGCGAAATAGTAGCTTTGCACTATGGTCTGAAGTGCGAAGTGCCTGAAGTGCCTATTTTACATACGGGCCAATGCTAAACCTGTTTTGGTGCAGCTTAATATCTTCGAAAGACCTGCGGATTTCTAGAAAATTTTGATAAAACTCAAAACAATTAGCACAACAAAAGACCTATGTATTCTGAATTAGCTCCTTTTACTGGATATAAAAATATACTTGTATATTTTCTTATGGTTCCATTGGGCCATTTTACGAACTTTAGCCACAATTAGTACTAGCTATGGTGCAAAAAATGCATCAGCAACTGAGATTTTCAACAATTTGGCTGAATACGCTTAGTGCAAGCTGAAGCCGTGCCACGGCAACATACTCGAATTAGCTGAGTTGGCTCTAGGCTGCTAGGGCCGGCGAAAGTCGTACGTGACGCCATGTAGGATACATGTAACCCATAGGATCTACTGGAAGCCCGATTTCCCATAGCTTTGGAGGGATAAAAATAGAACTAATTTAATCATAGTCTATAGAGATACTATGCCTGTGTGGAAGCATAGATGCTGTACTGAAACAGTGTTTTTTTTTTTTTGTGTTTTTCAACCGCAATCGTGTAACGTATATTCACCATGACTGACGTATATGTAGCATCGGCCGCGATTGAAGACTACACTCGGATTCAACAGCAATTCATTGCTTTTTGTTGGATATTGGTCGAGCACCAGTTTTGGTTATTTTGTTGAGTAGCCATGGATAACTGTATTCTAACTGAACAGAAGCACGACGCTTTGTTTTCTAATATATATCAGTCATGTACAATAATTATTAAGCTGCAACGGGTAACATGAAATGCGTATTATCGGCGGGAATGGACAAAAGTACACGGCATCAAAAGAAATAATGTAGAACTCTTTTGAGAATGACGAAATGATATTAATTATCTGCGGTTGCTAACAAGCTGACAAAATTAAAATGGGAAGAAGGAAAGAAATTGTAAGTGAGGCAGCCCGTCTCTCGTCATTTGCGTTACGTATTATCTCAATGGCGGTTCAAAGAACGAACGATGGTGGTCGATGGCCGTGTCTTCGAGCAAACAGTCGAATTACTGGTAACCGTAAAATGTGCAACAGCGGCGATGATATCGGCGATCCAAATGTGACAGCAGCAACATAAGTGACTGTTGTGTAACAGTTGGTAACAGGATCGACTTAACCACTTAACCAGCGAAATAAGGAACAGTTTCTAATCGGAGCAACATAATCGACCGATATGAAGCAGTTTGCTCAAGAAGCAATGTAGCCTACATATAAGAAGTTTCTAGCAGGAGCAGCATTGCCGACCAATATTAAAGTTTCTCGCAGGAGCAACATAGCCAACCGATCAATAATGGTGCGACAAAGGCATGGGACCGACGATGAGTATAGTTGCCGACACACATCCAGATCTGCCACCCACTCATCTCCAAGACTTGGGCTGTCGACCCCTGTTGTGCCCAGGAACATCCATCTCAGAGACTGATGATTGCTGGCCCTCATTTGCAAGATACGTTGCCTTAGAAGATCAGATTTCTCCCTGGCAAAAGCACTTTGGCTTAGCGCCAAACATCAAATTTACCAAGGATTGTAAAAGTAACGATTGTGTAGGTAATAAAAAACTTTCAACTACGGTTGCAGTTGTTGTTAGTGCCACGCAATAACTGAGTGCTCTTAGGTGGCTTCTACCGTCTCAAGAGGTGTTGAATGGCAGAACTGCGAATCCATGCTTCAATGCTTTCTCATAAATCTGTAATGCTTTTTTGTTAATGGAGAATTTGTTTGAAAATGAAAACAAACTCGGAGAGATTTTCTTCCATACATCTGAAACTTAGTTCATCAGCCTTTTGTCATCCGGTTCTGAGCCTATCTTATGATATCGGGTGTAATATTATAGGTAATACTATAAGAACTACATGACTTTCTTTCTTTCTACCAGGGAAACCTAACTGTAGACGAAGTCGTGGTCGGAAGCTTAAGACTGCTTGAAAATGTAAAAGATAACGTTTTGGCGATAAATCCTTCGACTTCTTCGACTTGGGAATAGTAGGGATCAGTAATTCCTAAAGGTAAATGGTGAGAGAGATGAAAAATACCTGCTGTAACAATTTTTTTTAGAAAGGTACATTTTTGTCGAATAATGAGTTTTTTAGTTGATCAAAGTTATATGACCAGAGTAATAAATGTTTACTTCTAGGGTAATTTCCTCCGTTTTGGATTAATTACAAGCTTGCACTGATAGTGTGAAGATGCCACTTTGCCCAAAGTAAGCAAACTCGCCGAATTAGCACGTGGTCCAATTATGGAAGTGCATAAGTAAGATTTGTCGTAAAGTGCAATCGCAGCAGAGAGAGTTTTGGAGCAGCAAAATCTAGAAGTAGATCGACAAAACCTTTCCTCTGCATTCAGAGGACAGTTAAACAGGTTGTTTCTCAAGACAAAGGGACGGTCTTCCAAGCAAATCAAGGCATTCACAGATCCTGATTGCAATTCAATAACCATCAGACGATACTTACGACAAAAGGGCATGCAGAACAAGCGTCTGAAAGGTCCTCGGTTGTTTTCGCGTCACTAAGTGGCCCGATTACAGTTTGCTCGAGAGCACCAAACATGATACATTGACAAGTGGTCTAAGATTTTGTTTCTGATGAAAAAATTTCAATCTGGATGGCCCTGATGGCTTTCAACGATATTGGCATGACAAAGAGATGCTTCCTGAAATGTTTGCAAGCGTCACAGTCGTGGAGGCTCAGTTATGGTGTGGGGAACTTTTTCCTACAAGGAATAAATGAAGCTCCAAGAGGTACAGGGTCGTCAAACAGCTGCTGGCTATATCGGTATGTTACATAGATCATCTGTGTCGACAGAGGGCCCTCGTTTGTGTGGTGATGAATGGTTTTTTTCAGCAGGATAATGCAAGCCAGACTATGACCTTCTTTCAAGAATATGGGGTCCGTGTTTTACGTCATCCAGCATGTTCACTAGACTTAAAACCGATAGAAAACCTTTGGGGATGGATGACGAGAGATGTTTACAGAAATGGCAAACAATTTGTGACAGTGAACGAACTTTGTGAATCAATCTTTAGGAGCTGGGACAACATTCCTCCAATCTTCATAGAAACCCTCATTTCCAGTGAACCACAAAAAATTTTTGAGGTTATCAACAAGAATAAAAGCAGTACGCATGACTATCTTCGAACTTTGCTCATCTCAATGTCCTTGTCGAAAGGTTACCTACCATTTAATTAAGTTGTCTTATAATTTGATAAACTGAAAACTCATTATATAACAAAAATGTACATTTCTGTATAATTTGTTACAGCACGTATTTTTCGTCTTTGTAACCTTTTACTTTAAGGAATTACTGATCCCTAGTCGAATGAGTATATTTATTTATCACTAAAACGTTATTTTTTTCTTTTTCAAGTGGTCTTAAACTTTTGATCAGGAGTTTATATCGTTGTGTAGTGCTCTAATCTCGGTTGAATTGGGCACATTTAAAAGTGGGTAAGTCTTTCGTGATAACTTAATTCTTGCAAGCCTGAAATTTTAGCAGTGATTGATTCCAAATAGCCTCGAAGCGCTCTAGGACTTTCCGTTTGCTCGGTATCCAAAGAGGTGAACATTATTCTATTCTCGGCAGTGTCACTTGTTTCCATACGGTGAGGATTGTGTCTGCCTCTCATGAATCGAAAGTTCGAAGCATCGATCCGTTCTGTTTCCAGCCTAGCGTAGCAACTCTAGCCACGTGATCCTTAAAAGTGGCATCATCCTGCAATCTTAACCCAAGACTCTTAGATTTTTTTCTTTCGATTTCACTTCCATCAATCGATCGTCATGTAGGATGTCGATTCAATAACGGAGGAGCTTTTCCCTTATTCTCACAGTTCGATGTAAAGAATGTTTCATTGAGTTAGAAAAAGTAGCCTGGCCACCTGGCAACATTCACTGCTACTACATGATTGAACGTATCTAACCCAAATTGAAATAAATTAGGGAGTTAGGGAGAAAGAACGTGGCCGTTTCTACGTTAGGTTCCACTTTATTATTGAGCCAATCCTGAGTTAAGTCGTATTTTAGATAGTTAGATAAAAGAAGGAACTTCATTAATTGTTACCTTCTGTTCCTGTCTATTCTACATTCAGGTTTGTTTGAGACAGTTGGACAGGAGACAGTTACTGTTACTGCACTGTTGTGCTAATCAGCGTAAAGGTCAAACTTAATAACTATTCAGAAGGACTATTCCTATGAATAGTTACTTTTCGAGTACAAGCATTTCATGTGAACGTTCAAAAATACGAAAATTTCAATGAGAATTTCAAACTTAAAGAAACGATCTCGGTTCACTGCAACTGCCATACTATGCCTCTCGCTTTTCAAGTTCAAACTTAGTTGAATGTTGACTTACTGCAGATGAATTTGAGTTCGCAAAGGCCGCTTTGTATGTGACTGCCGACGCGCAAAAGCTAAACGAATGATCGGGGCGGTTTCGCAACTGAAGTGACGGATGACGCCAGTGGCCGCAGGCCTTTGTCCGTCTTCGATCCTGCATCGGGGTTTTGCTCACAGTCTTGGGATGACCCACAGCTCAATGCAAAATAATTTATAAAGCGTCACGGGTTCGGTGAAACGTACTGTAGCTGAATTTCAAACAGAGGCCAGGCGGTGAGAACAAATGAGAAACTAAATTGAGTGAGAAATAGTTTATGAATCACCAAGATTTTGATAAAAACATGCTTAAAAGTACAATAAAGGCCAGGCGGCGAGAACAATTAAAAGGTGATATAAAGAAGAGTGGAATTGACACAATGATGTAGCCAAGTGAAGACAAAAACGAGAAACATTGAAAAAAACTGAATGGAAAATAGGTGTGATACCAATGGGGATGTTGCAGCCAAGACCAAGTCGACAGAACAAATAGAAAACTAAGTTGAAACAAGTGTGAAAAAAATGGCATCGATGCAAAGACAAGGACGACAGAACAGAAAGCGAATGTAATAACAAAGATGATATTGAAGTGGAGACAAGGCCGAGGGAAGGTTTTTACAAAGCTGTATTGCATACAATAATTGTGACGAAAACGATAGTGATAGCCTAAAATGGTACAAATTTTAGCTCATATTCAGCACATTACTGGGATTCTATAAATATTCAAAATACCGTGCTGGCTTCATTGTCGATCGCAGCATCGCTTACACGAATATTTTACCGACACCAGAACATATAAATCTTATGAATAATATGAAAGGGAAGAGCGACTAAAGGTAGGTTTTACGGCGCGCTCGGCAGCCTGAGGAGCTCGTAAACTGTCTCGGTCTAAGCACATGAACAGCGAGAAGACTTGGCGTTCTTCACAGACTCTGTGTCTTCCAGGGAATAAAACTAAAGTGGTAAAATATTTCTGCTGCTATTATTAAAAGCTGTATTATAATTCAGCTCGTCTCTCCGCTAGTTAGTTAGTACGGCCGTGACGTTTTCATCAGTATTAGATAGAGGAAAATTAGGGCATCCTTGATACGACCTGGAGAGGGTTCAGCGGGAGGAGTCAAATGTGTATTTAATTAAACTGGTACTGCTCGCAGGTCTTAGGTAGAAGATTTACTGTCTGACTTGGAACATATTTCACACTCCGTATTCAGGATACGGGTCCGAGGGCCTAATAGTTGATAATCAATGGTTTCGCTCGGTGTAATTTCCACAGGTTCCTTCACTAGAAGATAGGGAAAATCTAGGTACTCTAGATACGGTCTCCGGATGAAACAGCACGGGTCAAATATTTATTTTTTAAAGCTGCTGTTGCTCGCAGGTCATAGATAAATGATTTGCAATCTGACTAGGAATATATTTTCACACATTGTGGGCATGATACGGCTCTGAGATATCACTGAAAACCATTGCTTTAATTCAGTGGAATTTCCACAGGTTCCGGCCAACTATTATATTTTCTATCTATAATATTAATAGCGTTGTTCCTACCTTCGTGTATTACGCTCTTCAATAATAGATGGACGGAAATTAGAGCCACGCCCTTGGATAGTTTTCGAAACTTCAAATGTTAATCATTGCACTCGTATCATATCTACCTATCTCTTTCATTTTTTCACAACATCCTATTGGCTTCGCCATTAGTAAGTGATATCTCTGACAGTGCCAGTTGCGTTGCCAGGATACGCCACAAGTCAACAGAACGGGTGGTGTTCGGCATCTCTGCTCTGAAGTCATTTTTTTTAAGCGAATGTGCTTCTCGGAAAGCATGTGCCACTACAATGCGATGTCTGAGCAAATGCAATGACATATTGAGAACATGCGATTACCCTGTTGCGAGAGAAGAAATTGACCAAATCTGTTTTTCTTTTACTATACAGCTACTGCATTAAACAAAGCAGAAAAATGATGGGCTGCTGATCAGTATCCACGGGAAAAAAATTGAATACGCCGAAAAAAAAATTGAAACGTGTAACCTTATGGAGGGTTAAATTATCTGTAGACTGTGGAAAACAGAGCTCAGAAAAGGCGTGCAAATGCATAAGAGAACATTGCAAGATGTAATGTATTTCTATGTCTTTATCAAGAAACAAGCGCAAATTCTTTGCTGACAAAACAATGCATGATTCAGGGGTGAAATCGAAAGACTAGGAAAAGTTAAACAAGATGTAAGGTAGACGGGCTGCTTAACGATGGACTTAGTTAAGCGGCGGCCGTTATTAGTTCAGTGGGTAAAGATATGAGCGCTACCTCAGGTTGAATGTATAAATTTTGTCTCTGTGTAATAAACCTATCAAATAAGGTAAGTGACAACATTCACTTGCCGTGGAATTTCCACGGGTGCAGCAAGTTAGCATTAAAACTGCAATCGTTAGGGTAGCAATATACAGACTTTCATAGAAACTAGAGTTGTTTTCATTTTTAAGTATTACTCGTACATTAGTTCTGTAATTATTGTTATCTAAAACTGAAGTTTTGAAATTCTACAGTTGCTATTAATTATATTATTCTTGTTATTAGAACTGGTATTGCTATATAAAAATTACTCTTATTCTTTCTCATACTTTTAATAATGTTTATCTACAGTGTTCCTAACCGAATCCTTCAGCAGGTTATTATTATAAATTTTGCACGCCAGACTAGTATTTTTATGAAATCATGACTGAAAATGTTATAAGTTTGGCAACACGTATCTTAATACATTCTATTCAATGAAGTATGACAACATTTTCTGACCTCTGATGGCAAGGAACATCACGAGGGTATTCTACATTTTTTCCAATTTGGCAATCGTATTTGAGATTAGTTCATAAGAGTCTCGTTTAAACGGTGCAATTTCTGTTACGCTAAACGCTATTTTCCTCACGCCTCCTTCTCGGGAGGAAAAATTTTCTCACTGGATGATCTCCCACTTACGAAGAAAAGAGTTGACTTGACAGCATATCGTAACTAGGATATACACTTGCACTGGTTCGTGCTGCAGATAAGTGCCCGAACAGCTACAGTTGACCATAAAATGTCAGAGCTTTGGTGTTGGTGTTCAAGACGAAAAATTCAAATGGCATCTGCGACCTCCCCGACCATCCCAATTGCTCCATGGTAACTCCATAACACTTGTAGTAGTAGATTAATTATATGAGTAACGCTAGCGCTGCAATCCTGAGTTTGACAAGACATCTCCCAAGTCGCCTAAGAGGCGAACCATGGACCTTGAGACAATAAGCGCAGTGCTCTAACCGCTCTGCCCTGCGTGACTAGGATGATCAAGTCAATTACTTCAAAAATACTAATGTTTTTCACATGCTTGGAACAAATTTAGTGGTCGAATTTCAATCTCTGATACGCAAAACTAAAAGTGAAATAACAAGCAAACTTCAAATTCTACAGTTGACAGTGCAATCTCAAGAATGTGGGGAATATCCCCCAGAGTAGCTGTTACGAAAACATGGTTTCAAAAGCAAAATATGTACATACATAAATATGGATTTGTACGACTACATATTCAAATAGAAAGTAATTAATGTCTTTAGAAAATAGGTTTATCAAGTAAGAACGTAGTGTTCAACATTTATGCATG
>LQNS02278101.1:7361382-7381600 GCA_001587735.2 Parhyale hawaiensis | reverse complement strand
GTGTTTTACTGATCCAGCTGCCGTATGATTCCCAATCGCTAAGTCTTTTAGTTAGGTAGGTTGGGGAATAGCTCGCCCCTTGGGGACATGTCTAACTCTCTTTATCTTTTCTTTTCTTTTTATATTATTTTCATAGGTACAATTCTATCATGTGCTACTTTCCGTGAATGATCAACTGGATCGTTCGTAATTAAACATGCATTTACAGTAGGAACCTTCTTTCATGCAATCTTCATTGATTTATCCTTTTATTATATCAATATCTTGTCTTTCATTCTATTAATCTACATACCCCGTAACATAGCTGCTGCGTTCAGCAACAGAGCTGCGTCTTGTAAATGGGGCTGAAGAAGTACAGTCTTTCAACACTAGGAGAGCGCTGCGATACAAAAATAGGAAGAAGAAGAAGAAGCAAGTTAGAATGTTTGCCAAGCACAACGAGGAGACCCAGGCGAGGGAACAACAAAGTGGGGAGGAGCTTAAAGTGCGCTGCCAACGAGAGCACAAAATGCGAAACATTCTTGTTATATTATCCAGAAACTGCATAAAAATCTCAGCCTCCGCTACAAGCGGAGTAGCTGACGCAACTGCCAGGTTCGAATATCTCTCTTAATTGTGAGTGAATTTAAATTGGCAAAGATGTGTAGTTAAACACTAAGTCCAACCACGTTAAGTTACAATCAAGTCAGGCGAACTTTCGTTCCAAAAATCGTTCATTTTGTATTATATACTTTCGTGGGCGGCAGCCTGATGAGTAACAGAAAGACAGTAAGACAAGTATAACATAACATAACTTGTCTTACCAACAATGATAGTTACAAAACAACTGTTTATAGAAAGCCTACTGATGCTGGAAATTGCCTCCATTATGACAGTGAGTGCCCTAGTAGGTACAAAATTAGCGTAATTCGTGCTTTAACAGATAGAGCAAAGAAAACTTGTTCATCTCCTGAAAAGCTGAGATACGAATTCAAAAACTGCAAACAAATATTAGTGAACAATGGCTACCCGAATTCTCTTGTTGATAACGAAATGACGAATCACCTGAACCGAAACGTTCTTCCAGCCAACAACGCTGGCGAAAGTTTAATAAATATATATATTCTTCAATGTTCAACAAAAACGTTATCAATTCTCTCACTTTGTTCGCGGGGGGTAATTAAGACAGTTGTCGCCATGAGCTAGCTGTGCTATGGACGTATCTACTTCTGCCATACTGAGAAACACATGAGATTCCTTCCTACATTAGCATAAAAGTATACTGTACATTGTCTCTGCTCTCATTCCTTCGGAAATTCGTCACAGTTCTGGTTACAGCACTGAAATCTATCCAGGCCAGCCAAGACTAGTTTGAAGCTGCAGCTGTTGACAGTATTTCAATCCTTTATGTTTCGATAGAATTTTTCAAATGCAAGGAAATACTTATGATATTTGAGTCGACAAGGAGGTAACCCATACTTCAAACCTTTTGAAAGATGTTCCCTTTCTTTTGCAGATAAGACCCTTGAAGAGAAGTTAAATATTACATCTTCTGACATTTTATTAAATTCTAAGCCCAGTCTTAGAAATTTTCTTGAATGAGTTTTCTGAACGTTTTCTACTTTCTTATTGTTGATTTAAAGGTGAAGGAAAATCAGGAACTCCATCTCTATGAAGAACAGAAACTGGCCCAACAAAGTCTACGCTCTCGTACAACATGGGCTGACTTCTATTATTTATCCAACTTCATCTTTGAATCAAAGAATAAGAAAGGAGAAAATGTTCAGAAAACTCATTCAAGAACACTTCTACGACTGGACTTAGAATCTAATAAAATGCCAAAAGGTGTGATATTTAACTTCTCTTCAAGGATCTTATCTGCAAAAGAAAAGGAACATATTTCAAAAGGTTTGAAATACGGGTTACCTCCTCGTCAATTTAATTATCATAAGTATTTCCTTGCATTTGAAATATTCTATGACACAGTTTTTGTCACTTCACAACTTGTCAGTATTGCCTCTATATATCCGGCTTAAAAATATTCAATTCGTTATGAGCATCTAACATATCTGAGAAGGGAGTTCATAAACAGTTGTTTGTATACACCGAGAATTTACTCGTCAATATAAACAAATATTGCAATCAAATACATTAGGTAGAGAGGATGACAAAGCTCGAGCAGATCTTGGCACTAGATATACTGCCCATAACCAGTTTTTTTAGGCCTAAAAATTAGTGTGTTTCTTGCTAGATTAATTGATTACATAACCTAGAGAGTTCTCTATGTCTACTACAATTAATTAGAAGAACTATCTTTAACCTCCACAACAAAATGTGTTTGGTCGCATTATTTGGTTATCTTATCTGCAGGTGCTCATATCAGACAAGGTGAAAATTTTTTTTTTTTTTACCGTTAGTGAAGTAATTCCCACAAGAAAATCTATGAAGAACGGTAAGAGGCGAATTTTAGAAGGCAAACGTTAAGCAACAACAGCTGCCCACTACAAGAGGCATGCATGCAGGACTGAAGCATTTTGAGATCAACAATGAGGATGAATGATTGGTCGAAAGAATAACTGCATCGGTAAAAAAGATCTGTAGCTCTTACAAAGCGATCTACAATAACGCCATTGAATGTTATGCACCAAATTATGATGTTCTATATAATGAAGAATTGCAGAAAGCTTACGCAAAAGCAGAGAAAACCTGAAAATCTTGCCAAAAGAAGCGCTCACACGATATTATATTCCTGCACTGTGATTTACTAATTCAGAATGCAGCAGTAACAAAAGAAAAATTCTATGATAACTGAAACAAGAAGGCAGGTTACGAACATTACAGGAAGTGTTTTACAATAACGACGTACAAAGAAGGAAAAAATAAACGTAGAAGGAGAGAAAAACTTTCATTCTTTAAGGGTGAAGCGAAGTCGTAATGCTTAAGGGATGATATACTCAGGTAGGATGGTTCAACAACCAGAAAAAAAAATTAAGCGAAATAACTTCTTTTTTTTTTTTGCAAGGAAAGATTAGTTCCAGAGCACTTTGTACAAGGTGCTGAATTTTACATATCTGCAAGATATTACGAAATTTTACTTAAGGCATTCAAGTTTCTAGAAAAATAGTCTGTAAAACGCTTTCTAAGGCAGCGCAATAGCTGAAAGTTAAGTTAAGAATCAGAAAACCACTGAACGTGAAAAGAACAATGAAAACATTTGCAGAAAAAGGTAGGTAACTGCAGGAAGCAACCATTGTATGGTTCACATTTGCAAGTGATTTTATCTTTTCTTCCAGTGACCATGACAAGGCCACAGGTGACGTCACAGACAATCAAAGGGAGTCAAGCTTCACGTTGTGTGGAATTCGCTGAATCGTGATTTGCTGTAACATCACTCGGGCCATGTTATGGTCACGTGAAGAGAACGCAGTTTCTCCATCTGGGCAATACGTCTGGAACCAAGTTTCCGTGTGTATGAAGTGCTTCTTGCAAATAACAAGACTCGTACTTTTCCCAATGAAACAGTAAACATAGCAAGTTTTAAAGCCAAAAAAGTATTTTGACGAAGACATTTACTCTCATTGGGCTGTGGGTAGGAATAAACCTCTTGTTTTGCAAAAGAAATACTGTGTCAAGCACCAAGTATTCCAGTACCTTCTGACAACTTCTTGTACTGTAGTTACTGCGGCATGTATCAACTGTAGGGTAACTGTCATCTAGAAGGTCTCATTGTAGATTTGTAATTATTCACTATTCTATAGTTTAATGTCCCCCCTCTAGGACCGTAGCTAGAACGTTCATATGCACACGCTGCTAGCGAGTTGAACGTTCGCGGACCAGACGTGCGGAGAACTATCTGTAGGCAGATCAAAGTTGTAGGACCAAAAGTATTGCCTATACACCAAATGGTCTGCTACTAAGATCTATACAAGAACCTGACAAAAAAAACAAAAATGCAGCTACTTTTCTGGTAACACAAACAGTGTCCAGTAAATGTCAGGGCTACAAATGTGATGGTGACACATTGCAGTTTAGTGGCTACTGATAACTGAAAATGAAAGTATTTGTGACAAATGCCTAGCATGCATTACTGCCACTATCATACATATAACGAGTGACCAAAACTGTCATTATTGTACGTGTATTCAAGTACAAATAGTGTGATTTTGATTGAAAATTAGACGCTTAAGTGAAAGTAAGACGGCTCTATGTAAATGTGCACCACATTCTCACTATGTCGCCCTGCCAGAAGGCGCTCTAAAAATCTAGAGGTTCATCATACTGTGGTCTATGCATTAGCTCTACAACATCTACGAACGAAATTACCGCGAGATGTGTTAAGGATGTGGCTGATCGCACAGGCAAGAAGCGTCGTTCCTGTGAGAGCAGACCATTAGTATCGCCACCTATGCACCATATTAGTTGGTTGTTAAATAGTTAATAGTATTAGCTACACCGAAAAACTATGATGCTTAAGTTTCAAACCATCGAAGTGTGCATAGTCCAGGAGCGAATTTCATGCAGCCCAAAGACTTGAAAATTTCTTACAAAGAGGTATTGAATGAATAATACGCGCATGAAAAGAGTATTTAATACCGCTTGGTTGCTGGAAATTATGTATATTTAAAGTGCATGGGCATTAAAATGTAGTTTCAATATTTTCAAATCTTGCTTCTATTTTCCGTGGAGTTAACAGAATTATTATTATTGTTAATTACTAAAGTACGTTTTCGTCTTGGCAAATGCCTGAATTTTAATCACTAAAATGTTTTAAGCCTTTATTAATTAGATGCACCAAGTTCCATGATAATTCAGTCCTGATACTAAGCAACTTCGTGCTTAAACTTTATGTATAGAAGTTTGTCGGGGAAAGAATAACATAAACGGGAAATTTATTTCATAAAGTGCTGATGAGTAGTGTGTACCCAAATATTATGTACTAACAGTATCAACTGTATTTTTACCGAACTTAAAACAACTGAAAGATTACTAGATAATGAAATTTTTAATTATTTGCCTTCAAAACTTTCAAATTGATCGTGAAACAGCATTAGTTTAACTGAACATCAGCTAGATAGTGAATACTTTCACCGCCCATTTTACTAGAATATGGTAGCATACACCTTCTGCACGCAGTCAGGTCAGTAAACCAAACTGTATATCAACTTCAACTAGAGCACTCTGAAAGCGCATACCTCCGCCAAGGAAAGCAACGGTAACGAAAAATTTTAATTGGCTCTGAAAGCATGATTTCTTTTGTATGAACTCCAAAATCGAATCATTTGTGCCTTTTAATAGTATTAACACTTTCTGCAATATTTTTCAAGATCTTTTCATAACTGTTTGAGTTATGCTGCTAACAAACATTATGACAAACATAAGTCAAACACACAAACAAAGCAACCGAGCTGCACCAAAATATAATCATTTATATCTTTTAACATTACTAATGACTCATGAAAATTTCATAAAGATACATGCAAACCTTTTTGTGTTATTCCGTAACAAACAGTTTGACAAACACAACTCAAAGCTAGAAATGAATCAACCGATCTGCTCCAAAATTTAACCATTCATGTCTTTTAACATTACTAACAATTACTGTAAGTTTCATGAAGATTCACTTAGAACTTTTTGAGTTACTGCGCTTATAAACATAGAATCAAACACAGCAACAAACATACGAACGAACATACAGATCTTCACAAAAATTTGGCCATATACTCTTTGTAATACATATACCTAACAACTGATGAAAATTTTATAAAAATCCGTCGGTAACTTTTTGAGTTATCTTGGTGACAGGCAAACAAAAAGACAGAGACACAAACCCGACAAAAGCATAACCTCCTTGGCAGAGTTAATCAGCATTGATTAATAATGTCTCAACCTTTGTATTTGCCAGTAGAAGTGATTCACATAAAAAGCTTAAACTAATTGCTTTATTGAACATCCATCTTAGATAAAGTTTGATGAAGATATAAGCTGAATAATTTTAACGATGATATTCACAACAGGATACACATACCGTTTTCAAACTTAGCCAATTCTCGTGCAAAGGACAGAATCCGCGTGTACAATGATACTGAAACTGTATTACATAATATTCAGTCAGAGTATTGGGCTTCTTACTCGCATTGGGATTCCTCCATTTTTTCAAGTTCTATAAAGTAAGATTTGCAAAAACATAGAATTAGTTTTTAGTGCGCATTCGCTATCAAAGTAACATTTTTGCCCTCTCTCAGCCTAGCAGATCAGTATTGTCATAGCAGGCAAATAGGTACCTACAACATCAAGTGCAAGAGTGCATATTCATGTCGATGCAAATCAAAACTCTGCCGGTAGAACGTTGGCAAGATCATTAGACATTGGGAAAACGGTTTCATATTTTTCATGATAATACTTTTCCGAACAGTTTATTGTTCTACATGAAAATAGAAATGGGATGAATGAATTAGTATTACGAACCAATACTAGCTGGGTACATGGCCAATGTCTCACTGATAGGGTAAAGGTTAGGGAAGGTACATCAGTACAGGCAGGGAGAAAGATACACACAGTGACAGATAATGTACACAAGCAAGGCCTGGACACTAGCATTCGAAGGTTGGGAAAAGTAAAATTTAATGCTGCAAGGAAATACCGACACACACTGCACTACAGGGTACATCGAAAAGATATATTCACTGGAAAGCTATTTGTATATTGTTCTAGACGGCAAAGACCCTCAAGCTTACACTTCGTTTGAGCAGATACATTGCATGCTATGTTCAGCAAAAGAGCACAGCAACGAAAACAACACATTATCTTGTGAGATTTTTGTTTGTCGAAAAATAATCGACAATCGTTATTCTTTTTTCTGCCTAGTGATATTACCCTACACTTACGTTCACTTCAGTAGATAAACTACATCCTACGTTTAGTAATACAAAGAATGAAGAACATAGGCAACACTTATGGTCTTGCTTCATCACAATTGAATACATATACCGTTTTACAATTGCAATGCTATCTAGTATCCTTAGGTATACTTCTAAGAAGTAGCTTAAGACCTGTGGTAACATGATGCAATGTATGCTTCTAAGCTTCGCTATGAAAAAATTTTGAATTAGTTTCCACGGGATCAATTTATGGACAGCGAAAGTGAATCCTCGTTGCAGAGATTATTTATTTTTCATTTACGAATATAAGGCTTTCTTTAATTCTAAGAATAAACTATTACTCGCGTCCTATGAAAGTTTATTGTTAGTAAATATGAATTTTCATTAAACTGGCATTCTCTTTTCTCTTTGTGATGCAAACCGGTCGCGATAGGAAGTGCCATACTTAGAACTAGCACCAGCCTTAGGATGAAGGCTTTCAAAACTAGAGCACTCTGAGAGCGCATACCTCCGCCATGCAAGGCAACGGTTGTGAAAAAATAAAATTGGTTCTGAGACCATAATTTTCTTTATATCAATACCAAAATCTAACCATTTGTGTCCTTTAACAGTGTTAACAGATTCAGTAATTTTTTCGGAGATCCGATCATAACTTCTTGAGTTATGCTGCTAACAAAAATTATGACAAACATAAGTCAAACATACAAACAAACCGACCGATCTGTACCAAAATTTAATCATTTATGTCATTTAACATTACCAATAACTCCTATAAATTTCATAAAGATCCATTCGTTATTTTTTGAGTTATTGTGCTGACAAGCATAAAATCAAAAATATTGACGAACGAACAAACAAACAAACGGATCATTAAAACATTTGATCATTCACTCTTCGTGACATACCTCGCAACTCATGTAAATTTGAGTTATGGCATTGAGAAAAATGAGGCAGACAAACAAACGGATGGACGGTTTTTCACCAAAAGGTAATCATCTGTTTCTCTTAACACACCTAACAATCCCTGTAAATTTCGTCAAAATTCGTCTATAACTTTTTGAGTTATCTTGGTGACAGACAGACAGACAGAAATACAGAAAAGCAGACGAAAACATAACCTCCTTGGCGGAGATAAATATAAAACATACACTATTATCCAGTTTATATATAATAATAAATGTTTAGCTGAAGCCTAGGTTATTTCCTTCTTACGGTGGCTAAGTTGGATCAACTACGGATAAAATGACTGCCCTGAAAAAATTTTAGTTTTAAATTCTAAGTAAGGCACATGGACTTCTGTAAAGAACTATACACAGACTTACACACAAAAAGTTAGAATAAGAATACATGTATACACCACGAGCAAATTTTCGAAAACTCAATTGTGTTTGACAAAAGTCTACGGAAAATAGACCTGAATTTTAAGTATCTGGCACTGAAGCTGCTGGAGGAAAATTATAATACATCAATATACACACTAAGCATTGCATTGAGAGAGTTGAGTACACCACATCAAGTCTTCCGAAACAGTACTAGCGACAGAATGACTAAAGTCTACGGTTCACTCAACTAGGATTTAAGTATCTGATGACAGCAATTAGACTTCTGTAACTAATTAAACACTGAATGCTAGAATGAAGGGCTACGTAAATCACACCTGAATTTCCTCACAACCATTGTACTTGAGTTACAGAACCGATGAATATGTAAAAAAGGTGTAATAAACATGAAAATAACCATTTCATATTTGAGTCTCGTACATGTAGCATTGTAATGAATATCTGCTATTGGCTACTAAAGGATGAAATTTAGTCAATAATACTTACTTCCTCTGGTATTGTAACAGAGGCTGTACGCTTCTTCATGCTCGTGCGTTTCTGCAAAAAGAAAACATTATTTGGAATACATAACTAAATTATCTCGTAACCAAGCAAGTTCCTGCCGCTGTTATAGTGAACTGATCAACAAAAACGCAAAACTTTCCTGGGTTACCCGATAAATAAAACACTGGTCAAGTTCACTGGCCTGAAAAGAATCTCCAGTCAAAAAATGGATCTACAACACCTTCAACAAGCTCGCTTTATTTATAAAGGTACAAAAGGTTTCGTAATTACAAGTTGTTTCACAGACTACACCAGCATCGTAGCTGGAGTTCTACTAGTTATAAATACTAATATGCACTGCTTGACTTCTTCACATAGCGGATCTAGTCAATTCTGCTACAGCCTGCACACTGCTCGTCTGTCTGCCTTAAGTGGAACCCGTGGCCCAGGATTCCACTAGTCACGTATAGTTTATATACAGTATAACCAACCCTTTGCAAAGCTACTATCCTCCATAAAACTACACTAACATTAGACTAAAACTAATTATATGAACTATATAAAGGCTCTGCGAAATTCGCCAAAATTTTTAGCGTTTCGGGAACCTTTTTCCAATCATAAAAAATTGAAATGTCAAAAGGGAATTCTAAAACAGGAATATTTTATTTTAATAGCATAAGCGGGAGGACAAGAGATAGTATCGGTGGAAAGTATAAAATGCGCATGACCGTTGAAGGAGTGGAAGGTCGTAATGCCTTTGCTTGTACAGTGGGACGATTTGGAAGCAACGGTGGTGGTACAGTCATTGTGTGGAGGAAGAGAGCAGATGTAGAATTAGGGAAAAAATGCAGTTGTGGACCGTTATGAGAGGTACAGCAAAACCTACCCATGTAGCTCCCCTTCTTCATGCAGAACAAAACAATTAACCTTTTAGCAGGAATGACTTCTCCATCCTCGATTTTTCTAACCCAATGGAACTCACACCTTTGGAATCTCTTTACATCTATAAAACAAAACTTAGCCTCAAAATATTGACTACAGCTGTACCTCTCATTGGGGTCCACAACTGAAAGTTTTCCCTTCGACTGTACCAGCTCTCTTCCACTGCACAATGACTCTACCACCACCGCTGCTTCCAAATCGTCCCACTGTCCAATCATTGGTATTTGGACCATTCACTCCTTTACCGGTTATTCGCATTTTAGACCTTCTACCGATACCATCTTTTGTTCCCCTGCTTGTGTTAATAAAACAAAATTTTCTTGTTTTATACTTCGCCTTCGACATCTTAATTTGCCGCTGATGGGAAAAAGTTCCCGAACGTCAAAAATTCAGTATTAGTGAATTTTGTCGAGTCTTTACTTAGTTTATAGTTCATGTTCGCTACTAACATGTCCTTAGTTCATCATGAACGTCGAGTAGCCGGAGCTCCATTGCCCCCCTCCTCAGAAAAAAATAGCACAACCTCTTCACAAAGCTGATATCTTCAGCAGATTTATAAAATGCACTCCACTTACCTGTAATTCGTCATAGACTTGAGTGGTTCCGTAGCTGGGAGCTCCGTTCTCAGACATGAGGCGTCGCATGTCTCGCATTTCGTAGCGCTCCAGGCTTTTCTGTGGAGCGAGCATCTCCCGCTGGGAGGTGCGGCGGATGAGATGGGCAGGATTCGCCATCTTGCTAAGCTAATCCACGCGGTCCGACTGCCACACGGTACGTTAATCCAGCGTCCAACGGAAGTCAGGTGTTGTTTTTAGAAAAAAAAAGCTGTGTGGTCCGGAAGAAATGAAGTTCACCGAAATAAGAGGGAAAGTTGTACGGAGAAAAAGAGGAAAAGTTTGATGCCTTTGTAAAGAGATATACTGCTTGTGTATGTGTGTGACTGTCCGCCAGTACTATCAGCCGCTGTGACTGACTTGCATTTAAATAGCTACCTGCGTAACTGCCTGTGCCTCTTTACAGACTTTGATATAACTGATGACAAACGACAACTTCTTCACCCGAATTTGGGCAAATACATCTCTTGAAGCATTTACCAAAGGATTTTCTCAGCACTGTAGCACTCAAAATTCCTGATGTTAAGTAGTCTATTAGATGAATAAGATGACTCATTCTTTTTCTCCGATTGGGTTTATGCAAGCAAGAACTAAAAATAGTAGGTTTGTTATTAACTTGCATAGAATCTCTTGACCACTGTAGAGAATCTGTAAAAATGCAAATCAAGCGTTAAGTATTCTACATACATATGGTACTACGCAATTTTTTCAGTAATGGTATTAGTGAAATCTGATGTGTATATTCCCTGGATATAAACACTAAAATAAAGGACTAAAATCTTACGACACGGCCGAAAACGCTATGATGATATATTTCTGTGGTGGGCTATTTGTCGAAATGTTGTACTTTACGAGCCTTTCTCACCTACCGACCTCATCCAAAATTGAATAAGCTAGATGCAGTTTAGTTTAGATCGGGGATGGGTTTCGTTAGTCTAAGTAGTTAGGTCAGTTAAGATTGGTTTCTTTCATTTTGCAAGTTCTTCAAAAAAAAAAAGAAGAAGAAGAAGCTAGGTAGCTGTGATAAGAAACGACGGTAAAATGGTAGATCCACTTGATACATGCAACTGTTTCGCTGCTTCCATAGTGACGACTGCCAGGCTTCTTCTCCTTTTTCTGTCATTAACAGTACCTACTCGACATGACTTTTGTGTAGTTTTTCCTAAGCAGTAGAGTGTATAACCTACCTCCAACTATATTAAGCGTACAATCGTAAGCTTTTATCATTTGGTAAGTTCCTGTGCCAAAATACAAGACGTTTACCTAAAAAATTTATGTTATCGGTAAATAATAAATTCATGGTAACTTGAATCTGTAAGCCAAATATCAGCAGCTCTGCGTAAGTAAAATTACACAATGTTCGCTCGCATACAAAATGAGTAGATCATATATGTATTAACTGAAATAATTGAAAAAAAGCGAGCAACAAGACAACATCACTCAGAATTAAAGTTTATATACTAATGTCGTCTAAAAAAAAAACTGCGAAGATAAACTGCGCAGATAAAACAAAGCCAATCTTCGCGAAAATGAACATTTTAACTCGCTTGCAATCGTTAATAATGTTACAGTAACCTGCTTTCATAACTCTGGAATACACAGTTTATTAGGCGGCTGTCTCCGATATCGTCTCTAACGTCTATCTTCTTTACACAATAGATTTGGTAACCTTGCTTCCTACAGGGAATATTCTCTGCCACTCCGGTAGGGCAGCTACCTCGTATACAGACATACGCAAGAACAGGCGTGCATATAGAGCTTCTCTTCAGTATTACTAAGTTTAACCACTGGCTGATCTAAATGTAACTCTGGATTAAGCCTATGGCGTACGTAGCAGCCTATAAAGAGGGCGTTCCAATAATTGCTATTCCTGAGAGAAGTTGAAGATTAATCGAGTCGTTATAAAGTTAACTTTGAAAATAACGTCATATTGGCGAAAAGAAATCTTGCGAAGTGGGGATAACCTGATTCTGTGTAACGACTAACACAACGTCGTCCAATGCACACTTTTCTCAGCGTCTTAAAACAGTGTTAGTCCTATGAGAAACCAAAATCGGGTTAGGCGCTGCGGGGCTCAGTGCGGCAAATCGAGGACGGCTCCTAGAGTCCTGAAAGTCTCTGACTTTGCTGCGCCGCTCACGAGGGTGGAGCTGTTGACCTTGCAAGCAAGCAACATGATGTAAAAATGAGAGAACGCGTGCGAACAGGTGGGTGGAGTTTCCTCGAAGGCAGACAAGTGCCAGACAAACCCACACCTGTTGGACCACACCCTCCTCTTTACCTCTGCAGCCGTAACACTCACGCTCCCAGCAGCCGCGCCTCTCTCTTCGGAGCTTACTACAGCCACATGCCTGAGCTCTTTTAGCATTACGCACAGTGTAAGGCAGACAGTAGCTCTCAGTAATATCAGTTACGAGAATATATAAAACATGCACTAGTGAATGCAATAATGAGCGTATGCAAGAAGCAATGAAAGAAGTGCGACAGATAATTTTAAAACTAATGAACGTTGAAGCCCCGCCTGGGGCCTAGAACTGCAACAGGTTAGTGTTCACACGGCCGACAGCGCCGTAGGCATGTTAGGAGAGAGCACTTCATTCTGTGCTATGCAGAGTCAACGAAAGAAAACAAGAAGTGCGCCGCTTTTGAGAAAAGATAGAACACTGCAGCTAAGAGCATTGCAACTCGGGCAAGGGCAATTGGTAAATTGATAAAAGTCGTCGTTAGAGGAGTTCTCGTGGCTGTTGACTCGAAGCTTACGCCGAGCTGCAGGTTACAGGAGTCAAGTTGGGCTGTCATTGCGGTTTTCGGAAACAGCAATAGCAATAACACGAATAATAACAACACTTTTTTTTTTAACTCAGATTGTAATTCACAAACATAAAGTATCAAAGAAAAACTCATATAATGTAACATGAGTGATAAAGAAAACAGAAAACCTATTTCCAAGCCCTATCTTAGAAAATGTTATTCAAGCGGTTTAGCCAGCATCAAAATTCACTCGCAGCTTTCAAAGCTAGTGCTCAGTAAGGCAACGCTGCTAGTTTTTTCACTACTGTCGGCACTCTAGGCACCGTAATAATTTTTGGTCATGAAAACAAGAGCGTTCTTTGTACTTCTGACAATGTTAAATACATCACTTGTGACCTCACAAAACGTTCTGGCAAACAGAAGGGGACAAAAATCAGTGTCTGCTTATGACGTTACAAGCGTCAGCAGACGGAATGCGACAGGATACATCTTGCGCCGACTTAGACCACTGGGTCATTTTGCTGTCGCTAAGCCATTACTAACAGAAAGCTAATGTATCCAGTTCACTATGAACTTAACTGAAGCTCTGACACTGAATATAACTAGTTCAGTATGGGCTTCTACCCTATTTTTTCCAACTGCACGCTTTGCAGGGATATGGATGCCTTTTGCCCCTACTACAATCTGCTGAGGTGGTGAATGTGCTTTATACTAAAACCTGAACGCTGCTTGCTTTGCAGGTCCGTTAGATTATAATTCACCACTGATGTCGATATCAGGGACACAGCACAAGCAGAACACCAGCATCGTGACTGAACACATGAGAGGCGACATGAATAACGTCGCTTGGACCTCTTCCGCAGATGCATGTGGTAGATACAGCGTGAGTTAAAGTCTTCCTTAATTAATTACCCGCGAGCATCTTGCTGCTAAAATTTGGTGCTGTGCGCGAGTATCATTTATCTTTAAATACGCTGCAGATTGAATTGTTAATACACGGTATACGATAAAGATTATTCTTCATTGCATTTCCGTGGAGTATTTTAATTTTTGAAATATTACACGCGAATTCTAACTCGTTGAGTATCGTACTCCGTAAAACTCATCGTCCGTGTACAAACTCAACGGTTGAGTTGCATTTATAGATACAAAAGGCACTGCACTGTTGGTACCAAAGTTTGAAACGAGACCAATCCTCGTCGTATTTCCAATCTTCCGGTGAGTATCCGCCTTTGTTCAAGTCCCTTAGCGGGCAGACATCTGAGATCCGCGGCCGGCTAAAATGTTGTTGAAATTCCGGACTCCTCAAGAGAAAAGAAGCGGCACTCAATACCACTTCAAGGATGCCTGTATTACGGCAGCTTTAATCTCTGGTGCATTTTTCTTTAAATGAAAATTGAGAAAGAAGAAGCGTTTGTATTTTTGAGTCTACAGGATCGGTTACGAGCGCCTAATGAAGAGAGCCAAGGTGTGACCCTGACCTGCTTTTGCTGCCATGGAAACAAAGCCTTTGAAATCGATCAGCTCTGCGTCGTGCCGACCACCATCGGCCTCCCAGGGACCTACGGGGCATCCCCAACGGCGCGTCTCTCGTCAGGCATCAGAGCTTATTGGAACGTTCTCAGCCTCAGGCGATATTCTTCTTTGTGCAGCTGTTTTCCATAGACTTTCAGCTTGATACCTACTTGTCCTATCGGAAAAGTAAAAAAAAATACGATGTCCAGCAGTATATGGTGAGCGACATCGAATGATATAAAGACCATTTAGTTAAGTTTTATATGATGGGGTATTCCTACGAAATTTGAGTTTTAAATGGGGTATTGCATAGCAAAGTTAATTACAAAATAAAGCTCAGCGGAAACGTTTCTTGAAGTTTGAATGAAATCTGCACGATGCTACCGATGTTCGTAGATTTCAGCTTGAGAACTAACCTTGTAATGCCGAAGGCGGTCACACATTTAATTGTGCAATTCCTACGAAACATGAGTGTTAAAGGGACCTTAATAGATATAACCCTACGCCACTCACTGTTTATTTTTCATGGCCTTCTCGAATCATATCTTTCTACAAAGAGTGCTAGGCCCTTGACTTCAAAGTGTTGTGCATTCTACTCGTAATAAACATAAGAACATTCATACGACGAACCTGCAATAACTTATGGCCCATTTTTAAGCTTTTCGGACTTCTCACGAGCTTTGCACTGGTCATCAAGCTTCTAAGAGCGAAGAGTGCAGCCAAGTTTAGCAGAGGAAGATGTACTTAACATGTGCTGTAGCTGAACGTACATTGTCTATTAATTTAAGAAAAATATCTTCCCTTCAACATACAAAATAAAAAAGCAGTATTCCATTAAAATGTTAATGAAGGTGAGGACCAAGAAGGCGGTACGTATCATCGTATACTAAAATCGAACGTTTCGGGCATCATACCCATCATCAGCGAAACTGTTGAGATAAAATATAAGAAATTTACCAACAGACTAAAGTTTACAAGTAAAAATAGCAAGGACCACACATAAATCGGAACATTGAATGACAAAGAAAAAAAATACCGGATGATGATATGCAACGTATGCGCGCTTTGCGTTTCAGTGAGAGAAGGCTCCAACTTAAAAATGTACAGGGATTCTAAAATACGCAGACAAACAGACGAGGACTGCGTACCTAAATGGAGAAATTGTCAAGACTGACTTGGATGACACACCGTTCTGCATGAAGAGGACTAACCGGCAGGATTCCGGTACGAGCACTCCTTCCGCTGTGTTCACAAACTCTGGTCATCATAGTACGCACAGTTGAACCAATGTACGTAGACCCACAGAGCGGGCAACAAAATTTATATAGGCTACTACAGGCTTAGAAATGAGATGCAGAATTACGTAACTGAGTTCGCCGTCACTCAAGACCTTCGGCAGAAAATACCGATACAATATGTTTGACCTTCAACGTGATACGGCTTAGAATCGTTGCGCTTGCAAACGTTTTCGCTAACACTACTGCTAAATGAATGTAGCGTTGTGTTCAACAGTCAACGTGATCGTTCTGAATGTTTGATGAAACGTTTTTCATTCTATAGAAATCACACTATTTTACACGGACCAAATTGTTGAATTAATATTATATTTTTCACTGCAGGGATCCTGTGTGCCAGTTGCTGCGGGCTCAGTATGGTCTTCGCTCACGGGGCTGGCAATTACATATTCATTTTATTTGACAATTTCTCCGGCAACATTCCTCTGCTCATCATCGCATTTTGCGAGTGTGTCGGAATGTCGTACATCTATGGACTGAAAAGGTAAGCGTGTCCTAGCTGCCTCGTAGGTTGTTGTATCAAGTTCCTCCTATGTAAACTCACACTTGAGAAAAAGTAAGCTCCTATAACAAGTGTCCCTTTTGTGTGTAACGTAGCTCATACGTAGTGTTACCTCTACCAAGGAGGATATGTTTCTGTCGTGTCTGTTTGTCTCTTTGCCTGCTTGCCCGTTCGTCACTAAGATTGCTCAAAAAGTTATGAATGGATCTTTATGAAATTCACAGGGATTGTTAGGCATGTTAACAGTAACAGATGATAAATTTGTGGTGAAAATTCGTTTATCTGCTTGTTTGCATATTTTTTCTTAACGACATAACTCAAAAAGTTATGGACGGGTCTTCATGAAATGCACAAGAGTTGTTAGGCATCTTACGAAGAGTAAATGACAAAATTTTTGTGATGATCTGTTTGTTCATTCGTGTGCTTGTCGCTGTGTTTGATTTTATGCTTGTCAGCACAATAACTGAAAAAGTTATAGATGGATTATTTTGAAATTTACAGTACTTGTTAGTAATACTAAAAGGCATAAATGATTAAGTTTTGGTGATGATCGGTTGGTCCGTTTGTTTGTTTGTTTGATTAATGTTTGTCAGAATGTTTGTTGGCAGCATATTAAAAAAATAGTTATGAACGGATCTTCAAGAAAATTACAGAAACTCTTTATACTGTTTAAGGCAGAAATGATTAGATTGTGGTGTTGATGCGAGGAAAATTATGGTTTCAAAATCAATTTTAATTTTCGTGGCAGTGTCTTGCTTGGTGGAGGTATGCGCCGCCAGAGTGTTCTAGTTGCTCTTTCAAAGAGGCTCTGAAAGTTGAAAACCCTTTACGTCTTTATTAATTAACTTATGATGCGTCCAAAAATGAAAAACCTGTTCCATACCCGATAATTAAGACATCTCCACCCTTTTTCATTTTGAGGCAATTGTAAAATAATTGCTGCCCACGAAACATAACCCTTAATTGTTCTACTGCATTACCCTCCTCACAGGAACATTTTTGCATCATCGAGCTTTGAAATAAATTTCAATTTTTCATCTAAATCTTGAAATAAATAAAATGTTTAAACTCCATACACCGTAACACAATTCAAAAACTTTAAAATTTCAGCCTTCTTCGTTATCAGGTGTATACGGTAACACAAGCGAGCTCCATAGGAACTCCAAACGTTTTAGAAAATACGCTACGTAAGAAATGAGGTTAGTAAGAATATACGTTAAGTAATATACACTACGAGATAAGTCCGGTTATTGTATTTTAGGCAAAATGCACCATGACATACCACAGGTTGTCGAGCGCTAGGTAAGACACACCACGGCATGAGCTAAGTTTATTATGTATCAGGCAAAATGCACCACGTGATACATCAGGTTATCATGCGTTATAGAGTTACATCGCAACTATAGTTCTATCGTAGAATGACATCATTTCAATTCTAACCACCAGTAAGCTCTTGACAGCGTGGCATCATTGACACAACAGGCCGGCTGCTAATGAAGATGAAATTACACGTTGCAGTCGTCTCAAATTGACGGCTTGCAATGAGTTGAACAGAAAGAATGCCAATGACTAATTTCTTTCCTCTTTGTCTACACTGTCGGTACTGCAAGGTATACTGTTAACAACTTTTATTAATTAACAAGACGGCTGTTTGTTTTCCAGAAACTTCAATAGTCACACTGAATATCTGACAGTGACTGTTAACACGTCTGCTATTTGTTCCCTTGTACCGAAAATCTGGATGCAGATTAGCTCCACACGTGATCGATTAAGGGCAGGTTCGATTGGGCAGCGAAATCAAAACTTCAAGGCTTAACTTGAGCTAAGCGTCCGATCAGTGCCCTGACTTCGACCCTATTACTCATTTTTTAGCTGTTGACTCTAAATCGATTACCCTTAAGACCGCCAAGTATTTAATCTTATTTCGTAAAATGGCAATTTCAATACATTCAACATAATCGGGCTGCTTCTAACTCTTGCTACACAATTTAAAGAGATGATGTCAAAGCTCCTATCAACAGGTTCGGGCAAGTTAATTCAAGTGGACTTGGGTTGGATAAACCTTGACGACCCAAACAAACGAGTCCTTTACTCTCACTGCATTGTGGTCATTTTTAAACATTATGCGGATGCAGCCACAAAATATTTCACCAATTGTTTCAAAAAGATTAGATTGAATTGACGACCCATAGTCTGATTTAAATTAGCTATCAATATTAGTTTTCCTCACATTCCATACTTCGCTTGTCATTTTTAGCAGATGTTCTTGTTTTATGAAATGATTTATTTCAAACCTAAAGAGAACTCAGGTGCTGGAAAACTGAGAAAGCTACCCCCCCCCCCCAAAAAAAAATCCCAATGCATTACCAGACTCAAATATTGCTGTTCAACGCTTTAGTGATCAGGCAAATCGTACGCAGTTGAAGACAAACTGTAGGCAGATTGGGATTCAACTGGCAAATCGAAGCCGCTTTACTTTTTTGAGTTAAACACAGACGAGGTATTGACGAGGTATTAGCTCTTTCGTGTGTGAATTATGCACTAATGTTCGTAGGAATAGCACTATTCATAACATCTATAGATTAATGCGTGCGGTAATCACGATAATCAAATCAAATCAATAGACTGGAGAACCGGTCACAAATGCACATATCACGCGATATTAACAGAGCAAAGGATGACGTCACAGCCCGCCACAAACTAATCAAAAGAGTCGATCTTCTTTTGGAGGGGGGATATCATTTGTTGCGACGAGACTGTTATCGTCACGCGATGATCATATTGATCTCTAGTCATTCGAATTGGCTTAAATCATTATGATTTATTCTTTAATTTGAATGATTGACGAAGAACCTTGTAAGAGGGAAGGATTAATTTTGGTTCGCTATGTGCTTGCTGGTCCAAAATTCTAGTAGCGACAACAGCCCGCAAGTTTTTTAACAAGCGAGATGTCTAGGCAATCACGACCAAAGCCGCGCGTACAACAGGAAAACAGATTGCCGACGTGGATAAATAATTGCGCTTTGTTCAGCACAGACAAAAATAGCCGGCGCTCATCCCAAGGTGGAATGATGAGAGATAGTGCCAGCGCGGCTCCGCAATCAATTTGCTCTTGGCGCTTTCTATTTTGAAGGCCTGACATTTGACTGCCCTTTGCGTACGCACGAGGCACCATCAACAAACTTTAATAATTTAATAAATTGCAGTGGAGCACGTACCGTCGACGATCTCCAAGCCAGTTCTAAATGCCAACTACTTTTCCATAACAAAATGTGTATCTCAACGAGTCAACAGCCCTAAGTTTGAAAGATTAGGTACAATTCGTACTGTTACGTATGGTATTACGTATGGTATTATGTAGTTGCATCTTACTACAGATTTGGCAAGTAATAACTAACTTTTTACAACCGAGTGCGAACTTGTAGCGCTTCGGAGAATATCATTACTATTAGAAAGCAAATTTCGTATCGACATTTTTTAATTAAAGCAGCTGACATCACAACCTTTCGACAGCAACTAAAAAATCAGTGTATCGTATACGTATAGCACTGTTTTGAAAGCTACCTATGAAAAAAGTAGCACTGGGCACTAGGGTTAAGGAATTTCAAATAACCTCTACATCATTCGCCAGCATGTGCTACTTAAATTTCCGCACCTAAAAAAAAAACGGTAGATTTATGGTATCGCAGCTAGACACGTAATTACCTCCGCCAAGGAGGTTATGTTTTCGTCGTGTTTGTCTGTCTGTCTGTTTGTGTGTTTGTCTCTCTGTCTGTCACCAGGATAACTCAAAAAGTTATGAACCGATTTAGATGAAATTTACAGGGATTGTTTGGTATGTTAGGAGGAACAGATGATTAACTTTTGGTGAAGATATGTCCATCCGTTTGTTTGTTTGTTTGTCCGCGTCATTTTTCTC
>LQNS02278101.1:7313712-7352621 GCA_001587735.2 Parhyale hawaiensis | reverse complement strand
ATATTCATTGATGAAATTTTCTCTAGCAGCATACCATGGTGAACGATGAGGAACATTGTATGGCAAAAATGATTTGGAAGGCCGCAATAAACTATATGATCAAGAGTTTTGGTAAGATCATGATCAAAAGCACGTGCCAATCGCCCGCCATTCATCTCGGCTAACAATTTAATGTTAGTTCTACGTAACTAATCAGGTCGATTTTACCCAAATATCTTCTGCATCGCAGGTGAGACAGCATGGAGAACGGTGTGGCGTCCGAGTGAGTCTTGACAGTTTCTCTATTAGTTTTGCTGATGATGGGTACGATACCCGAAACGTTCTATTTTAATATATGATTATCAGGTCGTTTGTACACATATTAGCTGGCTATTCACGTTGACATGTGGACTCCAGATAACGTTGTTAGAACGTTGTGACTAGCACGTTGTGAAACATCGTGCTGATAATGTGGTGAGAACTTCCAAGGCTACTTGACAATGTCAATTATTCACCCCCAGAAAAGGTTGTTAACAGGTCGTATCACAACGTGCTAACAATACGCAGGACACTTTCTTACCACGTCGCATCATAACGAGCTAAGGACGTGTCCAGCACGTTGTAATAAGAATTACGATCAAGATAGCCTATGTTCAAATTCAAATTTAAGGCCAAGGGTTCTGAATTAACAGTTCATACGTTTGTATGCGAAATTCGTATATGAAAATCAATGACTTGTACAGAATTATGACCACATGAGAAGCAAAAATCAGTTCTTCGCTCCCGTTGCAAAAGTCAACGCTAATTTTTGAACTTAAACTTAATACAAAACTGAAATTTCCGTTACGAATCAAACTATGATTTAAAGTCAACGTTTTTGTTAGAAGTTGGCCCCTTCATATTATTTCCGTGTAAAGGAATATAAATATGTATAGTTTAGCACTTCTACGGTAGTTCACTTCACTTCTGAAAGCGTTGTAGTTCCAAGGGCGTCGTATGGGTAGTGAAAGCGTTGTAGAGATAATCGGTTACTGTTCCACTTCACTACAAAAACTATAGACGTGTATGCTGGGAATAAGTACTTACCACAGTAATTGTACAAATCACACTACACTGGTTATTCTAGACGAAGTCAGTCACAAGTATTTCTACGTAATCACATGTTAATCGCAATAAAACACTGGTGTTATCGGGGCAATCATCATAGAATTGTAGCATTTATAAGGGCAACCCACCATGAAAGTATCAACACCAACATAGCACTGATTTGGACTGAAGTTCCCTAAAGACGCTTAGGACAATGTTGGCGCGCTAAAACTTTTGGCGAGTTGACTTGAGTGCACCCCGAGTACAAATGGTTCGTTTATAGCTGCATAAAAACAAGAGAAATGAGACGAAAATTTAGTTTGTATGTATTAGTATTGAGAATACTACTTATGCTAATGACTGAATGTTTTCACTTTATGATGAGAGACATGAAGCTATCCATCTTATATAAAGTCGAGGTCTGCACCTCACGTCGCATACCAATGATTTGTTTAGTTTTGGACTAGCAAGCGCATAAAAACAGAAATTTGGAGAAATTTATGAGTTTACAAAACTAGTCAAATCAGCCCTCAGAGTCAAAACCTGCCGTCCATGCTTCGTAAAATTAACAGAAGACTACATCGCAGTAGACTACCAATCACTCGAGTGCAGAAAACCATCTAAGAGTCACTGTAAATCTTTCGGGAACTTTACCGGGTTATCACACTTGTCACAGCGACTCTCCAGGTTGAGATATGACATCGGAACTTCGTAAAATAAAGCAGAGGATTACACCGAACTGGAGCACCCAATTGCAGAAAATCTTTTGGGTAAACACTGTTATTCTCTCGGGATATCTACCAGGATACCACACTTGTCGTATCAGTTCTCCAAGTCCAAGAAATGTCATCGGAACTTGGTGAGAGGCAGCGGAGGGCAACCAGGTGCGTGCTGCCAGCGCCAGGGCACACAAAGCTTTACGGAGAGCAATGGGGAGGCGTAGAGAGCCAGAGAGAGAGAGCGAGCTCGGCAGCCCCGGCGCTCGGCCGCCCTCACCCTTGTTTTTGGGGTGTGGGTGGTAAGGGGGCTGCGCTCCTGCCGACTCCCTGGAGTGACGTCACCCGGCTAAGATTTGGGGAGCAACACCATTAGTGCAAGTGAATAACAATGATCCCTGGGCCGTGATCTGGAGAGGAACACCATTAGTGAATTATAATAATTTCTTTATTATCATACGGGATGCAGCACCAATAGTGCAAGCGGATAACAATGATCTCTTAAGCGTGATCTGGAGGGCAACACCAATAATGGAATTGAATAGCAATGATCTCCTAGCCGTGATCTGGGGAGCAGCACCATCGGCGATGAAAAACAACAGCTATCGCTTTGCCGTAAATTAGACAGAGCAGCAACACTCGTAACACCGGTCAGCCTCATAAAGTATGGCACTTAATGAATGGTTAGTTGCCGCAAACGTACCACCATGTTAAATATTTTTCGTAGGAATGAAAGCCATAGTCTGCACTGTATTCTACTTGGCTACGTAGTGAAGTCCCAAATACGTTCCAACATTATTATTACGTCATTAGTCCTAACACTGATTAATAAAACTCTAATCAGCTGTTTTCTGTTAAGCATCAAGCCCGCTGCACACGAAAGTCGAATCAAGGGAATGTTCTATATTCGTGGAATAAAAGCTCCTGTTACCCTGATTACAGCTTCAAGTACTTGAGCGACGCTTCGAAATATCCGTCGTTGGGCATTCAAACTCACTCGATATTAGGAGACATTCGGAAGTGTGCAGTTGACCGACGTTTCTCTTAACGGAAGATAGAAGATAGTCACGATCACCTCATTAATAACATGAAGGCATTGTAACAGTAACTCTCAACAGACCAAATGTTAATTTCCTCTCATACTATTGTCTAGTATTATTCTCACGTTGGCATTCCAACTGTCTTCCAATGTATTAGGGTATTTAATGAACTTCCAGTTAATCTGCTTGAACCAATGTCACACCAGATATTCAAGGTAAAATTTAGAGAACATTGTTTAGGACAGAATATGCCCAATAAGGACTTGTACTTTTGTAGGGCTTGTTTTCACCATGGCAGTTTTATCCCATTGTAATCTTTTAAATTATGTTGTGATACTTTTGGAAACAATAAAGGTCTAAAGTTAATAATGAAAACCTGAAGGTGCTGTGCCTACCTAACCTTCTTGGGCGCAGCAGCCATATGGGAAATAAATGTTATATTTTATTATTGGTACTTTCCGTGGTGGAATACCTGCGTGTGGGCTCAGTTTTTGAGTAAATTTTTGGACAATATATCCTTGGGCAAGCAGGGTCCACGGCGGTAAAATCGGACAAGTAGGGAAAAACACTCCCGTGTTCAGACTCTAGTGTGTAGCGGGCTTAAGAACTCCAAACACTGATCCCAAGTTTCGTGGCGTAAGGTATTATTTTTTTACGACAAAAATGATTTCGGCAGCATAAGAGCCTTGGTAGGAATAATAATCTAATCCTTACACGGAAACTGCCTAAAAATGAGCATAATCCATTTCATCTTTTCGACAACGGGCTATAATTAAAATTTGTCAGTGGCTCTAACCAGTCCACGCCTTACAGTAATCACTACTATGAGTTCCATCTTGTTTTAGTTTACGGTATATGTGTCAATTAGAAAAATTTCAATGAAGTTTACGTGAATCAGGTGTAGGATCTGATTGAGAAAATTGGTCGTCACATAGACTGTAGTCTACGAGAAAGTTAATCTTACCAGTGACAACAGAGGATAATTCTATTAAGACCAAGAGCCTGTATCACTCCTTTAACCCTTTAGTGCCCCAATAGAACATCACTTTTCGTAGGCAAAACACTACATGTAATGTCATCATATGTGTACTGTAAGCACTAAAGGGTTAATACGGCAGGTACCCAGGTGACGTCACCCAGAAGTTACTGTCGTACCGAAAGCCACGACTTACCTACTTCCTTTAGCGCACAATAAGGTAAATGAAAAGTAAAAAGGCGAGGAAGCCAATTTATTGGTGAAGAACAAAACGAAAATACTCCCGTATACATAAACGATAAGAGCCTGCATAGTAAATACTGCTGGATGATTGACTCTTCTGTTCAGCGGTTCTCAGCCTAAGTCTGTCACTCATTACGAAGGTCATTTGAAGTGAAAGGGAACGGGATAGTGATTAGTGTATTCTCACGGCACCAAAACAAAGCCACGCGTGACGCTAAAGCTTGTTACAGCCAATGGCGGCTTTGGCAAGTTCCCCAGCATGTAAATATCGACTCTTCTGGTTGGTTGTAACGTCAGGCGTGGATATGTTACGGTCAGGTACGAGCACACTCGTTTCTTTCTACATATTCACTTTGGTTTGGAGCATCTACCCGATGGTCACACAGGGCGGGTACTATAGATTTCTCACATATTCAAATTAGCTAACTGGGTAACAATGAACGCATGAAAGCCTGTGCTGACACAACTTCAAAATATGTTATAGTATTCACGGTCATAAATTTATCGTGAGAAATCATTCTAGTGAAGATTAATTTGAAAGCCTGGCCGATAATTTACTGCTTCTCGCCATACTCAGTTAGCTATATTTCAATTCTACCACCGTAGCCGCAACTCGGGCGATTCAACAGTGAACTTCTTTTTCATTACTATGTCATCAGTAGGAATATTTTATCGCGGCATTCCTGTCGGAAGAACTCTATGTGGCTCAGTGCGCTACAACTGGCGGGAAAAAGGCGCAAAGAATAGTAAAAGACACTCTAGTGGACGGCTCCTCTTGTGGCCTTAGACTAGAGGTGTCCCGCGTAGTAGGTCGGCTACCTCGATCGACAGCCCACCTCACGGAACAGAAAGGGAAATGTAGAGATCGTAGCTAACTTAAAAAAACCAACCTCGTCNATAGTAAAAGGCACTCTAGTGGACGGCTCCTCTTGTGGCCTTAGACTAGAGGTGTCCCGCGTAGTAGGTCGGCTACCTCGATCGACAGCCCACCTCACGGAACAGAAAGGGAAATGTAGAGATCGTAGCTAACTTAAGAAAACCAACCTCGTCAGCAGGAACTGCGGCAAGCTGCAACATCTCCTGCGGCAAAGGCACTCGGAGCCCTTGGGTGCGTGATGCCCAAATATATTGTGTCTCGCCTCCCACAGGGACTCGAGTTGTGAAAACAACGAAAAATTTAAGCTTTAGAGGGCGAGGAAAGAACGCTCCGTAGGAAATGCTCTCAAAAAGTATGCGCGTTTGGGCACACGCTCGGTAAGGAATGAAGGAGTAAGCAGCGTTACGAGTGACAGATATAGGATGACCTAGGTAAGAATCGCCGATTCAGATGCTTTAAGCTAAAGAAGGCACCCGTAAAACAATTACTCTCTATTACCCCTAGAGAAACTACATGATATAGCAACAAGTTCTTCAACTGCATGCACACCAAACATAAATCCCCTAAAACAACAGCTAAGCCCTTTGCTACAACAATAAATCATCAAAAAAATAATTCACCTCTCGGCTATAATACCACAGGCGTACTCGTTTGGGTACACAGAGACGATGAAATTAATTCAGATTGAGATTAGATAGCTGGAGATGGAAAAACAGACCCATTTCCAAGGAGGGGCCGAGGCCCAGGCTCCGACCCTCTCGGAGCTATTGCCGTTACCTCAATATATATTAAAAATACGACGCACAAGGGAAAACCGCAGCCATGGAAGGGGCTCATTTGCATCAAGTAAATTTGGCCCAAAACTCGATCTTCTTCGAAGACTTCATTGTTTCGGTACATATTTTATTTGTTTCCCCACCGTTGCCGCTTCTCACATTGATTTCGATAATTCCAAATGAAATAACAAGAGATTAAGAATCATATAATCTAAATTTGAATCAAGATTACCATCGTTCTGTGTATAAACGAAAACGGCGCTTATCTAGCTAAAGCAACTAAGAATTATTGATGAAAACCCAAAGATGCTGCTGCTGCTCTCAGCTGCAAAACTTTACAATGAATCAATGCGGCCGAGAGTGCGGCATAACAAGAGGGCGGCGAGCAGCGTGGTGAATTTCACAACAGTTCTGGCAACTAACGGCGCTATCGACTGGCACGGGGAAACAGAGCTGAGCGAAGCTAATAAGTTGTAAGTAGTCCAGAATTTCAGGCGGGAGCACTCGATTTAGAAGTCATTCATTTACTTATTGTTCCCCCCCCCCCGCAGCGGCTACTACTACTAGGCGGTTCAGCAGTGAATTTCGCTTGACATTATTTACCTCTAGAAATGATATCAAATTTTAGTTCGAATGTTAAGTTGGAACAGTCCAAAAGGAATCTAATTATATGTGTACAATTAAACTGAGGATCTCTCGTAAACGCACTTACGCTCGATTTAGAAGTTAAGAGAGTGTTGTTGTTGTTGTAGTTGCAACTCGCACCCAAATGACATTTGAGACGGCAGGCAACTCTACTCTGCCGCGGTGTGCAACAGGCTTTTCCTTTGGCCGACTCAAAGGCAATGAAGTTAAGTAGAAGTAGAAGTTTTACTAGCGCATCAGAAACACAAGGTCTACATCGCGCCGAACTATTCCTTTGGTATAACACAGGCTCGTGCGCCGACTAGGGCGCGTTTTTAATTGTCAATGATTTTTGTCTCGGTTTTTCTGCAGGTAGGTGTCAGAGTGGTCAGTGCGCTACTGACAAGAAAAAGGCGTCAGTTGTGCATCTCCAACCCCCGGGCGTGGCTGAACGCTTTCGCTCAGCTACGCCGAACAGGGGATGGAAACGAAATACAAGAATCGTACGGAAACGGAGGCTTGAGCAAGTGACTATAATTATCAAAACTGTCCCAAGTCTACACTGCTGTTGTGACGCGCTGTGCAGGAGCAGTGTCCCGATGACAAAAATGCGCTTTACGATAGCAATGCTGTAGCATGAAGCCCATCTTATCCATATGCTAATAGTAACGAACCCGAGTTCTCGCGAAAACACACACACACCCCACAGCAAAGCAAAACCTACACAACACGTGCCGGCAAACTGCACCTGCGGCTCCATGCAAACAACCACTCTCAACAACAGCCGATCGGCCCTTGGACACGGAGGGTAGGCACAAGGTTGTCGCCGATAGAGCGACCGCTTTCGCTTCACTACAACGGACGAATATCATCTATGCAGAGCCACCGTTATAAGCTAGCTTACAGCCATTATTACTATTACTATTGCAATAATCGCAATGGATGGATCGTCTCGCGTAAGCAAGTGTCTGTGAGTGAGAGGGGTGTGTCCAGTACGCAGTCTGGCGAGACATACTTCCCATAATCTATTGAGGTGTGAGGAGCCAGAATTGAGGGCCAAAAATGACTCCGACTATTTCTCAACAAAATACGCAAATTTTGTCTCAGACTCCTGGGTCCAACTAGTTTCAGATTCTTGCTGCCTTCACACAAAAAACATGCGACTCTAAATCCGCAGACCTGCTGAATGTCACAGCAGCTGTACAGCACTTCACATTGTAATTCGCTTCAGAAACATACGCTACGTCAAGGGTTCGCAATCATTTCAAACCTACCGAATCCTTGGCATCTAGGCGAGATGCTGCAAAGCTTATTACTACCGCATACATAAACACAAATACACACCATTTCATATTTTGGTATTTATTTGGCATAGTTAATTTTTACTTAAAGTACCTTACGACGTGCAACCAACCGCCCCTTCCACCGCCACCTTAGGGGCAGCAAAGCCCGCTTTGGGAACACCTGGCAGACATGCCATACACCCAGTTACATTCTGCGACACACGCTGCTTATGTTACAACCACAAAACTCTTTACGGAGTTTCCCGTCACTAAGTCGAAACTGATACAAAATATACACAGAAGGAACCAAAACCAGCGGAAATACATAAGCTCATTGGTATCACTTTGGTCTGAAGACTTGATACAAACTAGTAGCTGTCGAACACACCCGTCAAAGTGGAGTATAAAACATTTAACTATTAATTTGAGGCTTCCAAGCCATTACACACGCGTTACAAGAGGCAATAAGCAAGGGGGGCACACAGTATGACACACAAAAAAAGGAACTCCAGCATTGGAACTGGAACACTAACTTATAAAGAATAGTAACGGATTAGTAGATACATAAGTTTGCTAGAGCAGCGACTTTAAGCAGCATCGCGTCGAAAAAAAGTCAAATATTTAGTTTTAGCATGCCAGAACATCTGCATTGCACAAAAATACATTGGCTAACGTGGGGGCAAGTGGATTACCCATTGACAGCCTATCTACCTGTTTGTACAATTGCTGATTAATTGATTGTTGATTGTTTAATCAACAATTGTACAAACAGGTAGATGGGCCGTCAATGAGTAACCCACTTGCCCCCACGTTAGCCAATGTACTTTGTGCAATCTCGAACAGCAGTACCTGAATGAACATCTGCATTAGACAGCGAACTCTCCTAAGTGAATTCCGCGCCACATGATTTAATCATGAAGGGGAATCACAGAGGAGCGACCAAACCATACAAACTAACCTTATCGGCAGGAACTGCAACCAGATGCAACAGCTCAACCGGAAAGGTGCTCAAGTTGACTTTCTGGAGAAATAAGGCCAATACATAATCTGGCAGCGATAGAGTTCCCAAGAATATTTCCCCTTAACGGGATACAGGGAAAATAAATGATTCAACACGCATTAAAAACAAAGACGCAGAGACAGCCAAGCACCGATTCACTTTAAAAGCCGTTCAAGTCACACTGAGGGATTTAGGAAACTACAGATGTACAACAATGAGCAGTAGTAATGAATACTTACGCATTCAAATTTTCAGGAAATGGAAATAAACAAAATATCGCGACGCATAACGATACGTTAAGTTCAGGGTAAAATGATTCTATCAACGAACATATATACTGGCAGATGTTAATGTTTAACAATGATTCTACATTGCAGTAGTTACACTTCCACCTTTACAATAGGTACTTGTGCATACCTACATAATTCTGTTACGTTACGATGCTCAACTGCAACCAAAAAAATCCTCATTATACTGCGTATTTACTCTATTTTTACAGCTTGAAGATAATACATACCAATATTTACTGATAATTTTACAATTATGTCTATTTATACGGTTTCTTTAAACACTATTTTTACAGCTTTAACTCATTACATGCTGTCATAATTCAGCTAACAGAGACTGCCAATCCTAGGTACAGTAAATTAGTTAGTCATTTGATTTAATCGAATTAATATTCAGGTAGATACAAAAATAATATTCCTCATGGCTTAATTCAACGAATTATAATTAAAGGACAAATTATAAGCGTGTAGTATAGTGCATAGTAATTTCTATTGGCTACTTCCGTAATTTATACACATTGGAGTATATATAATATTAAAATCACAAATTTGGAGGCGAGGCCTGATTAATTGTGTTAGCTTTGCTAATCAGCTTTTTCACACTAGTAATATCATTAAGTTACACAATATTTATAGTTGAAGTTAGCACAGACCACATGGAAAAATCACAATGAGTCCTCATATACACAGGTATAGGACAATACAGGATTATCGTCCGATAACATATCCGATGGGGCAGTAATTAGCTGAGAAAGTTTTCATGAAAATCATTAGGCTTCTTTGCTCTGTCAAGCATCACATTTAAAACGATGTTGTTAAGACAGAGCATAACTGTAACTAATGCCTATTTTGAACTTGTTTGTTCATTCAAAGTATATATACATGTCACTTAAATAGTAATTTCGGAGGTAGTGGTAGGTACAAACTGCAGCGTCACAGTAAATGGCTGAATATTATTTCCTATTGATGATGGCACTCGAAGGAATCAAAAGATTAACAGAAAGAACTAATTGGTGAACACTCAACAGGAACTGAACAGTTACTCTTAACAAGATCATAGTGGTCAAGTTAACACTTCAGTAACTTGACGATAGACTGAACAGAGCATCGAACACTTAACAATAAATGAATGGTTCACTGAACATAAACAAAGCCGTCAACAGGATATTATCATTATTATTAAACTTTGTTTAACCTCCGTAGCCGCTACTTAGGTGTTGCAACAGAGATGATGGTGCAGTATTGAAATACCACATAACTTGTGGCGTAGCCACGTGCGCTGCTACGGGCAAGGAAACAAGGCGCAAAGCAGGAAACTAACAAGAGGAGAAGACAGAAGGAAGGTATAGGAGTTTCGTGAAATACGTTGGCCACCTTGATCAGCAACCTACCTCGCAGTACAGAAAGGGATATATGGAGAGCCTACCTAACTTTCCAAAACTAACCTCGTCAGCAGGAACTACGGCCAGTTGCAACATCTCCTGCGGTAAAGGCACTCAGGACAGCCCTTGGGTGCGTGAGACCAATATATATTGTGACCGGGAAAGGGCCCGCCACAATATACCCCAGAGGGCACAGTCAGCAGGAAGAGGAGTATTTACGGACCATGAATCAAACCTAACATCCAACAGTCATTACCATTACCACACTTCAGTTTAACCACCGTCGCCGAGCCGCAACTCAGGCATCCAACAGTCAACAGAGAGTGACTGGTTCACTGAAGATACGCCCAACAGGACCTGAGCAGATGACATGATACTTGACAACAACAGTAAGACTAATCACTAGTAATCAGGAATTAAACAAGTCACACTCATAAAGAACCAAGTAAATGTCTTAATGACTAAAAAAGAGTTGAACAAGTGCCCTTCGCTATGTACTGGACTAGGAACAGTGGACGGGAACCGAACAACGGATAGTTGGTAGCAATGGAACCATCAAGCAAATACCAATCGATATGAAACTCTACAGGAGAAGAAATTCAAAGGCCAACTCCCAACAAATAAAACAGATATAGTAACTCGATATGGAACTGGACGTCGCCAGTAAACAACTGTGACATATTGCAAGTTAATCTCGATTCACCAAAGAGATATCACTCGATAAGCAACTGTGTAGCCAACACCTTCAAGAAGTTAACTCTCGATATAGGTAACAATCAGGTGTGATTCGATGTCAAACAATCGAGCTAAAACCTGAGTAGAATCGCAAGGTCCACTGAAACAACCAGTAGAGCAAGCCAAAGGCTGCACAGTAACAAACACGAGGCAATCTCGGCTGACAGGGCGATAGAAAGACTGGCAATGACTTCGCTCCATGACTTCAATAAAGATATACCGTAATGCTCTTTAAAAGAAAATTAAAATAAATTTACATTATACATAATTTCACCACAACGTCTACCAACACAGTGAGTTACACCACTCTTTAATCTCACACAAATATACATAGATAAATGCTAACAATCTTTCAATTCGACCAAAATTAAGGGTTACAATAACTTCATAACTAAACGCAGAATACACGTTCACAGCTCGGTATTGATCACAATATGAAAGTATTAGGCCTTACCATTATACTGAATAATTTAGGTCTCTGTTTCCAATATAGCGGTGGTCTAATGGAGGAAGAAATGAGGGACATGTACTATGTCGATAGAAACGTGGAATTCATGCACGAAAGTGTTCCCACACAGGATCAACACGCATAGGAACAGTAAGTCGGGAAAAAAGAGGAAGAACGGAATAAATCATCAGAAGTAGCATGGAAACAAGGAAGTTAAGTGGGCACGAAAGACAGAAGTCCCGAAGGACCAGCTACGACTAAGGAAACCTATGATGTCTCTCCGCTACCGTAGCATGGGAGAGCCTGTGACTTCACCGTTACGAAGGTCACAGAGACTCATAGAAGACCAGTAACCTTTCGCTCTCCTGCATTAAGGCAGCTACGGGAGCAGTCTTGACAAAATCAGTCTTATTTTTGTCCACTGATGAGACTTGCGATGATGTTATCTTGTTTTAAAAATACATGCAAATATTGTATGAAAAGAATAATTCGTTGCAAACGAGTCGCCCGATCCTAATGAGAACACGCGCCTTACGCGAGCTGAGATAGCGCCCGTCAGGAGAGTGGCAGACACCGCTACAGACGCAGACCTTCGTGCGTTTCGTAAAAATGGTAAGCGCGCCATTACTCGCTGCCTTCAGATGTACCCAAGCAGCCTTATGGTGCGCGAGAGAGCGCTCGCATGCCCTAGAAATCAGCTTAGCTAGCACACAACAAACACTAGAGCTCAGCTTGCGTACAACCCGATGATTAAGCCTGGCCAACATGCAACGAATAGAAAAGGTTGAGTGCCATCCACTGGGAAAGTTTCAAGATTAGCCAATATCACTCGCTTTTACTTTTGTAGAACTCTAGTCAGAAGCATCGGTCTCTTTACTTGGGATCGAACTTCCAACGTGAGCCTCTATCCCTATGGCGTATTAACTACGTGCAATAGCAGAAAGTAAGAGTGTTGACTGTCAGTCGCGGAAGGCATAGATTTGAGTCTGTTGACAAGGAACGTGAGCTGTTACAGTACACGGCTTGCTAAGTCAGCATTCGGTGACCCGACGCTATTGCCGGGAACTAATGCTAACTAGCAATTGGGATGGTCGGGAGGTTGCAGGTTGTCGCTGACGAGCCTCCCGTCTCTGACACCATAGCTCTTGACAATCTGTAGTGTGGGTGTGGGTTTCCCAGTTAGCTTGTATGGTCATGTTGATGTTATCTTTACCATAAAGAAAAGCTCCTTATATCACTTTTGACTCGACAATCATAAACAAATGACCCGCAGTTTACTACAAAATAGAGCTAGACAAGAGTACGATTGCAAGACAGTTCTACACATGTACATCAACAATACAAAAAAAATAGTTTCTAACAACAAGTGCATAGATAGATAGCTATGAACGAATTTAGAACAGCACATATCACAATAGTGAACACTGAACACGCATTATATTTATGATACTTCATTAATTCAGTGGCAGGATAGAGACCATTTTGATACTATGAAATTCTATGCTACACTACCTAGACGCAATAAGCAAAGTAAACTGTCCACGACAACTCTGTCAGGTTCGGTGACTTATGAGAATTAATGTCATTACACCGTTGAACATCCAACATTAAAAATAAAAATGCGTAACAGCAATATCGTTAGGGTGGATTATATTCACAACGAGTTTAGGCATGACTGCGGCTACCGGCACGCAAGACCTATTAATCAGAGTCTGTGAGGGGTTGTGCTTCGACTCCACCCACGGAAGCTATTGGACAGGCACAGCAACCTGTATACCTCCCGCCAGCGAGCGTAAGCAGCGCTGCAAGCACAACCCAGCAAGGCTACCTCCATTAAGATAACGCTGACCGTAACTCCAGCCGCAGGAGGTATCGGTTGTTCCTGTCAGTCGTAACGGATTCTCAGGTTGCGATTCCGATGCAACTACAATTGAGTTACGAGAGCAACTGGTGCTGGAAACACCGCTTGCTGAGACACGCGTTACCCTGCGAATGTAACTGCAGCACTCGTTCTGCATCACGGTAGAGCTGTAGGGCTAAGGGAGGCCACTGCGCTTCTGAGGCGAAAATTATTTGATACGCCAACAAAAAACGACAGCTTCATTTCATCTCTACTCAAGACACACCCTACGCTACACGATCACGTGATCACTCTAAGCGCTGCTATTGGCTCAAGATGACGACAAGACTGCTTGTGGCGTCACCATAGTAAAACAGAGCTGCTAAAACAACTGGTTTGCCAATTCCTAATGTGTGTCTACGGTGCCCGGAGCCTCAGATATGGCGAGGGCGGGGGACTGATGCAGTGCAGCGCTTGATACCTGCGAGCCACACCTTTGCGTGTTTGTTTCCCCGTGGAGGGTGCAGTGGAAGTGGTCTGTAGGTATTACAGTATACCTATACTATACTACCAATACGCAAAGCAGAACTAGCTACAAATGTGCGTCTGAATTACTATTTAGTGCACTAATGACCTAGCTAGTACATCGCAAGATCGATACATGGCTTTGAGAACTACATATCTACGTCAGAGGAACTATTAAGCGCGCCAAGGGCATCGCTCGTAAATAGCAAATTTGATATAAAGAGACAGGAAGGGGCTGAAAAATTCATATATAAAATATGATCATGATAAATTGGCTACCGGTCAAGAAATGATTAGATCAGACGGTGGCAACAGAGGATCAACAAGCCCATTCTCAGACAGGTGCCGAGACCCAGGCCACGGCTCTCTCCGACCGGTTATCGTTGTTCTAAGATAAAAAATTTAGGGTGTCTCATGTGCAACACCGAAAAGAAGAAGGGTGTGGACCACATTGAATATTACGTAAAAATTTAAAATACACCAGGACTAAACCTACTACATAAATAATCCTATCTTTTTTTGCAAGCCATGAAATACACAGTTCCCTCTCCGTTTCCGGACTCGGTCCCTAAATGGTTCTGCACCAGTCAGTTCAGCTGCACACCAGCAACAGCAGCACTTACTATGAACCTCCATAATACAGTATGTAGTGGCAACCCCCATAATACAGTATGTAGTGGCAACCCCCATAATACAGTATGTAGTGGCAACTGATAGTAATTAATGCACTTCTTTTACATCAAATGCCTACAGCAGAAGTGAGCCCATTTCGAGTAACTTTAACGTGTCTGGAACTTTACCTTTGAGTGCTCGAGTGCCACTTTGGATCAACCGACATAATCGGTTAGCAATTGACGTGGGGAACCGACGCTCAGAACTTGAGTTACAGACGTGTTGAAAAGAAGAGGGTGAACTCAAAACACCTTTTTAATCTACTTTCTTCAGTAGACACATAAATTGAATCAAAATGAAAACGTATCAATGTACTGTAGTAACCGAGGTTCACAACAGCTGTTTCTGCTCAATTTACAATTAGTATTCTACTTCTCTTTCAAATACGAAATTGTGCCCGTAAGTTCAGGGTACTGTATTAGTTTATAATTTGTAAACGTACAATACTCTGACAATGCATGGCACATATATTGCAAAGAGAAGTAGAAAATAGTATTGCCATTATTGTTGAGTAAAAATGCATTGTTAATCACTAAAATGAAATGACTTCACTGCCATGCAATTTTGCTGCTAGCCGTCGCAGCACGACTAATGAAGACGTAACGGAGCACAGTCTGAAAGTTACGGAATATATACAAGGAAAACAAACACAGGACGAGGCTCAACAAGAGCAATAGGAAAACGACGATACGCAAAGGAAAATCCAGGCAAAAAATAAACATAGTGAACACAAAAAACTAGAATAAAGACTGGTAGAACAAAAACGAAAGTAACAGGAGACTACACATAAAGTTGAGAAATTCTCCAAAAAATAAAAAGAGGGCAAATCACAAACGCATTTTGAGAAATATGAGCGAAAACGACAAACGAAAATGGGTTGAAAATAAGTAGAGCAACGACCAGGAACATGACAAAAGAATTAAAACAGGGTGAGAAGAAAAAAGACAACGAAAAATCGAAAAAGACGATCAAAAACTGATACAGCTAAAGGGTGATGAGCAGTAAGCAAGAAAACAAAGAAGCATAACACAACAAGAAGAAAATTATATATACCCAACAATCAAAACGGACTTTCAAACTAAATAATAAAGGCAAATTTCACAACTTAGGGGTAGCAACCACAAATAATATATATAAAAAAGTTCAGATATTCGCAGTAAAAGCACAGGTACGTCGACCAGGTTTAGGCAAATTTTTTCGACCAGTTTTGATAAAATCTTCGAGAGAACTCTGGCAAATTATGACAATATTCGGCAGATTCTTTTCAACTCAATTCTAGGGAAAATCTCCGCCCAATTCAGGCAATTTTCAGGGCACAATTTTAGCTAATTTCTTAGACCAAAATTCCGCAATTCTCATAGACTAAATATTTTTCCCGACTCTGGAGGATTTCTTTGATCCAATTTGCAGATTTCATCGAGTCCAGTTTAGCAAATTTTGTAAACTTAATTTTGCCAATTTCTCCTCACGAAACTTTATGAATTTTTACGATCTTAGACTTTGAATATGTAATCTCCTTGAGTTCAAAAATGTTTTCTGTTAGTAACTTCTTTATTGTAGTGTGGGTTTTCGCGCCGTATTAGATATAGATACGAAGACTAAACAACAGCGATCCAATTTTGTATGATATAGTTTAGAAGTTGAGTCGAACTCAGATAAGTTCTCTAAGAACAAACACTCTTGGCCAGGTGCAGTATGACTGGCAGGAAATAAGGCGCGAGCATCTCCATCTCTACACGCTCAGCTGAACGAAAGCGCCCAGCCGCGCAGCGCAGGGAAGGAGACGAAAAACGAAAAGAGAAGAAGACAGAAGAAAGCGAACACTTGCGCGGGGGGTCCCTTCCGTGGCTCCCACCGAGAGCAGATAGGAGTTCCAAGGCATGGGTCGCTGACCACCATTCGACGGCCCACCTCGCGTAACAAAAGGGAAAATATAGAGAACCTACGCAACTCTACAAAACTAACCATCTCAGAAGGAACTGCGGCCAGTTGCTACATCCCCTGCGGAGAAGGCACTTGGGACCCTTGTGTTCGAGAGTTATAAATGTCAGGACACTGCCCAAGGACCACTCAAAAACCAGCCTCTGCAAGAAAAACAGCACAACAAGGCTGAGAAAATACACACACAGCATTTTACTTAAAATGTGACAGAATTGTGCGTTAACAATAAAGCTACCCAAAACATACAAATCACAGACGCCATAATGCGAACCATCATGGCATAAACGAGTCAAGTGTATAAGAGTAGGGAACAAATTTGCATGATAAAATTACAACTTATGACCCACGTACAGTACAACCCCTCTAATTCGCACAGCACGGGGGGAAGGGGGTGACGGATTAGCGGGGATCTTAGATTGCCGGGATACATACTAATCCGAAAAAAAACTTCTGTATTCCGCACTAATACGGATTATAGAGAGATTGTTTGTACCTTCTGCGCAGCACCTTGCGCAGATTTTCCGCTCATCACCCCTTAATCCAAAAGATGGGAAGCGGCTTGTACGAATTAGAGAGGTACTTGTACGAATTTATTTGCCGCAATCTAAAAAAATGAAGTATTTTTCGGATTATATTCCGCACAAACGCTCACTCCATACTTTACCCTATTAATCCGAAAAATGCTTATTTGTTCGGATTGCACTTCGAAATATAATCAGACGTTCAGATTAAGGAGGGGTTCGGATTATTGAGGTGCGGATTAGATGGGTTTTACTGTACACACTGACCCTTCGTCACTGAACACCACTTGGTAAAACTGACATCATTGCATAGAGTAAAAATATTAATGCAGCGAGAAAACACAATTGTGCGTGAACACTACAACCCATGTTTTAAATAACGTTAACTGAGAAAAAATTCGTTGCTGAGCAACTCTCATTAACTTGCTAAGACAGACCAAACACCAATATATTCTACGAATACACACAGAAATGTTAAGGGAGTTTTCAAAAGTCTTCTGGGTTCTATGTTTAATATATCCCATGCTTTCGAACTACTAAACGTAGCCCGTCTTCAGGGGAACGAAGCTTCGAACTCATCAGCAAAACTACGAAATTAGTACACAACAGCTGTATCATGAATACCGATTTTGAAAAAGCTAATATAATATATCGTAGAACAATGAAATTTGAAGTATAGAATGAAAGTTCATTTTTTGTGAGTCTAAAGAACACGGCAGTAGGCTTCAGAATATTGAACATGTCTATTAAATGAACTAGTGGCCCGTGCCGTCATTATAAATGACGGCAAAAAATTAACACTTCACCAAAACCCCCGCCGTCTTTTGGGCTTCCTCATTTTTCCCCTATCTAATACTGAAGAAAAAGATTGCAAGGTACCCAACTTTTTTTTCGCCGAAGAAAAAGATTGCAAGGTACCCCACTTTTTTAACATTTTGAAATCTGAATTTTCTCCTATCTTATTCCAATAGAGCGTGACAGGAAAGACATAAATATATAAATAAATAAAAACACGACGTGAATTATTATATAGTACTGATTTGGATGTAAGGTAAAACATTCAGGCACCATTAGTGAATAATCATGTACAGTCTTACAATCATGAAATGGCAATTGAGTCTCAAAAATTATTATGCAGTGAATCAAAACCAAAATCCAGACGACTTCTGGAAGCTTTTCACTCACATTGTAATCCAAATTCATTTAATACACATTCAATTTTCTGAAGCCTACTGCCGTGTTCTTTAGACTCACAAAAAATGAACTTTAATTCTATACTTCAAATTTCATTGTTCTACGATATATTATTAGCTTTTTCAAAATCGGTAGCTATGATACAGCTGTTGTGTACTAATTTCGTAGTTCTGCTGATGAGTTCGAAGCTTCGTTCCCCTGAAGACGGGCTACGTTTAGTAGTTCGAAAGCTTGGGGTATATTAAACATAAAACCCAGAAGACTTTTGAAAACTCCCTTAGCATGAATATACCTGGGTGTCAATGTATATTTCAAGAAATACACAGAAATGTCTACGATGTTATGTTTCTATTTACATCTAAAAAATTTTCAACAGATGCCAGCTTACTTGCCTAAATAGTGGTCAATATAAACAGAGAGTACTGGAGATTTCTCTGTGTATCGCTACAGTAAAAACAAGTAGGTACATCATGCAATTAATGTGCAGAATGATAGAGAGATCACACCTTACTGAAACAGTGATCATACCTTACTGAACACGGGCAGAATCAGAACTGAGCAAATAGTCTCATTTGAGAAGAACACAACTGAAGACTAATACTCCTTTTTGTTTTACCGGCAATGCTTAGCTATAAAATTACCTTGTCTAATAAAGCAGGATGCGAACAGGTAAATAGTTTCCATTACGGAATATCCAAATCATCTGGTCGATCATTTTATAGGTAAATAATTCGACGTAACTTAGGGATGGGACGTGGAGCTGGATGCTTGCAGGATCCTCCAGCAGCTGCGCGGTGCGGACAGCATAGCCTACTGGGTGATCGCGTACGTATGTAGTTAGCCGGTGACTATCAGCAATATTGATCAATGAGTTACAAGCGTTGCCATATGCTAACTGTTCTCTCGAGTTCGCTGAAGTTACGATCACTGCTATACATGCAAACCTGCATCCTGTGCCAAACTTAATTGTTCTAAACAAGTTAGCCCATCAAGGGCTAAGTACTTCTGTACAGTAGGGCAAAATGAACACACAAGGGTAGGTAGGCAAAATTAGTTGTTAAGGAACATTACTGTTTGTCTGCAGGCTCATGTCAGAAAATTTCAGTCAGCGTTTGCGTGGATCCACTGAAGCCTGAGTTCTACAGACTGGGCACAAAACCCAGAAAACTTTGGAAACGTTGACTTCATTGTATCTACTTGAGCCTCAAAATACGGTATGCGAATACCCATTCAAAACTGATCAGGGTCTATGTATTACGCCCGAACCAAGACAGCGCACGTATTACCAAGTGCGGTTCAATACTTCAGGTCAGTGGTTCCCAAATTTTTTGTGATCGAATACCACTTGGAGGTCCCGTACAGTCACTACGTACCACCTACTTGCAGAGAAACTATATTCGATCAGATATAAATTTATTTCCATAGTTGTCCCATTAGAGGCCTCAAATTAACTTAAAAAAAAACAATATTCAATGCGAGGGCGAGTTGCATTAGCACAAAGTAAGATAAACGCGTTCATACGCTAATAATTAGCACATTGGGTAAGGTAGCTATGGTTTAAATTTAACGGTGGGCCGCTGCGAACAGGCGGGCGGTGTGTGGCAAGAGCAGCAAAACGTTGATAGATTTTATTGTGTAAGGTAGTAAACACTTTTTTGAAGTAAAAAAAATAGCTAACTGCTAACTAAATGCCGTTCATGACCTCTAAAGAGTTCGCGTACTACCCGAAAGGCCCTCGCTTGGTACGCGTACCACAGTTTGGGAATCACTGCTTTAGGTGAAGCAGCACAGCTTGCATAGAATAATAAATATTTTTCCAACTAACAATCCAATCTTCCAAATATACATAAGACGTACTTTGCGAGTACATTCGTATACTTCAAGCTTGCGCTTCGATCATTTTTATTTCTAAATATACAGAAATCTTTCTTGATATCGCAAAGACAAAGCAGAGCAAGCGATTTTACAGTTGGAAAGAAGCAGTATCAGCTATACGAAAGTACAACTGATATGCAGAGATTAAACGAGAACATACGTAATAAGCTATTTATTATTAGTTACTTTTATTATTATTCTACTCTTATAAGAACTATTAATGGTACGGTAGAAAATAATGCATAACGTACGGGCCACCATAAGTAATACCATGTAGCAGGTCCTGAGTTATTGGATTTACGCGTTACATGCTTTTGCTATTTCAATATCATAAAAAACCGTTAGTACAACATGAGAATACTTGCTAAGAAATTGAAGTTAAACTATAGCTATGCATCAGGCTTGGTAGATTGAAGATAATCAAGGACGACGAAAAATTATAATAATAATAATAAGAAAGCTCGCGCTATTTTTAAGGTAAATTGTCAAACAGGAACAAGAAACGGCTATCATGGTAACCAAACATAATACCAAGATGGGTAGATTCTAGAAATTCAACTAAATAGCTACTAGAGCATAGATAGAACCAAAAACTGAGTCTAAATTTACAACTATATTTGATTTTGTATCTTTGGCGAAGTAGAAATTCCTTACTGATACAAGCAGGTCCAGCAGCACAGCCTGGGTTATATGCATTCCAAACACACCACTCTCTCTCGCTAGCCGTCCGCCCAACCACACCTCACCTTTACCTAATTTACATGTAACTAATCTAGCCCTTTCCGTCCTGACTTTGCGATATTTAGTAAATATAATATCGGAAAATATGACACTAAATGTAGCAATTATCTGAAACATATGACCTGGGTAAAGCTGCTGCAAAATTATTATTATATTATGGGTTTTCCCGCTGGTAAAGCTGCAAAAGGAAATTCACTATCAGCGTAGCCCAATGCGGTGTAACGAGTAATAATAAAATCAGAAAGATAGATAAAATGTCACGGACATGAATTTCCCACAAGAAACGGCAGCGCTGGAGCTGGAAGAGGCTCAAGTTACTTCTTTTCTATTACTATTACCCGGACCGTGTTATGAAACACGGCACGTGTGGCCTAGACACACTTCTACTCCTTGACTCACGAACTAACTCAGGGTATTTCCGTCCAGTAGTTGTCTGGTGTTTAGAATTATTCCTTCCAAATTGACACTAATCTGATAGAATTAACCTACTTTAAGGGTTAATAGTAAAGCTAAACAATCACGCAAGTCGTTCTCAGAGCTACTAAAACGCATGAACAGGCATCTCATCTGCTATCAGTCTTTAGTTTCTATTTTTTTCATTTCCATGCGTCAACCTTTTGTTTCATAAAATTACTTCATCATTATTAGTAGGAGAATTAGGTATTACTGTAACATTGCTAACTTCTTGCGCAATGATCCCGAATGTTGCGATACCAGCAAACCTTAAGCCACGTTTAGCCCTCAAAATATTTGCCTATGCAAAACGCAAATGAATTCTTCCTTTGTAGAATAGTTACTCGAAAACTCCACTATGATAAACAAGAAATATCGTTCCTAAGTTCATCCTTAAGATGATTATGCCTACAATATGCATATTATACGTTTTTTATGCAGGTACCAATACTTCAAATAACAAAAAAAAATTCTTATAATCATGACCCTCGCTACTTCACGCGCGAATTAATGCCTACGTTTGATATCGGTACCAATGCCACCCAGAAGACGAGAATAAACGCCCCTTACGTGTTGCTCTTGAATTTGAAACAAACCTTCATACAATGCGCAATAATCTTCATTTCACGGCTGATCCACACTCATGCAAAAGGTAAGAATAAACTACCATCAAACGACTACACTACGGGTAATTCTGCCTACATAAAACGCAAATGAATACCGCACAGATTCTGATCTCTCCCAACACCTACGAATAAATGACCTATAAACTGAAATCTACCATCAAGAGGAATTTAAGCAATTGAACATGTACATCACACAGACACTAAACTCTCGTAAGAAATAAAAAGCAACCCTCAAACTTGAAAAACTTTTAACTTCACCGGAATACTACCGACATGCTCTCAGTTGAGAGGCAAAAGCTTCACCCAGTCGGGCGAGGCATAGTTCCGTCCAGCGCCAGCAGCAGACCCACTTGGCGGGATGAAATGCACTACTCTCGTCTTCTTTGTACGGCAACGAAGAAAAATAACAGCTACAATATAACAACAGTAACAGATGGAGTGGTATGGGTTTTAGGACTGCAAAGATCCCCCTTTATTTCACCAAGAGTCTCACTGAAGGTTAGGGAAGAAAATATGAGCTGATTAGTCCCAACGACTTGCAGCGAATCACACTAAACTTTTGTGCGCCGGATAACTAGCTGCAGCTCTGCTCTACGAAGAGCCACGGTAGGGAATATAAATAGGCTAACTGAACTGAAGTTGCAAAACCATTAGTCTTGATAAGATTCAATTCACAGTATCACTTCACGACGGCACAGAAACAGAAGGTAACCAGTACAATGACGATAAGAACCATACAGAAGTAACCTTGCACTACAACATAACAGACTAACGATATCAAATTCATATCCGTTTTAAAACCGAAAAACAATAAAAATACCAAACCGGATAATTGGTAATATCGCTTCTCCCAAAGATCCTGCATCCTTTACGACCGCAATCGTCACAGAAGTTTGATCTCAGCATCATTTCTTCCTAAGATCTTCAGTCCATTAGTAAAACAAATAAGAAGAGAATGTTGAGGGCTAAGAGATTGAGAACAGACAACTACAGAGGAAGAGGAGAAAATATCTTGACTGTTGGAGACAACACTACAACTGGGCATTAACAAATAACTCCACAGTAGATAAAAAGCCTAGAAGACAATTGGAAAACTCTTCCAAAAATCACTGTAAAAGTACGGGGCGACAGTAAAAATAAAATAAAAAAGTTGTCTGTCTACTTCATCACCACTAATAGAAAAGACGTTCTGTTCTTGACGGCACTATTGCAGCATATAGAAATGTAATCACTGCGGCAGATGAAGAGAATCATGGGGCAAGGGGTTAGTATCAAGAAGAATGTAGCCCAAGCTGAAGATGAGAAGAATCAGAGGGACTAGAGGTTGGCATCGAATACTGTAGAAAGGTAAACCACGCAGAAGAGGAAAGGAATCAGATGGCCCACATGTTGGCCGGAAATGGAGAGGTAGCAGCTGCTGCAGATACGGAGAATCAGGAGGCCTAAGGGGTGGTCCGCCATCACTGAGGCAAGGGAGATGAAGGCTCGTCCGTCTCCTCGATGGTGCTCACATGGCGGGCCACTCGCTTCTGCCGCAGCGCCTGCGCCTCCTGCAGCGCGGGCACAGAATGTACAGTTATGCCGTCGTCGCCCTAAAGGATGTAGCTATGCGATGCAACACGGCAAGGAACAAACTGGATTATTAAAAGAAAACTTAAAAATTCGCTATACAAAATTTGAACAAAAAATAATTTGAACCATTGAGAAATAGGAAAAAATTATCAAACGTATATAAGGCGTTAATTAAAAATATTTATACATGGCTAATATATATTCGTACCAAAAACAATAAAGGGATAAATTTCTGACTCAAGAGCTAAATATTCAAAATTAGAAGTAAAAAACTAAATTGACAGGCAATACAAACTCATAAAGCAACAAAGAAGACTGTTAACTGCAGAAATATATGCATATAATATTCCAGTGTTCGCACCAGAACCAGCAAGGGGAGAAGTAAGGAAGGAAGCAAGCAGAGAGTATCAGAGAGCTCGGCAGCCTCGCCCGTTCAGCTGCACAGGCCACTGAAATGACAGAGAAATGCAAGATGAACGCAAAACAGAAGGGAAAAAATAACAGCGCTCAGCAAGTGAGCCCTACAGCGACAGCACTGAAGCAATAGACTTGGAACAACCTAAACAAAGCTTCATTGCCGGCAGTGCATCGGTCATGGCGAATAGGTGCAAGACGTCAGGCATGTTATGAACTACGCTGGAGACTCTGCAATCACTGGCATCCACACCGAATCTAGCTATACGAAGTCTATCGCTTGCAGCTGAGCTAGTAACGTTAGTTGCGCGAATGTATTTAAGACATTAGGCATTTCTTTAAATTGTCCTGAAGAACTTTGCTTTGAAAGAAAGCATTAAGTTCAAGCAAGCGCACTCAAGATATCAAGCATTTCTTAAATCATGGCAATAACTCTGGGTTTATTTAGTCCCATGGCAGGATAGCCAAAAATATGAGGCATGAAGGTGATCCATGCTCAGCCGAGCTGAACTCGTATGATGTAGAGTATCTTAACTCTACCTGAAACACTGTGGTATTTATTGTGCAGTTTCTTCGTGATATTCCCGTAAAATATTATTTAAGGCCTTAACCACAACAAAGCACTGGCCAGGGTCCGTGCGGACAGGCGAGTAGCTACATTAGTGTCGCTTATGGGGGTTGTTACAGACCCATTCATTTTTTCTTGTCGGTAGTCAAACTTAGCACTCACTGATGTATTATTGAAATGTAGGCCTATATGTATCTATGTAATTATATTCGCGTAATTCTTGCAGTGACATAACTCACTCTTTTTTTTTTTTAAACAGGCGCATAATTTTGGTGGCCAACAAAATTGATAGGTAGTCCTCTGATATATTTACATGGCAATGCTCCGTAGCATTACGAGCGTCACAGTTTCAGAGTCTATGCTGCCGATGCCGTCATGCAATAGAATAAAGAGCGATTAGAAAATGATACCATAAACGTTACAGCAATTGTAAAGGGCGTGTCAGAAATAATGCAAAAGTTCGCTCGCAAAAAAAGAAAAATTAAAATCAGACAAAAAAAAAAAACATACCTAAAGAAAAATCTGCAAAACACTTGGAAAATGATCAAGCATGTCAAGTTATTCATGCACACGAGAGAGAGCATATATAGGACGTTGAGGTTCATTAAATTTATACGCCATAGGCAAAGAAATCACCGATGGAAAAGAATCACGCACATGCTTTCAACTAAGTAGAACGTGTTTAAAGGGGAAACAAACACTTGCTTGCGAACATGCTTTATACACAGTCATGAAGTAATTAAAACATAAAAATCTTGAGACTCAAGTACATACACCGTAGTCGCTAACAACACTCTAAATGCAACAAATTACAAATTTACAATATAAGCACAATGCTGCGGAAGAGCAACCCGAAGAACATTATTGTAGAATACCAATTTAAAAGAAATACAGTACTGGCGAAATACCAAGTGAAACATAATTAGAATAGATACTGTAACAGAGAAACACAAATCTGAACATGGTAACCCACACTAAATAACCGCATAGACTATTATACAATCTGAACACAATTGTAAGAGGTACATCAGATACCCAACCAAGTTCTTGCAGTTTTTATAATACATTGTCTAATTTTTTATAAAAAATTGTCCAACAGAAAAGGGCAATACCAAACCTTTTCAGGTTACCTTAAGGAAACCGCGAACATTACGGTATCTCACTATGATTAGTAACCACGACACAAAAAAATTTCAACGTAATTAGAGCATGAAGCAACGCCTCTAAAAATTAATAACAAGACAAAAAAAAATCAACATAATCAAGAGTGTGATACAACACATACGTACCACTTGACCCACCCAGCCACACTACTTCTGTTCCGTAGGTTCCTTAGCCTCGCCAGCGGTCTGCTCTTCCTCCTGATCGGCCTCCTCCTCCTGCAGCTTATCAAGCAAGCGCTGGTACGGCAGCTTAGGAGGCTGGAGAGAAGCGCACTGCCATACAAGCGCTTGCGTTATTGTTGCCAGAAGCCTAAGCTCGAGGTGTACTATTTTGACAAGAGCAGCAACCCTAAATATTTTGCTTTGGAAACGTGACTCTTCCTCAGCCCACTTCAACGCAACGAGAAATTTTGTATGAATAGACCTGTTGGTTATAATCAGCGTTAAGAAGTCGGAATGGGAGCCGTAAGGAGTCTGAATTTAACCCTTCATTAGCTAAATTCAATTTAAAATTTTGTTAAGATTAATACTAGGTATTAGTAACCAGGATAGCGGAACTATAAGGAATCGAAAGTTTGTGGGCGCCTGAAGTCGGATATCCACTGGTCTCAGCAGTCAAGAGTAAAAGAAATAAGCAGTTAACAATCGAATGTAAACCCTTCCGTGCGTGAATCGGTTTTGTAAACCCTTCCGTGCGTGAATCGGTTTTGTAAACCCTTCCGTGCGTGAATCGGTTTTGTAAACCCTTCCGTGCGTGAATCGGTTTTGTAAACCCTTCCGTGCGTGAATCGGTTTTGTAAACCCTTCCGTGCGTGAATCAGTTTCGTAAACCCTTCTGTGCGTGAATCGGTTTTGTAAACCCTTTCGTGCGCGAACTGTTTCGTAAACCTTTTCGTGCGTGAAGCGGTTTCACTTATCGTAGGGATAGTACTATATCTGTGTTAAGAGTAGGGCACCTTGAGCGCAAAACACGTTCGAAAGTAGGAGGTTTTATTGAGCACGGAGTCGGAGTTAGACACTTGGTGGTCACAGGAGTCCGACTCAATTAAGCCCGCTGTAGGCGACAGACTTTTGTCCCAGATTTTCACTCCACCGCGTTCGAATATTGCGCTGCGTTCACGCAGTCCCGATTGTGTGTCTGCCAAAAGATTTCATAAAACGTTCGCTAGCAGTCGTATCAGCGGGCTTAGCAAGTGCCACTAATAGAGTTTCTAATCGATTCAATTCTCAGCGAATAATAACTCGCGCTTGTCTTTCTAAACAGACATGGCAACGTATTCGAACGTGGTGAAGCAAAAACACAGGACGGAAGACTATCGTCTGCAGTGAGCATTAGCAATGGGCGTTTGACCTTCCGACTCCGCAGCTGTATTGGTAACGTGACAAATCGGTCTCCGTGGGCGTGCAATTTCCACTTGTCACATTAAATTTATTGCAATAGTACCCCTTGTAATGGGCACAAATGGGTATCGTGAGAATAAAGGGCAATAAAGGGGTTGTTGCTCTTGACAAAATTGTCGTCGTTGTTTACCTCACTTGAGGACTTACGTGTGCGATGCTAAAGCAAGGGTACAGCTACTTACCGTGGGTGAGACGGTGACACAAATTTGAAGGGCAAAAATAAGGCAATTTCAAGGCTTAGCAAAATAGAAAAACAACACTCATTCGTGCCCTTTTCATACATTCAATTATCGTCATGATTTGTTTCTTTATCTATACAGTTGCCTTGCTACAGGCTACAGCTTTACTTTTTCACGGTGCTCGTAGGCATGCACTAAATTTCGAAAATTAGCTACTTAATAATTTCGGTGTGCAACCGTCAGGATTTTGTAAATGCCTACAACACAATAGCTAGCTAGTTGCCTTATCATGAACTAAACAGGTAGTTGGCTAAACTCGTGCATCTCTTACAGAGGAAGTACCTAGTGCTACGTGTCCTCGAACCTTTTTACAGCCATCAACGTTTTGACGCAAAAACGCAACAAAATGTAAACTTGCTTTAAAATTATGGGAACTGGATAACAGCAATTAGACTGATTTTCCTTTTTCTAGATATTATGACGTAGTTAAATGTGTTCATGGAACCATATCTTTGCCCTTCAAACTGAGCATAAAAAACAAAGACTGAGTTAGATAAAGTATGAAGAAAGCGAAAACCATGTTTAAGATGAATTTGGAAAAAATAACATACAAGGGTACAATCATACTGAAATTATAAAAACTGACTAAGCATAGCTAAAAATTTAAAAGAAAAGTGATAAAATGAGAGCAATAACTCGGCTCAGTACAAAATAGCATGCACATCAGATGAAAACTAACAGCTCTTGTTTTCCATTAGCTACAGGCGTGCGTTATCATAGGTACTGTAACAACTAGCCTACTCTTCAAACTGTAGGCCGAGCATTACTTTAAAAATAGCGGGACAACACTAATATAATAATATTACTTTAGTGGGTGAATCTAAAACTTTACAGGCCGTTTTCGAATTAAGGAAGAAAAGTACGCTTTGCAAAGGAAGATTCAAAAGTCGCGATGCATAGGGAAAATCAAAGCAGTTATCAGAAACAAGTTAGGGCAACATCCTTGTAATTTGAAAAGTTTACTTTTCATTTACAGGTAAATTCCTTAGTTCCTCAGATCTCATCTCAGACTTTTATCTTTTGGGACATTGGAAAACCATTGTGTAGCGAAAGCACAATATCCAGGAACCACTCACATGAACACATTACCAACTTATGAGCACGCATAAGCCCAGATGCGCTACTGCGCGTTCATTAAGATAGAGTAAAACCTATTGCACTGGATTGTGCATTTAAAACAATGGAAATCAAAGACAGCTTGTTACTTAAAACAGAGTGTTCCTAGAAAAACTTTAATTTTCCCTATGTACGGCGCCTCTGTAATAACCCTGTACTGAAAACTAGTACGGTAATATTCATGGGACAGTCTCGAACTTAATGACTAGTTATTGTAGCAGATCGATAAAGAAATGTAACAGTTGCTCTTGAAAGCGAGCGAGATTTGGATTCAGCATTGCAAATTAATCGATCGTGGTAACAGAAAAGAGAATGAAAACTGGTTCGAAACTTGAAATGTACTCTTGTCATTATTATGCTTCGCAGATAAAGAAGAAAAGCAGCTGGGTATTAGAGGGTGCGAGGGAGAAACACCTGTTCAGCAGACTTGGGATCCTCACAGCTGGGATGTAATAGCCGTTAGGCATTGGACATATCGGCATTACTAGAAAATTTTCTCGAGAACAGCCCTGGGTAACCAGTTAGTAAACAATTTTTTAGGCTTACAATAACCTTAATTTTCCTACCTTGCAAACTTCAAAACTCCGCAGTAGCTTCTTTAGTTCCACAAAAAAAAAAAAAAAACAAGATCTTACGTTGTTTTGCCAAGCCTGTGATTAAATAAATTGTCGGGCAGAAAACACAATCGCTAAGTTTAGCAGGGAAGGGACACAAAGCAAAGACGACGCGACGACTCACACTCAAGAGGCAGAATTTGGAGCACGAAGCGACTCACCTCAGCAGAGGCAACGAGTATCCTGCCTTCGGTTCCGGGTGCCAGCTTACAGGCCAGGTCCTCCAGCTCGTGCACGCTGTCCTGTCGGGACATCCTGCGCCTCCCACTGATGCACAGAATACAACACGACTCTTATAATATTAATCGATTAGATAGGTGGCAATAGAGAGACACACAGGAGGATTCCTAAAGAAAAACCGAGGCCAAGTCTCCGGCCATTTATGAGCTGTTGCTGATGTCAAATAATAAAAAAAATCTATAAGAGAACTACACATTAGCATTCTCTCGGTGTGATTCCTGCTCCCACAAATAGAAGGTCCGCAGTGTTAAATATTCTGCGAGCTATATCATGTTCAAGGGTGTTTACTTAATGAGACTTAATATCTTAACTATCATGTAAGTGGGTGTGGATACTTAAAAGATGACACCACTTGGTATTGTATGGTATGCCCTATCGTAATATTTAGATTCGAGTGGGGCCAAGCAACCCCAGGGGGCCACCGTAGGATACCTCAGGCGCTAGCTAGGTCATCGAGACGTCTCTCTTTCGTGCCCACTTTACTTCCTTCCCAATTTCATACTCCCACTTCCTCATGCTTTATTCTGTTCTTCCTCTTCTTTCCCGACTTGCTGTTTTCATGCGCGTCGATCCTGTGTGGGAACACCTTCGTGCATAAGTTCCCAGTTTCTCTTGACATACTGTATGTCCCTTGCTCTTTCCTCTGTGATATCGTTCTGCTCGGAAACGGAGGCTTAAACTTCCTAACTATAACTAACATAACTTTAGATTCGATTATATAGGTACTCGATAATGAACGGACCAAGAGCACATTGCATCAGGTTGAAACATCTAAGAAAGGTACCTGTAAGTGGGCGCTACCACCTCTTCGTGGAACGACCGTAGGGAGGTGACGAGCTGATGCAAGAATAGTCTGAACGTTCCACTGAGCACTTTTGCAGTGGTGAGCGAAGGCAGAGTACTTCTGTCGGTAGCACCAAGACTCGCATAGCCGAGGCTTCTCCATGTCAGGAGGGCAGGTCAGAGTCATCACACTCATATAAGACAAATAAGTAGCAACTCTTTCAGAATTGTCAAAATTTTCCAAATTTTGAACGTATGCAAGGTACTTCATCAGTATTCAGCTAAAAATCGGAGCTGAGATCTCTCAGGCATTTCCACGCATTTCAAACGAAGTCTTATTTTTTATAGTTATACCTCCTTGCACCCTCCCTTATTCCTCCTTGGAGCCCTATATAGGGCTTAGCCTCACCTAAGTTATGAGACGAGCGATCACTCTACACAAGACCACCAAAAAAGAAGGGCTTTAGGATGTAAAGAGCCTTCAGAGGTACTCTGCCTTCGCTCACCACTGCAAAAGTATTCATTGGAACAATTAGACTATTTGCAGTGGCTTGCTCCGACAGAGTACCTCTGTCCGTGTTCCCTTTAGAAATTCCCTCTACCAGGTGGGCTTAGTCTTGTTTTCCGGTACGCCTTGGTGGTTATCAGAAGCTGGCAGTAGTCTAGTGTGTGGTTATTGAATATTTCAGTTGGAACATGAATTAAAACAAAATTTTGAGGACCAGATCAAACGGCTGTAGCAGGAGCACATTTAACAGCGGCTGGTCACTCGGCATAACAGGACCCCAGCGTACCCCGTTAACACAACAAATGGAGCGAGTAAGCTAAAATACAACAGAGACTGCGTCTCCTTTGGCTTAAACACTCCACTTTGGAACAAGGCTGGCAACGCCTGGAGGGCGGTGCTTCTTTTATGGAGGTCTGATAAAGCAAGAGGCAGCCTGAGCTTACCGGGTAATGTCCCAAAGTCCACGGGAGATGCCCTAAGTATCAATCGTCTTCTACGACAGCTGCATTTGGTCGTAGAAGACCTACCCCAGAGAAGGTAGATCGCAGCAAGCTTAGGCATCAGACCGCTATGCTTCTAGCGCTTCCAACTTGGGTAATAGCCCAGCACCCTCCATGTAGGAGCCCCAAAAACCCTCCCTGCACCGCCATCACTCCGCTGTGGGTAGTTATATCGGTGCTACCGACTGACGTACTCTACCGGAGCAAGCCATTGCAAATACAGTAGTCTGAATGTTCCAATGACCACTTTCGCAGTGGTGAGGGAAGGCAGAGTACCTCTGGAGGCTCGTCGCATCCCAGAGCCCTTCTTTTTCTGGTGCCCTATTGTGTAGAGGGATCGCTCGTCTCATAACCTAAGTGAGGCTGGAGGGTGCAGGCAGGCCCTATTTAGGGCTCCAAGGAGGCAGGACTGTTTAAAAAAACACAAAGATCTCAGCTCAGATTTTTAGCTAAATACCGATGAAGCACCTTACATGCGTAAAAAATTAGGGAAATTTTGATTATTCTGAAAGAGTACTTATCTGTCTTATATGAGTGTGATGACTCTGACCTGCCCTCCTGACATGGATGGAGAAGCCTCAGCTATGCGAGTTTAAGCGCTACCGACAAAAGTACTCTGCCGGAGCAGGCCACTGCAAATTAACAAATCAACATCGGATTGAATAATATATGTTAAACACAGTGATAGTGCACTAGAAACTCACCAAACAGTCGGGAGGTTACCAGCCAGAAAAAGTTTGGGAACAGCTGGCTTAGCTCAATAAAATCCAGAACAAATTTCAATTTCTCGCGAGAAGAGCAATACTTTCATTGTTTCCAAACGCTGTTAGGGACGTAATAGGGTCAAAGCAACCTAGACAAGGCGTGGTGCAAATAGTGAAAGACACGAGGCATAGCTACATTGTGTACAAAAAATGGGGGAGGGGACCGCGAAGAAAACTACGCACGGGAATAAAAAAATCGCCAGTAGGAGGTGAAGCTCAAGTTCTGCGTTCTCCCTAAGTCGCAGCGAACACACCCCAAGCACACATCAGCATAGTTCATTGAGGCTGGTTCACAAGAGCATTTTGGTTGCCATACGCTGTAGCTACTCACCATCCGATTCCATACCGTATCTGCGTCTGTTTCAATCAAGGACGCCTGGTCACTCTGGTGCCCTTAGCAATAACCTGGGTTCTTAACATCATTGAACATTCCATCAACATATAGTAATTTAATTATTTGTTAATATCAAANATCTGCGTCTGTTTCAATCAAGGACGCCTGGTCACTCTGGTGCCCTTAGCAATAACCTGGGTTCTTAACATCATTGAACATTCCATCAACATATAGTAATTTAATTATTTGTTAATATCAAATGTAACAGAATGCATCCCAAACAGAGCTATTCGAATAAGAAACTATACAGATAAGTCTTAACTGTCTTCATAGGGTTAACAAGCTGACTGCAATGAATACCCACAACAGGTCCTATACGATAAGCTACACATTATCTAAGGAACACCATTAGTACCACCTATTCTTGGAATCTTAGTCAAGGTGTTCATTAACAGCTCCGGAAACCAACTCGTTAGTCTATCCTTTTTGCCTCACTACCCTTTCAGCTGGCTAGTTCCATCATTCCGAGGGTGGAGAAAGTGGTGATCGCTTTGGGAGGCGTTACGTTAACCTGTGAGATGTCAAGACAAGAAAAACAACACTAGCAACACTACCTGGACTGCGAAGACACATGCGACATAGAGGAGTCGGTGGACTGAGACCTGGACATGGAGGACCGCTGGAAGGGGCGTGAAGCTATGTCATCTTCACGAATCAGACTGTGCCTGTCGGAGGACAATTATTTACATTGAGGATTCACATGATATTATTAACCCTATCAAATGGTTTAAGCCTCCCTCTCAACAACAAAGACAATCTAATAAAGGAAAGAAAAAAAATAGGGAACATGCAGTAGGATGATAGAAACGTGGAACCCATGCACGAAAGGACTTCTCACACAGGATCCACGCTCATGGAAACAGTAACTCGAAAAAGAAGAGGCAGAACAGAATAAAGCAGAACCAGTAGGAGTACGAAAGTGGAAGTAAAAGAGTAAAAAGAAGAGTCTGAGAGTTTTTGTAGCTTCCCTGGCAAACAAGAGGGAAGTGCTGAACTTTCTGTAATTCAAAGGACTTTAAAAAATATAAATATCTCCAAAACCTCACCAGTGGCACTTGCAACATGCCAGCTGACGCGATGCCCAACCTTGCACCTAATCTTTCGATACACACATAGTTGCATTTCTGGAGATGCAATATGTCAGGATACATTGCGTTGGGTACTGGGAATAAAGAACGGTAGTGTGACCCTGGGTTTATATGGAAGCACTTGATAGCTGGACGGGTAATATTCATCATTATTATTATTATATTGGTATTGTCCCGCTATTTCCGAATCGGAGACTATTCATCATTTAGAACAAAAAAAAAAAAAAAAAATTGACAAATTGGTAAATCCTTCCCGACTGGGGTAATACTAGTTATATTTGGTGCAGAGTAATTCTTTTCAAATTTTTTGGTCAAATTATAGTTTAGTCCATACGCTGAATAGGAAAACAATGGGAAATTTAAAGTCAAATATCTCGAAAACTATGCATTTGTGAGAAAAACGTCTTAAAATGTGTCCTATTATCTATATATGGCATCAAAATATTGAAATTCAGCGTATGGACTGAACTATAAATTGAACATTTTTTTATATTTTGCGTGCCAGTTGAGGAAACATTGTTCCTGGCGTCCGTCTTCCATCTGAGTAGCAAACATCTAGGGACAAACCTAGCTGTAAATTAGCGAATAGCTTCGATTTCTTTTGACGCAGCATTAACGATTATATATAAGGGAAAAAAGGGATATACAATATGTCAATAGAAATGTGGAAGCATGTACGGATGCATTCCCATGTGGCATTAAACTGCATGGGCGCAATAGAACAGAGAACGGCTCAAGTGTAGAGCAGAACACATTAGTTTAAGTTATTTATTTATTTATTTATTTATTGTTTTCCCACCGCAGCCGCTACTTGGCGATTCAGCAGTGAATTTCACTAGATATTATTGTTCTATACACAGTATATCGAATTGTAGTTCAAGTGTTAAATTGGAANATCTGCGTCTGTTTCAATCAAGGACGCCTGGTCACTCTGGTGCCCTTAGCAATAACCTGGGTTCTTAACATCATTGAACATTCCATCAACATATAGTAATTTAATTATTTGTTAATATCAAATGCAACAGAGTGCATCCCAAACAGAGCTATTCGAATAAGAAACTATACAGATAGTCTCAACTGTCTTCATAGGGTTAATAAGCTGACTGCAATCATTACCCACAACAGGTCCTATACGATAAGCTACGCATTATCTAAGGAGCACCATTAGTACCACCTATTCTTGGAATCGTAGTCAAGGTGTTGATTAACAGCTCCGGAAACCAACTCGTTATCCTTTTTGCCTCACTACCCTTTCAGCTAGCTAGTTCCATCATTGCGAGGGTGGAGAAGGTGGTGATCACTTTGGGAGGCGTTACGTTCAGTTGTGAAATGTCAAGACAAGAAAAGCCACACTAGCAAGACTTACCTGGACTGCGAAGACACATGCGACATAGAGGAGTCGGTGGACTGGGACCTGGACATGGAGGACCGCTGGCAGGGGCGTGAAGCTACTATGTCATCTTCACGAATCAGACTGTGCCTGTCGGAGAACGATTATTTACATTGAGGGTTCACAACATATTATTAACTAGCTATATCAAATAGTTTAAGCCTTCTTCTCGACAACAAAGACGATCTAATTAAGGAAAGGAAAAAAATAAGGGACATGCAGTGGGACGATGGAAACGGGGAACCCCTGCACGAAAGGAGTTCTCACACAGGATCCACGCTCATGGATACAGTAACTCGAAAAAGAAGAGGCAGAGCAGAAAAAAGCAGGACCAGTAGGAGTACGAAAGTGGAAGTAAAAGAGGAAAAAGAAGAGTCCTGGAGTTTTTGTAGCTTCCCCGACAAACAAGAGGGAAGTGCTGAACTTTCTGTGTTTAAACACGTGCATAACAGGATAGGTAGCAGTAAGAAACTAAGTGTACGGAGCTTAAAGCTCGCTCCTTGAAACTGAGAACCCCTACGAGAGGAAGAAACAAGGCATATGTGGCATTCAAAGCAAACTGAGGTATCCTCGTATGGAAAAAGAACGCACATGAGTCAAGTAAATCGGAATGAAAGCGAAAGAGAAAAAATGAACAAACCCTTCCTTTTGGATATGATGAAGCTCCTACTGTCTGAACGTGAACAAGTCCTGCTTTCTGGATATGAACAAGTCGGCCATATTGGGTGAGAAAGAGCCCTACTTTCTGGATATAAGCTTGCCCTGGCTACCAAAAATAAAGAAGCTCTACCCACTGGACATGAACAAGCCGTACCTTCTGGACAACAGGACCAAAGACTGCCTGTGAGTGGAGTTACGGCGAGCAGTCTTGCCCTGACGAGCCTTGATAGCAGTGAAGTGGTTCTGTACTGCAGTCGCCAGCATCGGGCACTGCTCGTCGTCCTGCTGCTCGGTGGTACAACACTCTGACGTTAGGTATGTCTGAAGTATTCCAATATCTCATACCAAATATATTTTAGTAAAAAGCAGCTCCTATCCAGTATACACCTGGTCAAATTCTACCTGAGGCATTACCTAATCAACCTTTTCGGGTAGAAGTTTTACGGGGGCGGTGGGAGAATGTCGCAATAACTACCATGAAGACACACTAACAGTATCATTAAAATTCTGTAACCGGATCCACGATGGGTGATGCAGTGTCAGGAAGACAGGTCTGTTTTACCCGGACTTGGCATACCATTTGTTGCGAGTCACTTTAGGTAAAAGGGAAATCTGATCAGCCACAAATATATACAGTAGCGGCCATAATGGTTCGGACACCTAAAAACTCATCAAAAAATATTTAAATACTTTAATATTATTGAAGGCATTGAAGTGTAATTTTACACAAGTTGAGCATCATGCCATAGCTAAGTTGTGTTAAAATTTGAGCTGTTCAGGATAAATAAAACAAAAGTTACAAGCAAATGAATTATCAAAGTAAGAATTTAGTCTAGACAAAAAAGCTATGACATTTCATTTTTTCTATTTTATTCTAGAAGAAAAAAACAATGTTGCCACAGAAAGAGTTATGTAGATTGAGTTAAACACACATGCAGTCAATATCGATGCAACATCCGCTCTATCAACATGCTTCGGGGAGTCCCTACACCTTCTTCTATTAGTGAGTTAATCGTGAAATTGCTTCATGATGATAAACTTTCAATAAGGGGAATAGCAGACGAAGTTAATCGACCTAAAAATGTGGTTAGTGATATACTGACTAAATATGACCAGAATGGTTCAAGTACCGCTGGTGTTTCAAGTGGTAGACCACGCAAAACCTCGAGAAGAGAGGATAGTGTATTGCTTTATCAAAGAAGACTAGGTATAAAACAGCAGCAGAGATTTCCCGTGAAGCTAGTGATACGCATGAAATCAAGGTGTTCAAGAAGACAGTTTCACCCCGCCTAAGAGAAGCAGACTTGCCTCCGAGAACTCCAACTAACAAGCCTTTAATTAGCAAGAAGAATAGAAATGCTCGAATGAATTATGCAGCAAAACACGTTCTTTGGACTCAAGAAGACTGATCTCAGGTTCATTTTAGCGATGAATTTAAATTCAATGTATTTGGCTCCAATAGAAAAAGATTTGTTCGTCGTTCAACTGGTGAAAGATTGTCCAAAAATTGCGCCAAGTGTAAAGTTTAGCGGCGGAAGCGTTATGGTCTTCGGTATGATCTCAGCACGCGGCACGGATCCCTTAGTTCGTCCGCAAGGAAAAGTAAACGCACAGGTATACAAGGAACTTTTACAAAAACACGTAGTGCCGATCTTCAAAGCTTCTTCAACTCATAAACCAAGTTTTATGCAAGATAACGGTCCCTGTTGTCATTTGGTCAGCTCTTGTGATAGACGATATGAAGCTGTTATCGACAGCAAAGGGTACCACACAAAGTACTAAATGCTAAGAAGTTAAATTCATAACGTAGTTCGTATTTGTAGCCTCATTTCATGTGTTTAATTAATTATTATTTATGAAGGTTGCCCGAACTTTTTAAACATACGAATAGAAGAAGGTGTAGGGACTCCCCGAAGCATGTTGATGGAGCGGATGTTGTATCGATTATGACTGCAAGTGTGTTTAACCCAATCTACATGACTTCTTCTCTGGCAACAATGGTTCATTGCATATTTTCCTCAATAATATGGACTTGTACACAGAGAACATAATGAGCCCACATACGAAACTTGACCTAATTACATTTTCATATATATACTCTCAGTTTCACTGCACACATTTTCCCGGAACTTTCCCGTTTGATGATCTCGACCTATTACTTGCAATACTATACAACTATGATATAGCTACGGTATTTTAAAGATCGCCAAGGAGCGGCGACGGTGGGGAAACAATTGAATATGTATAAATGTAGTGAGGCCTCGCGTCTTTCCCATTCGAACTTATCAATATTCAAGGATGCATGAATATCCGTTATCTCTGACCCCAGTTAAAAGCAGGGCCGTCGCAGAAATGAGAGTCTTAATACAGCCGCTGCAGGCGGTCATAAACTGAATACACTGGCACATCGCTGTTACTAAAGAGCTGAACTTACCAACACCGGGCAGTCAATAAGCATGCTGTAGCCATCCCGTCCTTGTCTCATGTACGCCTTGGTGCAGAGGCGATAGAGCTGCTCTTCCTGTAGGTACTCATCTCCTATCTTGACCATGTCCTTCACTACACGAGATCCTGCCCACGTGGAAGTGAATAAAATAGTTGTATAGTCAGTAGCATTCTACATTAACGCCTTTCGAAAATGACACTGAAAATCTATGGCGAGCAAATAAAACAGGGGCAGTAAGTCTCTTTTAGCTAAATGTGATGCAGATAGTTTTACTATTTCTCGTCAAGCGACAAATTTTCAACAGCACATCCTTGTTGTATCACAGCTCGGGGTAACAAACGGGAAGAGCAGTGAGCAAAAGTTACGTCGGTATAGATCATGTTGGTCTACTTCGGCAACTTTTTATTCATAAATACCAAGTATTTTTTATGATTTGCTGCAGCGGCGTCAAAAAAAATCATAATATTTTCCACATGCGTCAGAAACAATCTAATATTTTCCGGAAGTAAATTGATAAAATGATATCATTAGACAGAGCACATTTTCAACAACGAAAGCAAAACAGGGATGATGAGACATATAATACGAAATATCCTTTAAGAATTTGATGTTTTTCAAAACAGACACAGAAAAGCTTCGAATTAATACCTACGTTTCAGCGATGAACAGCGCTTGAAATGAATGGTGATGGCAGGCGAGAAGTTTCAACCGTTAAACAATTAGCATACCTGCAGGAGCATTGGGTTCGAAAGCAAATTGAATGCCGGCCACCTGCGGGAACCTCCCCTCCAGCTTAGGGTACTGCGACACACCGTTCTCCAGTATCTGCAGCAGCACAGCCCCTGCACGAGTTACAGGACGAGGAAATTTGATTAGAAAAAACAAATGCCAGACACGCCTCTTATTTTCAGTAGGTATGCAGGAAGTAGCTATATACACACCAATCATGTAACTCACGTGGTGAGTCGAGGTAATTCCGGCATTGGGATAATCACCCCACACTAACAGGCGGGCAGGCACCTGTTGTATAAGCGTTTCGCACATACAACATTGTAATACCGTACGCTAGCTCAACATGCAAATGTTTAGGCGCATTACAGGCTTCATTTACGTTCATGTAGACGGACGTTTGCACCAACCGCCTTTGAGATAACGAAGGCAAAAGGTTGGACTAACATATTTTGCCATACCTAATTTGGTCGCTTGCCA
>LQNS02278101.1:7259234-7273419 GCA_001587735.2 Parhyale hawaiensis | reverse complement strand
ATGCTAAGCGCTTTAGTTTCGCGGGCTAATCTCTCGAGATTTAACTTGTCTGGAACCTCGATTTCAGGTAGGCACGTTAAGCTGTTGTTGGTTTCTTAATTCCTCTATCTTTAATGTCGGCTTTGCAATTCTAATTCATAAATTACACCCGTTGCGGCCTTAGCTTCTCAAATTACGCCCTTTGCGGCCTTAGCTTCTCAAATTACGCCCTATGCGGCCTTAGCTTCTCAAATTACGCCCTTTGCGGCCTTAGCTTCTCAAATTACGCCCTTTGCGGCCTTAGCTTCTCAAATTACGCCCTTTGCGGCCTTAACTTCTCAAAGTACGCCATTTGCGGCCTAAACTTCTCAATTTCGCTTATGCGCTACCTTAGCTCATAAATTGCAGCTTTGTGTAAGTTTCTAATTGTTAAATTCACGAAATACTAATTCTCATAGTAAACCTTTCTGTGTATTCAGGACTACTAAAGTCTTCTATCGGGTGTTTAGTGTTTATTTTCTTTGGCACAGGCGGTGAAAATCCCTTCGTTTTGAGCTGGAAGATTAGCCCTCTGGGAGAGGACGCAACCTCGTGGCTCGGACGAGCTCTCCCTTCGTTCATTTGCGGTCGTCTCTGTGCCTTGGCGGGTTGCTACAGGCTCCGAGTCTTCATCTTCTCCTGCAGCCGCTTAGAACCCGGCTGCTTGAGTCCTGGGATGTGATGTCTACATTTGTCGTACTTTTCTAATCTTTTATTGATGGTCTTTATCGGAAAGTTATACAGTTTGGACAGTTATCAATAATTAAAAGGTAAATTTCTTCAGAGTTTGTAAATCTCAACCTACGACGAGAGAAGAATTAGGCTATTCTAAAAATAAAAGTCAGCTCACGCCGTATCGCAGATTAGGTTAGGTAAGGTAACATTAGGTTTGGTAGCGCGTCTAGTGGTTGTGGCGCGGCAAGAAAGCTTACTTGAACGCACGCACAGAGATGAACCTACACATAATGGCGAGTTTGACGCCAGTGCGGCCCGGGCCATTATATTCGCCAGCAAGAGCTCAGAGCGAGTCAGATAGAAAACTCGCCGCGTTGCCAATATAAAATAGGGATCCCAGTCAAGTCTCGGGTAGTCCAGGTGCCGTCTTCCACTTCCTTGGGGTGCTTAGAACTCCGATTGTGTCATACGTTATTCTACAGCTCGGTGATACTCCCTGTTACGCGAATTCTACATTTCAACTGAGTTAAGCTAGAGTTCCAGCCAATAAGGACCCGACGACTGGGACTACGTAAGCATCCAGCTATTCCTATATGCATATATTTTAATTTACCCACTCACCTTACCGCCTGTTCACGGAACCAAATTGTGGTGTCACAAGTATGTCAATCACGATCACTTTTATGACTCAAACTCAAGTTGTGTTTTTGCCTCAGCTTAATATCGATTGTGCTGTAAATCATGTTGTATGATACCGCCATACCTATTCGATGATATTAAATGTAGAAGTATCAAGCTAATCGGATGTAACAGTATTATATTACGAAACGTTCTTTATTATTATTATTATTAAATCACACCAGACTGGCGACGCAGGAACGGAGAAACTCCATGAGGTTAACAAACCCCCACGCAACCAGTCCAGCGTCTAATGAATGTGACTAGCAAAGCGTACTATATTTACGTAGCAGCCTTTGAAGGAGCAACTAATTTGTTCGCCAAAGGGTAGCGAATTGTTATTTATATTGCCTCCGATAGCTCGATAATTGTCAGCACCTAGATGGATAGACAGTCGGTCAGGGCGATTTCAAACAAATAAAAAGATTTAGAAAAAAATAAATAAATAAATAAATAGATAAATAAAAGGGCGCTTATTTTTCCCAATCCTTTTTCTGTTTCAACTCACCCCGTCCAGGGAAGCGTCTCAACTCACCCTGACCGACGCTAATATGAGAAATAAATCACGACCAAAACCGCTAAGGGGCTCTTGATATCCATGTCGTTATTCCTTCCTTGGTATCGCCAGGAACCACTAATACGCATGTACCTATCTAGGGAATCATTGCACAATTAGGAGTTACCTCGCTTTATACTTAACTATGCACAAAATGGAAATTATTGCAGTGAATCAACAACCTAGCTACAAGCACAAGCTGTATCAAGAGCTGGCACAAACTTGCACATATCTTCACGCTCTGTAATTGCATACTCCAGACAAGCATCAAATTAATAAGTTTCTCACACAAGTAGAATATACATAGCTACATTACAAATATACGCAGTGTTTACAAGCTTGTCAATAGCTTCATGCTTCGTAAAACACACTTTTGAGGTACCTACCTAACATTCGTACGTACTGTTTTCATGCCAGTAGAACATAGGTACTCTAGCCCAAGTCAAGAAGGCAGTGTTGATAAAATCAGCATGTAGATACCTTCATACTCTGCAAGCGCAGCCTTGATATCAGCGTCAGGAGCAAACCGGCCCGTCACCTCCACCTTCTCTATGGTGACATCCACACGACCGGAGTCTGTCAGCTCCAGCAGAAGATGGGAGAATTCTCTGAAGTCGGTGCCGCTTTTGACAATATATTTGCCATTCACCTAATTAAATACATACTAAGTTAATGCCACTATTAACAAAAATTTGCATATGAAGCAAAAATAAAAATACCGGTATTTGCAACAGTAGTACCCTACAAAGAGACTAAGGACATAGGTATAAGTAAGAGCACCATAAATTACAAAATACTAGTGTCCCGCCAAAACAAATTGAAGTGGAAACGCTTAAGCACAGTTAAAACTTGTGGCCACGATTCTGCTAAGAAAGATACAGTGCACCTGGCTGCTTGAAAATTTCAATTTAATATTTAGACGTGTACGAGCTATTTCCACATCCAATGAAGATACGTTAGGTGCACATTTGTTGGCTATGAAACTTAAGACATTATCATGGCTTCTCGATTCGAAATAAAGACCAGCTATTGATGGCGGCTGACCCAGTAATGCAACTGGAAAAATATAACATAAGCATGTTCAAGATCATTTATGGAGAGTGACAGGAAGAGTCAAGCAACTGATGGGTAGCTAATCATTTGAGAAGATATCAACCTTGATAGAGTACCTCTTTCAGATCAAGTACATGATCATAGTTTGCCATTATGAAAATTAAAATCAGATATTCTGGAGGCCTAGGACGGTCGCAAAACTGATGACTTTCAATAGGTATCTACCTACATTCACAACATACCTGATTGAGCTCGTATACATGATCGTGACCTCCCAAGATGAGGTCTATACCGTCCACATTCTCAGCAAGTCGTATGTCATTGGGCGTCCGCATGTGCGTAAGAGCGATAATGTAGTCACAGCCCTGATCACAAAGAAAAAAAATTATAGTGTTAATGCAAATGTTACTAAACAGTACCACACATTTCCTGCCACAAAGTGTGACCCACGCCAAAACTTTCTCGTCGCAATAAAATGCTTGAATACAAACAAGCTGGAGTTGAAACCTCCATGTGTCTAGGTGATGTGCTTGAAATGTAGGGTAGGCTGTGCTCTTCTATACTCGTAGTGCAGTAAACGGGTGAGTGAAGATTTAGACATGTAAATAGTATAGTTATATATTAGCTACAGTGGTTATATTGAGTACATTAAGCCTCCGTTTCCGTTACTAAGACGATCTCACACAGAAAAACAGGCAGGACGCATAGTATGTCGACAGAAATGTGGAACCCATGCACGGGAGTCTCTATACTGGATCAAGGAGCTGGGAACGGCAAGTGAGGAAAGAAGAGGAATAACAAAGGAAAGTAACATCAGTGAAAAGATGAAAGCGTTAAGGTAGCAAATTGGGCAGAAAGGAAGACGTGCCAGAGGCCTAGCTAAGGAAAAGGTAACCTGCAGGGTTGCCGAACACTGGGGGAGGGCAGGGGGTGAAGCTGACCCCCGCAGGGTCCACCCACGACGGAGACGCACAGGCATCGATGGGGACTTTCGTGGGCCAAACGCAGGCACTCACCGTCTGGAGTGGCTCCGCGGGTCGCTGTGGCGCTCCTTTCTCTCTCCCACTATTCTTTCTCGCTATCTCGTGTTTTTTCCTTCACGGGTAGGTCCTTTCTGCCGACGACCTGCCCGCTCTTGTCTAGGCAGCCCCTTCTTTACCCGTTTCCCCCTTCCGTTGTCCTTTCTCTCCCCCTATCCTTTCTGCTTAGCGGTGTCATTCACCCCAACCCCGGCTCCGCCTGTCCCTGCTCAGTCTGCGCACGGAACGTCACTCACGGGTGGTCTTTCCTGTGTTCCGCCTGCGCGCGCTGGGTCCACATGCGCTGCTCTGGCCTTTTCAGCCCCGCCAGCTACCACCCAGACTGGAGGTGCCCCATTTGTGCACCTCAGCCCCCTCAGCCCCTCCCGCCTCTCCCCTTACTCCCCATCCCACTAACGCCCCTCCGTTCATCGTTAGGCAGTTTAACTGCAATGGACTCCAACATTGCAGACCCGAACTATCCGCCTTCCTACATAGCAGCAAGTCCAGAGCTAGGCATAGATACTCAAAAATGTATCTAGATACTAGATACACCCTTAAAATGTATCTAGATACAGATACGAGATAGTTGAAATGTTTACATAGATCTATGTCTATGATCTATGAACTTTCATAGATATCTATGTTAAGATCTATGAAAATAAAAATGTTGACTTAAATTATCAAAATGATCAAGTATACCAATTTAATCATGCAATTCAGGTGGATACAATTCTGTTCCTTTATAATACTTCTGTATAGTAGATTAGTAATTACGATAATAATGACTGTTGCACATTTACTTCCTGCAAAGAGGCTAAATAGTTGATCACATTAATTTTGTTTGGGATAAAATATCATGTCTCTAAAATAAATGGGCAATGTCATTGAAGTTTCGTAGTCAATATGTACAGTATATTGACTTTTTTGCAATAACATTCAAATGCAAAGTATAATTTAGGCCGTATATTTTCTTGGATGTTACCCCAATTGCAAGCAAATCTTTAATAAACAAAATAAAAGAAGGCTTCTAAAAAATTAATAGAATAGTGAGCTAACGTGACAGAACATGTTCAGGGTTGCCATCTCTTGTTCGCTAAGTTATCGGCTTTATCATTATTTTATGAACCTGAATATCATTGTATCATTGTATTGTATTTGTCTCCCTAGATAACACGTGCTCTTCTGATCTCCCGATAAATCTTGGCGTCCCTCAAGGTTCAACCCTAGGCCCATTTCTTTTTAATGTGTTTATCAACGACATTGTATCTTTGCCTGATGCCAAGACTGTTCTTTTTGCTGATGACGCTGTTTTTTATGTGAGTGATGATAGTTTTAGCTCAGCAGTTAGTAGGATTAAGATATTAATACAACGCTTCACGACGTGGTTACTAAATAACATGCTGACACCTCACGAAAAAAATAAAAAGACGTACTTTTTAATAACGTAAAGCTCGATTGGGTGAAGGAAATAAATATCTTAGTTATTTTAGATTCAAAACTATCTTTTAATTTGCATATTGCTGATGTGTGCCAAAAGCTAAGCAAGGCTCTTGGTATATTTTATTGCACTGCGAATAAGCTGCCTGTTTCTACCCTAGTGGGCCTTTCCCACAACATAGTGTATCCACACGTCGTCTATTGCGTTGAACTCTGGGGAAGTGTGTCACCTTCGTCGAGGAAAAAAGGTTCGATCCTGTTGAACAAAATATTGTGTGCAATTCTAAAAGTACAAATAGTAAATTACGTACCTGATCTCCATTCCGGTGAAATGTACATAGCCTTAAACTTGTTGAAAATTTGATGACATTTATAAATATTTTTATTAACGCTAGCCCATAAGTTTCTTTATGACGACCATCAGTCTGTTAACAAATACCTGTTGCCTCTTCAACCGCTAAACAACTATGAGCTGCGCAGATATAGGGTTAGGGTACCACTTGCATGATTAGATGTCATAAAGCAGGGTACGATTTATCAACTAGTCAAACTAATCAATGATGTACATGATTAGATGCTGTTGCCGATGCCTGGTTATCGCTTGAAAAATGAATTAAAAAAGGTTAGTTCAGACCCACTATTGATGCAATGTACATGTTCTTCAGATGCCCCATAAGCACTATTCTCTTGCTCATTTTTTCTGTAATTCCATATGCGCCATCCACCACGCATTTTATTAGTGTCGCTTACCGTTTATTGTTATCCTTTACTGTTGTGTAGTTGGTGCCCTCGTAACTTTGCTTATACTATCGTTTCACAGCCTATGTTGTTAAATTATATACTTTATATATTATTGCTATATTATTGCCCTATACTGTACTTTGCCCTTATTAATCAACAATGTAGCTACGTTTGCGACAATACCTTGCTTTTACTATTGCGTTCAGCGGTTAGATGCACTACTAGACTTTTGCTAATTTCTCAATTTTGCTCTAGCTATGTTTCCCCGACGATTTGTGTACAGGATTAGTTCACTCTTCCATTTTTTTTTTTTTTTTGTTGTAATACTTACCTTTATTTTTGTCCGAGAGACGAATGTGTGTAGCGACCGTTTTTGTCTCTCACTTTGTATGTTTTATGTATGACAATTCCTGTTTTTAACGATGGTTTCGACAAATAAATTTCTATAAGGTTCATAGAAAACGGGAAATCAAGTGACCTTGAAAGTTGCCAAGTACTGCCACACAAGTTGGAATACGGTGACTCAAATAAACTCTGCACACTACGGTGGAAAGCGTCTGAATTCTAAGTTGAACACGGTTGCTATCACAGAAATTATTCTCCTACACATTATTAAGCAATTCTGTGAGTGAAACTCTTAATATCAGCCAAAATACGCGAGATATGATCAACCCGAAAGCTTGTGTTTCTTTGACACAAATAGAACATGCTGGATCGGTGTCTTGCGACCGATGCCTCTCGAAGTCACTGTCATATGTTGTTGAAGAAATACTGCTACGAATACTTCGCAGCAGTACAATCAATCCTTGGGGCCCCTTCAGACAGCAGCTGGCTCTCTACTTCTGACGCGGAAGCCTGGAAACTCCACATGCAAGCCATGGTCAATTTTCACTTAAATTTTCCCAAATTCAACCACCTGTGTTTAGGTCCGAGCACTTGTAATCCAAATATGTTAGCATAGCTAATATATAAATTGTTACCCTGCTTAGTTAGCGGAGTTCTAGGAAGTAGTGAACGAGGCTAGTACTCATTTCAAGACTGTGTTAAAATTCCAACACATAGTAATTCTAAAGATTGGAGACAGTAATACCCACCGAGTCGAATCTCGAGGTGTTTCCTTACACCCTGCAAGGAAACTGCAAGGGCAAGCAGTAATGCAAGCTTCCTTCTTGAGGTCCAATATAAGCGCTGAACGCGCACAGGAGTTCGTTCTTTGTTAGGCGGCAACACTGCCCACTGGACCCGGCGTACTCCGTATCTCCATATTGTGTGTGTAAGCCTCGGCCAAACTCTGTCTAAACTCTATTCCTCGTGTTTTTGCCTGTGCCTGCGTGTACTATTAATAACGAACTCACCCCGGTAGCCTATAACCATCCGCTAAGTTGTATCCTGATTTGACGAACTTAAATACATTGGAACCATCTCTCGTTCTTCATTCGACACCACCTCAGGACGCGACAGAAAGTAGCCAAGCGGCAAGTAAGAAGTAACAGCGAGACCTACGGAGAGTTAGTCACCGCACGGCAAACATTCATTTAACAGTGGCTCGACCAGGATGATAGCAGATGAATCAGAGAGTCCGTCGGAATGCCTCTTATAAGAATAAACAAATAGTCGGTCACGGGCTATTTTNGCTCAGCGATTTCCTCCCTCCACCAATCTGCCGTGCAAGCCTCACTTGACCGCCTACCCGTTAACAGGGTTTTGGGCTTTGCCCCGCCGGAGATTTCGCCCGACGAGGCGGTCCTCTCCCGAGCGGACCGTTCCACTCCATCACAGTTGCGCTCAGGTTTCTGCTCTGCCCTGATGTCATACCGCCATAGGATCGGACTGGCGGATTCAGACTCCTGCCCCGAGTGCCACCGCGCCCCCCATACCGTAAGCCATCTGTTTGAGTGTCCCGCCCACCCTACCGCACTCCTTCCTACCTCTCTACGGGACAGCCCTTTATCTGTGACTGACTTCTTGTGTTCTCTGCCTTCCTTCTCATACCTTCAGCCACACGCCCGACCCCCTCCAGAGCCGCCCCCTACGTAACTACAACAACAACAGGGGGTGAAGCTGCTCATAACAAATTATGGGTGACTATATTCTCTACAATGCACATATCATCCATTACTGCAAAAAAAAAAAAATACCCAGAGTCTCTGTATAGAGGACCAAGGCTGAAGTAGGTAGCCAGCACAAAACCCAGTGCATTGCAAGCACTCCTTGCACTCGCAAAAGTAAGTGAAATATGTACGATCGCACAACAGGAGGCAACATTTGTGGGGGAGGCGGGGCATCATGGCAGCATAAAATGGCGGTACTTTTGCTCGCCAACATACCAGAGTTTCATTTTCACTTTGCTCATATAATTTAAGTCCGCACATCGACAATGAGCCGCATTTCCTTTATTACCAGGTAGCTACACGATCTGAAAAACTTACAAAGTCTGGGGTGAAGTGCACGCTTCTCAAATTCTTAAAACACACTTTGCCACGGCCAAATGTAAAATAAAATTGCTTGTACCACCATACATATCCCATTTAGGAAATCCAAGTGCAAAATGCAGTGGGATGCGCAGAGATAAATACCCGCTAGGCTCTCAAGGACAGCAAAGCTGCAATCAACAACAAATAGTCAGATTTACGAAGTGAGGATGGGAGACTTGAAAAAAAACTACGAAAACCCGACTCTTACTGTCTGGCTTTGCACTGATCGGCAAATGTCCCAAAACGCAGAGAGTGCAATCCTTCCTCTCTGATCAAACACCTCCGTCTAGAGCATTTACGAAATCTCCAGGGATTGTTAGGAATATGTTAGGAGGAACAGATGATTAACTTTTGGTGAAAATCCGTTCCACCGTTTGTTTCTTTTCGTCTTGTTTCATGGTAGCATAACTCAAAAAGTTACGGATGGATCTTTATGAAATTCTCAGCAACTGTTTGGGTTGTTACTAGGAGTAAATGGCTAAGATTTTGAGATCTGTTTGCCCGTTTGTCACTAACATAACTCCAAAAGCTAGGGATGGGTCTTCATGGAATTAGTTGAAATTGCTCGGAATGCTGAAAAACACAAACGACTAAATTTTGGTGATGATCGGTTTGTCAGTTTGTGTGTTTGACTAATGTTTTTAAGAACTACTAAAAACTTTCCAACGTATCTTTGAAAACATTACAATAGCTGGTATTAGCTATCTACTATCAACAGGCACATATGTCCAAAATTTTGAAGATGATGGAAAGGAAATCCTAGTTTCAGGACCAATTTGAATTCTTCGTTAGCATTACCTTGCTTAGCGAAGATAACTATGCACTGTCGAGAGTGCTCAAGTTCATATTTCTGGAAAAGTACATATTGATATGATTCAAAATTGAAAAATGAAAAGATTGGGCGGAAATAAAATCTACAATTATTAACAATAGGACTATATCCTCTTCTATGGGAACACCATAAAGCCGCTGCAGACGATAGTCTTATGGCCTTACAAGTTAAGAGTCTCGACTGCTGTCTTGCATCGGTATTGCGAGTCTCGAGCAGGCACATGGTAGAATGGAATGCGCCAGCTGCACCTGAGGCTTGTTCATGAATAAATTGAAAATTCAATAAAGAAAGTGCATCAAGAGTGATAATATTATTAATAAAAGCAAACGATAATAGTGCATAAAAGTGACTACTGCATTGGCGAAATTGTATTTTATATAAGAAAATAGTGAATCATAGAGAACGGGACATCACGTGACCTAAGCAGTTGCCATGTACCGCCACACAAGTTGTAAAACGGTAACTTAAATCAATTTTTTATACTTTAGCACAAAAAAATCGTTAAATGCTTTTTAAAGTATGTTTGCCATCACAACAAACATTTTCGTAGCCATTTTTAAGTGATTGTGAGCGTGAAACTCTTATTATCCGGAAAAATATGCGAGGTATGTTCAATCCGAAGACTCACGTCCCTTCGACAAAAGTAGAACATGCTGAATCGGTCTCCTGCGACCTCAGCCTCTCGAAGTAATTGTCTTATGTTCTGAATTTTCTTTCATATGCCGTGAAAACACCGGACGTCCTGCCGAAAAGACTATCGTCTGCAGTGAGCCTTATAAATTTAAGTAGCTACAAACGGTAGCTACCAACAGATCAACTACTGCAGATTGCACCATCCTTCATTTAAAGCCAAATTTTAGGGGACATGGTGTCACAAATTATGAGATAAGAGCTGTGCATAAAACAAAGGATCTTCTGATGAAAAAGTAAATGTTAGGCAGCACAGATCTCTACTTGGTAATTGACCCTTCACGGGACAGTATGATAAAAAATTAGATGCCTATTTGATTCTCTTGCCAAAATTATAAAGTAGATACCGATTATTCTACAACTTTTTCGATAAACATCAATCGAAAAACTTCATTCGAAGCTCAAGCCAAAAAGACAAGAAGAAAATACAGTCGGGCAATGCTCAACTGGTAGCCTATAACCTTCATGATCGGCTCAAACTCAACCACGCGGGGTGGTACACCAAGTGCTCACTGTTACTTCGCCCGGTAGAGGTATAGTCGCCTCCACCGCTCAGCCGCACTTCGAATCAAGGTTAGAGAATTGTAGTCGGAATTGGTGGTTGTCAAGACATTTTTGGGAAACAAGAGCCGAAATATGGGAATTGGCTAGGCCTAGGAGACTGACTTGATCAGACTCCACAACCCTGCTAAGAAGCACACAAGCACTGGTAAAAGGTTAACACAGGCACCAGAATTGGACCGAGTCACTAACCTGCTGTCTCAGCTCGGCAGACAGCTTCTTGCCTGCATCAACATAGTCAGTGAAGGTCACCTGCTCGCTGTTGATGGTAGCAAGCGTATCCAGCCACTCCTGTTCCACTAGGCCAATCTGAGTAAGAAGTATATATTTCTATACTCAAGGGCACAGGAAAACCCTGTTAAACTACGTTTAACTAAAAAAAAATTATAAGAAATAAGCGAAAAAGAAAGTAATAAACTACCACAAGAAGGGACACAATTACAAATTAATTTGTCATCACTGATAGTCTCGCCAGCTACTGCCATCGGTAATGGCATTTTACAAAAACTGTAGTCTGGAGGTTAGTCACCTGACAAGGGAACAATATTCCGTTGAACTGAGCAGCCGACTGGTCATTTTGAATAATTTTAAACAAATAAAAATTGAGAATATAGCCTTCAATGTGGCACTAATTGCTACTTATGAATTTAACTGTTCAAGTAAAAAGAGTATACTTTCAAATAATTTTTTGTTCAGCCAGTTACAGTACGATCACCTCAACAACAAGTACTACCTATAAGAAAAGTAATCGACACCACATCGCTGCTCATGCTTTGCTCTGGCTAGGCTAATTTTTTCTAACAGAAACTCGAAATGAGTGAAGTACAGATAGAAAGAAATACTTCATACAGCATGCTAGGCAGCTGGGCTATCAAATTACCCCGCAGAACTAAATTACCGCTTGAATGGTTCAGTCAATGGCGTGAATTACCTTGTAATAAAAACCTACCAGGCCAATTGTCCATCCATGCCAGCAGATGGTGTGGGTCACCAGGCCATCAGCCAGAGGTCGGCCAGTCTCGTTGTCCACAACATTGCTCATTAGCCATGGGAACTCTGTGCGCCCCGCCAGTTCAATCAATCGCTCCAAGCCAAAGTCTGCACATAGTCCATACAAAGAACTGACACCGAGTACAGCTGGTTTTTATAGCCTCCGCTAATGAGGTTTTCTTATTGCCGGGTTTTGTTTGTGTGTCGGTTGGCAAAAAAAAAGAGCTGAAAGGAAAGTCTCGAAAAACAGATGATTAAATTTTGTAGATGATTCATTAGTCCGTTTACCTCTCGGTCTGTCTACCATTCCATTTCATTTCTTTGTCTGCCTACCATTCTATATTTTAGCATTAGGTTATTTAGCGGAGGTCTAGATGTACGTTCTCAGAGTAACTATAGCTTAAATCAATATTTTGTAATTACTCTGATTATATTAATACAAGCAGTGAGTTTTCAAGTCACCAAAGGCATCTCCTGCAACTGAAGCCCACATTTTAGTGAAAATTTTTCACACTACAGAATTATTTCTTTGGTAGTCTCTAAGATACTTGCGTTCATTCGGTGATAGTATATAACATGTCCACACATTTTAACGTTTGGTAAAATATACCTACATTGGTGGACTACTATGCTATAAAATGCTAGATTACGCCAAGTAGCTATGTAGATTTTTCTATTTCATAAGCATTTTACTTCTCAATAACTTCAACAAAACACTGGAAAAAAAAATTCTATCATGCACAATGATGAGAAACGAGCCGCGAATTACGTTCACCACAGTGTAAGACAGCGCCAAATATAACATGCAGGGCGTAAGAACATGTTCAACTACGTACAAGTCAGCATTTTATGGAAATTTGTGCTACAATATTGGACACTGTAGCTACAGTAAATCTTCGGTAAATGCGTAGCTAAAACGTAACAATAAGCGATGCCACAGTAAAACGTGATAATCGCGAGTTGAACAAATGTAATATGATGCACCAAATTTAAACCTCAACTAATCTAGCAATTTTCACCATCATAAGTAAGCGCTTAAGTTAGCCAACAATCAAAAACAATGTTTCAAAATTCACAGAAAAGGTAACACCACATAGCTTCGATATAAAATTTCTTGAGCAAAATAATAGAAACTAATACCCACATGCAACTCTATAATTTTCAGCCAAATTCAGCCTTGGTTGCTCATAATAATAGCAGATAGCTACACGGTAGTCTGAATTGCCTTGTGGCGGAAGCAGGGCATATCATACTACATAGTCAACCTCTTTGGCCTATTGCCAGGTGGCGGGAAGCTCGAGTGCCGAGTTTACATGCTGAGGTTTACGGCTTCGCTTCCCAGCCAAGCTGTGAGATCTTGCGGGGTTTTGATTTTACTGTCATCGATTTTGGCATTACATTGTGGGGGTAATGAACCCAAGTACAATTGGGTAAGGGTACAGGAGTCGCTGTTATCACGTATCTTTTCAGTCTCTGACACATTAGCTCTTACAATTTGTGGTCAACTGCAACCATATCCTCGGTAAGGGTTGAGCAGGTAAATATTTGCAGTAAAAACTATTGCATGTGGACTTCATAGAAGTGTGCAGACAAGTTGAGTTTACTTTTTACTGTTCATGAAATAGAAGAAACTGGAGCGCAAGTAGGATAAGCACGGACTTACCAAAATCATGGTTCCCATAGACAGAGCAGTGAACACCGAATTTGTTGAGCACAGGAACCATCTGTTCACCCAAAGTGAATGTGGACACTGTAGAAAAGAAAAGTGCTTTGACTGACTAGCAATATAATTATGTGAGTTTTAAGTGTTGCTTAGTATGACAATGGAGATCAACAGAGATAAGAACGCATAAAACATCATGTAGCTAAAATTAGGTGCCTAAGCCCAGTGGATCACCACACCTGGAAACAGGAACCCGGAAAAGACGACGAAGTGGACAAAGCTTTGTAGATAAGCAAAGTAAAATATCTTGTGACAAACCAAGGGCGTCGGAACACTCCCTGTCCCCACCTATATATGTATAACGAACTTGACTCCGTGTAGGACTTGGGCTCAGGGTTCTAGCTGCTCTCTTAGATCTGTCTTGCTTCACAAGCAGGTCTATACCAGAATTATAACAATTGTTTAGATTTTAGTACCCTTAAGAGCAGCGTTTCATAAGGTCGTGGGGTGATTTAATTCTAGTATCTTATATTGAATAGTTTTTCAGGTCGCTTGCCAAGCGGCAGAGAGGGATCTCCGAGCGTTCTGATGCGCCGCCAGGCTGTGCGGTGGATGGCCAAGAGGCACAGCCGTCGGTCGTGTGGCGTCCTGGCCAGCCAGTCGGCAGCTATATGGGGTCGCGAGCTGGCCCACATCACTATGCCCGCGCTACAACTGGTTGCGACGGAGGTGGGAGGCGTCCATGCTGTCAAGTTGGTTATTAGGCGGGAAAAGAGGCGTGATTGGCCTCTCACA
>LQNS02278101.1:7139126-7168640 GCA_001587735.2 Parhyale hawaiensis | reverse complement strand
CAATCATCCCATTTCTGGTTAAAGTCAGTACCCTCTCGATAGCATCTGAATGCTGACTTAGCAAGCCAAGTGCTCGTACGCGCTTGCTGGCAACAGTCTCGGACCTAGTCATTCCGGGTCTGACAGCAACACTGGAGTATCCTGCTGCTGAGGTGTCATGGTACTGGTCATAGCAAGAGAAATTTAGAGCTGGAGCAAGAGCTACAGGGCGAGGTGCGTAGAAAGGAGTACAAGTGTAATGAACGAACTACATACGAGTAAAAAGGAGCACGAGGGTGCCTAAAGGGTGCGGTATGAGGTCCATGGAAACGAGCACGGGGGCAAAGTGTACAGAACAAGATACATAGCAAGCAGTACTGGTGTCAGTGATACCAGGTGAAGAACTTCGAAAGCAGCAGGAGGGCAATGAGTACTGGGCCAGGTCGGCAGCAGGAGGTGAATGTGTCCGTGGCACAGGGTGGGGCTCACAGTCAGACGCTCGGGTGCACGGGGTATTGCGCCAGCTACATTATTGGCTTCCCTGAAGCAGACGAGATGTGCCCGCTGATCAGAATTATCAGTGAGAGCTGCTCTCTCCGATAATGCTCCCAACACTCTCTTTCCCCTGCTGTATTTTACCTATTGCTGAAGATACGTCGGAGCTATGGTTCGGCGAGGCGAGTCAAAGCAGAAATAGAATGTAAACTACAAATGTGGCGGCTGTGACTGCCTAATGTGTATGATAGAGTATGTTTCGGCGGTTATCTGTGCACAGTTTTTGTGTGAGTGTTCGTGTAGGTGATGAAACTGTAATATTTTTGCTAATACATAACGTGTATTGCTGGGGAGATTTTCAGGCTCCCCGAAACAACATAGCAAAAACGTTGCTAAACAACAGCACTAATTACGTAGAGTTTTTAGACACTTCATGTCCTTGTGTGACGTAACCAACAGTAGTATGTTGTACAATATAAACTTTAAACGAGGAAAAATGTAAGGTTTCTTACGTGAACTCTTTCCTTTGTGTAATAAATAAGTGGATAAGCGAATATGTACGAGAGCGGTATTGAAAATTTGCTTATTTTATAAATTCTTTATATATATATATATATTTTGGAGAAACGAAAACCAATAAGTTCCATGCTAGGGGTAAAATGTGCACTGGAAAGTCAACTATGCATTAAATGTGCCGAAAATAAATGAATATATTGTATGACTTCATTGCACGAGAGCCATCATGATTATATAGTTATAGCGTAATAAGATAACTGTAACAGAGGGTGTTGATTTATAGTCCAAGTTATGAATATCTCTGATCCTAGAATTAATGTTCATGCTCATTAATTCGAAAAGTACAACAAACGTTTAATTTTCTCGGTACAAATCAAGAATAATTCTATAGAAAGCTTTATAGTGTACGCACAGGAAAGCCACGTTCAGAGCGGGATCAGTGCATCAAAGAAAGCGTATGGGAATGGGAAGAATAAATAAGCTTTCCACGAAGGTGGAATATCCAAGTATGCAAATTAGAAGAAGCAAGTCTATGATTACATGAATATGCAAGCACAGGTTTGTAACTCTCAGGATGAAAATCATTTATTTGAAGAATGAAAATGAAGAGCAAATAGAGCTAAATGAAGTAAGGACTGACAGGCAGCTTGCAGCTGAATAGCACTGTGACGTGGGAATTTTAGCAGAAGAATGGAAGTCATTTAAGGCTTGGGCATTTGAAATTTGTAGGGTTAAAAGATTTTATATTAAAGTACACTGTAGTGTATTAATAGTACCTCAGCATACTGAAAGTCTGGGTATTTAATGTGAAAGGTTTACGGGAATAAAACCGTGAGAAATTACACCATGATGACAATTTACAGTATGGGTATTCAGAGCAGCAAGGTCGAGGAAATTATACGGTGAAAATCTACAGCATTATCACTTACATTTGCTGGATTTTAAGTTTGATAGCTGAGGGAATTTATGACGCCAAGAGTTACAAAATTAAACTATACAGTGAAGGAGTTGTGGAAATTGGCGGTATCTAGAATATTTTTTACCGGAATCTGAAATGTATGTTCCGGAATCTGAAATGCATGTTGTACAGGAATATCAACATTAAAGTTTATAGTATGAGACTGTACAGTTTGGGAATTCTCTGTAAGGAAAATTGTCGCGTGGGAATGTGCAGGGTTGAGCACCCCACTCGAGCGCAAGCCAGTGATGTGGACGGGCGCATATAACACCATAGAGTCATAGACAAAGAACAACTCCCCGCACACCCTCACAAATTTGAAGCTCTTCTCGAGACATACGACTAAAGTTTAGGGGCGGCACAAAGGCTCCCCCGGCAACAGCAAATCCTCTCTGTCAAAACTTTTACGATCGCCTAAAAATTCAAGAATTCTCCGACCAAAAAGACCGTCAGGTAATTTTTGAGCAAATATCATTTTGTGGAAACAGTCGCTGCTCATTAGCTGCCGCCGGACATTTGAGAATTTCCAGACGCTTCTCGAAATATCGAAGAAGAAAACGACCGGGACGCGTTCCAGTATTCTTTGATAGCCAACAACCCATAACTGATAGCTCTGGAATTGTTCTCAGGAATGTTTAAAAGATTTAAAGTTATGGTTATAGGTCAAGATATTTCTATGGATTAATATTTTTTGTTGAAAGCTTTCTTGACATACATGTTGGAGCTTCATAAATTTATATGATTATGAAGGGCTCAACTAAGGGCAGAACAAGGTAACTTCAAAAACACGCCCATTGTAAATATCCATGAATTATACCGACGCGTTATTTGAAGTTTCTGACCTTCATTCAGGCTCTCTGTGTAGATAATCTACAATATGAAAGCATACGCACCATAATAGTAACCTAACACAGATACATACTAACTAGCTGCACCCGTGGAAATTCTATACTTAGTGAATGTTTTCACTCACCTTATTTAATCTGAGGTAGCGCTCCTATCCTAACCCACCTCTTCTGAACTACCGCCCGCCCCTTATCCTCGCCGTTCGTTACACAATCCATTGACGTTACATCTCGTCTAATCTTTTCTTGTATTTCAATTTTACCACTGAATTACGCATTTGTTCTGTCAGAAAGAATTCGCACTTGTGTCTTGCTAGAGACATAGAAAAACGACGGTGCATCTTGCAAAGTTCTCTTATGCATTTGCACACCTTTTCTAAGCTCTTTTTCCCCCAGTTTACATTAATTTATCCCTCCATAAGGTAACATGTTTCATTTTTTTTGTGAGTGCATCCGATTTTTTCCATTTTGAAACCCATGCATGCTGATAAGTAACCCATGATTTTTCTGTTTTGTTCTGCTATCCTAATATAATAAAACACTTCGTGTATATATTTATTTATTTCGCGTCCGCTCTTATGGAAATAGATCGGCGAAAAATAGGCCAGGATGCAAATTTAGTAATTAAGTTACGTTTTCAAAGAGATCGATGACCAAGTTGCAGAAGATGGCGAAAGTTGGATCCTTTTCTCTTTATCTGAATGCACTTCTTCCTTGAAACACTTTTTGAAATCGGAACAATATATAGATATGTAGCTTTTGGAATCCTATTCCATTGTTTTTTTTCTCCCAGGTCACAACGTATGAATTCGGCGGATGATCAACGGAGCACTCACGACGGGCACTAAACAGTTATTTCACGGGCATTAGATAATTATTTCTTCTAGTTTACTGTCTTTCTCTAAGACGGCAGATTTCGCTTCAGAGACCAAAATTTCAGCTCTTCAAAGAAGTAGATATTTGAGTCCGGAAGACAGTATCATAGATACGGTGCACTCATATTGCGCATAAGCTGATTCAAGTTTATTGCTGGGTTTTACTTAAGATTCTACTTTGGAACACGCACGTTTACTTAAGAAATAGAATAGGGAACGCAAAGGAAGAATGAGACCACTACAGTTTTAAGAACGAAGACGTGCTATCAATGGAAAGAGATGAAGCCCCTAAGCGACACAGTAACAAGGAAGGCTCGAAGCAGAAAGATTACAGAAGCGAATAAGAGCTGCTAATAAGAGTGAGCGGGAAAATGTGGAAATTAACGGCAAGTCAGAGCAGAGAGCAAACTTATCGATTATTGCGTGAATTTTTTCACTCAGGGGTCCACTAGTAGCTTTATAATAAAAGAAAACAGATTCGGTCAATTTCTTCACTCGCAAGAAGGTAATCTTCTGTTCTCGATATGTCATTGTATTTGCTCAGATATCGCACTGTAATGACGGATGCATTCCCTGCAGCACGTGCGTTTTAAAGACTATTTCAGAGCAGAGATGCCCAACAATACCCGTTCTGTTCACACGTGGCGTATCCTGGCTACTCAACTCGCCCTGTTAGAAAAGTCATCTGCTGCCAGCAGAGCGAATAGAATGCTATAAAAAATAAAAAGCGGCAGGTAGATATGATTCACATTTGACGTTAAGCCTCTAATTTCCTTCAATCTATTATTGAAGAGAGTTACACACGAAGGCACAGTTCATTTACAGAAGATAGTTGTGGCAAATTTGGGTGAATGCGCTTCGCTCCTAAATTTCCAGGTTTGTGACGTCAAAACTACGTCACGCCACTGTGGAAATATCAAAGATTCCTCGCTGCAACAGTGGCGTGACGCAATTGTGACGTCACAAACCTGAAAATTTAGGGGCGTAGCGCATACACTTATAACCTTAAATTTGACACAACGATCTTCTGTAAATGAATTGTGCACGAAGTTAGGAACAACGCTATTAATGTTATGAAACTTAACTATACCTTATCTTATCTTGTGTACGCTTTGAATTTTCGGAAGAAGTCCAGGTGACGTTCAGCCCGTCACCCCACGGGTGTGGAGTCACGCTGCTGGGTGTCTTCTGTGGGGCCGCAGTTTGCGACCAAAGACAGATCCAGCACCGAATTATCTCCACAGTTCACGTAACCGCTAACCTCTGGTCTATCTGGTATTCATCTTAAATGAGAATTCAGCAAGTTTCTGAACGCTATAATTTTCATATCAGTGGCGTTTCGAATATGCCGAGGCATTTTGTTACACAATCTTGCTCCATCTACGGACATAATAGTGGTTTTACAATATAACGGCACTGATAATACTAGCACTATTAAAAATTTAAGAATACTGTATCTGCAACGCTAATAAAAACAAGCACAACTAGAGCACTCTGAGAGCGCATACCTCCGCCAAGTAAGGCAACGGTAACGAAAATTCTAATTGGCTTTTAAGCTATGATTTCTTTATATCAACTCCATAATAGAATAATTTGTGCCTTTTAAAAGTATTAACAGTTTCTGCAATTTATTTGAAGATCCTTTCATAACTGTTTGAGTTATGCTGCTAACCAAAATTATGACAAACATAACTCAAACATACAAACGAACAAACCGATCTGCACTAAAATTGAATCATTTATGCCTCTTAACATTATTAACAAATTCTGTAAATTTCATAAATACCTATTCAAAATATTTTGAGTGAAACATATATAAAATCAAACACAGCAACAAACCTACGAACGAAAAATCGGATCATCGCTCAAATTTGGTCATTTACTCATTGTGATATACGTAACAACTCTTGAGAATTTCATCAAAATCCGTCCATAACTTTTTGAGTTATGGCATTGAGAAAATGAGGCAGACGCACAAACAAACAAACAAACAAACAAACAAGCAAACGGATGAATGGATCTTCACCAAAAGTTAATCATCTGTTCCTCCTAACACGCGAAACAATCCCTGTAAATTTCGTAAAAATCCGTCCATAACTTCTTGAGTCATCTTGATGACAGACAGAGAGACAGAAAGACAGACAGACAGACGATGGATTGCAAAATTCGACTGTTTATGCTCGTCGTAAGAATCGACTAACGCAGGGTCAACTTCAAGCGACTAAACTCGTAATCTTTCACGCTGACCACCGGCCGCGGCTTTCTGGATCCATGAGCCAATGGGATGAAGGGTTTTGGGAACCCTCATGTGAGGGAATACGCGTGGATATGCCGATGAGCTCTACAGACACAACGGCACCCAAAGGAGAGATTATCTGACCGCTGCCTTCATTCCACAGTTAGTTCCTCTTCCCAACGCTCGGTGGCACAACTGGTGCCTTCTTTTATATTTCTTTCTATCGTTTTACCCACTCCGGTGCTGTGAGCGACAGGGCTGGGCAGGTCTGTAGAGGCACTCATAGGTACACCTTGACGGTCGTCCCCAATCGTTCGATCACCTGAGGTGCATAAGTCTTGCTCCGGTATGGCAGCTGCGCGGGGTCGACCGTTCGTTCTACCACTGTTGCTTTACTATCTGTTAATGGAATTTGTCACATTTTTCTTAAGGGGGAAACCTCTCGGAGTCCCGTGTCGTTCATGTGTTGTACTGTGCCGGGATACTTGCAGTCGTAAGAGGTAGCTGCGGCCTTGGTAGGAATTCGCTTCTTGCTTAGCAGTCTACCAAGGTTTCGACTTGGATTTGGCTGCATGGTCCTTTATTTCAGGGAGCTTTTGAGCATCTATGCAATTAACGCATGAAGGTGCCTGTCATAAGCCCATAAATAGTAGTCAGCGTTTGTGACAATCAGATTATTTTTTATTTGTTTTTATTTGATAAATTCCAACGGATGATGACTCGATTCATGACTGTCTTCTGATGGTTAGAACCTAAATATGCATATCCAGAGGTAAGCGTTTACTTTTACAGAGAGTAATTGGAGGTTAGGATTTCCTACGAAAAGCCATGATGTCGCTGCTCTTGAATTCATCATCTTGTCTAATTGAACGTAGCTTGTTCAGAGCTACGCATACAATCGGTAATAGTCTTGACGTCGCAATGACCGGTGTCTCTGATTTGGTGAGTATATCAAATGACTTACATGCATGTCGGCACCTGTCTTGTCGTTAGAACTGGACCAAGCTGGTAGTGATTGCCAATATACAGTAGAAGGGAAGTATTGGCGTGCAGAGTAGGGCTCACTGGGATGTTCTCACTACGGCGGTGATGCATTTTTACCTCCGCCAAGGAGGTTATGTTTTCGTCGTGTTTGTCTGTCTTTTTTTCTGTCTGTCACCAAGATAACTCAAAAAATTCTGAACCGATTTGAATGAAATTTACAGGGATTGTTAGGTATGTTAGGAGAAACAGAAGATTAACTTTTGGAGAAGATATGTTTATCTGTTTGTTTGTTTGTCCGCCTCAGTTTTCTCACTGCCATAACTCAAAAAGTTATGTATGGATTTTTATGAAATTAACATGAGTTTTTAAGTATATAACTAAGAGTGAATGACCAAACTTTGGTAATGATCCGCTTGTTCGTTTGTTCGTTTGTCGCTGTTTTTAATTTTATGCTTGTTAGCACAATAACTCAAAAAATATTGAATGGATCCTTATGAAATTTATAGGGGTTGTTAGTAATGTTGAAAGACCCAAATAAATAAATTTTGGTGCAGATCGGTACGTTCGTTTGTACGTTTGACTAATGTTTGTCATAACGTTTGTCAGCAGAATAACTCAAAAACTTATGAGCGGATCTTCAAGAAAATTGCACAAGCTGTTATTACTAAAAAAGACACAAGCGATTAAATTTTGGAGTTAATACAAAGATAATTATGATTTCAGAGCCAATTTGAATTTTTTGCTACCGTTGCCTCGCTTGGCGGAGGCATGCGCTCTCAGAGTGCTCTAGTTTAGTTTGGCGTGGCGTTGTGAGTAGTAGCGATCCTATCTCTGAACTTTAAAAAAATGACAAGACCGTTTGGGTTTGGAAAGGTTTATTCGGAACGGGCTATTGTAGCGTGGTTCTATGAAGTAAAACAAGCAGCTTTGCGGGCTTGACGGTGTTCGCTCTACCAAACGCTGCGGCGAACGTATGTGGCGTGCTGAGCTGAGGTCAAGCTTGTTCATAAATTTACACAGCATCAACATGAGCTGCTCCCCTGGAGGCCTTGCTGAGTATTGATAATTTAATCAACGATGATGAGTGAGCTGGCTCCACTAGTGGTATCATAGTTGACTCTGGCTAAGGCGGGTCGCCTGTCTTCTCAACTTTGCAGCCAGCAGAGTTGTGACGTAATGACACTGCGCTACATGAATATTACCATCAATCTCCTTTCACATTGTTGGCTTTCAGATCCAGTACCGTGTGGGCGCTCTTGGAAACCTTTGACCCATGTGGCAGCCCGGGCCTGGTCGGTTTGTCACTTTCATTTCTTTGGATAAAAGCTTGTGGCTATTTTTGCCCTAAAGGTCAGCGGTATTTTCAGACACCTGATCTGGCAGAAAAAATTGGCCCCGTTGTTAGCGAGTTGGGAATATCACGGAAATCCACAAGGGTCCAGTTATGCCAAATGTAGCCGCATTCTATCTGTTGTGTTTGAGAAACATGATGGCGTACAAAATTTGGTTGCTTTACTGAATTTTATAGACTGCTTCAATCCGATCAATTTGAGTACAAAAAGAGCTTTGGTGGTTGTGACGTTTCGTCATCGCACCACTTGCAGTCGGCTTTGAATCATCGTTCTGTGGCGAGTCTTGCTTATTTCTAGTTTAGGGCGAACTTCAATAGGGTCAAGTATGTGTGGCAATTTTACAAGTTGGGGTTATTTGGTGTGGGTGGGTGGGCTGTATCACTCATTCGTGATTTTGTTGCTGAGCGTGTGCAACGTTTGTTCGTTGACGGTTATTAGAGTAATTTCATCAAAGTTGTTTCTGGCGTTACACAAGGTGGTATTCTTGTTTGCTTTACTGTTCGTTTTAGGCCTACAATAGTGAGCTTCTATCCGAGCTAGAATGCACTGTGATCAACTATGCAGACTGCTTTACTTTAGCAACGGTGATTTCAGTGAAGCAAGCCAGAATGGGGGCTTTGTTGAATTGGGCTGAATTGGATAAATCCTCGAATTGGGTCGTGTCCTGGGTCATTGCATCGTGGGCTGCCTGAAGCATAAGGAGAAATGACGGCAAGACTAAGCTTATGACTGTCTATCGGTTTCGGTCGCTTTTGCCCGTCATCCGTAATTGAATATTGGTGAAAATTTTAAACGGGCTTAGCTTTCTAGAGCTAATAGTCGCCTTCTTTGATGAAAGGCCTGCATTCGAAGTGTGTATTAGGCTAATCGTTTTGCGTGCTAGTGATGGGATTGGGCTCCTGCCAATGTTCGATTTTGTGCCTGACAGTAACGTAGTGGTCTGTAGGTGCTTCTTCGCTTTCATTGCTGCCTCTGTTAATTTGTTATTTCCCGCGAACGAAGTGGGAGCGGTGATAATGTTTTCGCTGAAGATTTAAATACGTATATTCATTTGTCTGGCTACCCAATAAGTAGTCTAAGGAGTTGAGCAACGGTAATAATTTTTGTAGGGAGTCTGGTGGGTTGCCCTAAATGTGACCCATGCAAAAAAGCTAGGGTTCGCTCTCCATCAGAAGTGACGGCGATAAATTTTTCTCACACTGTGACGTGATATAAAGGAGCCTAATTTAATTTACGATTCTCTGATGCAATCATAGACTCATTGCTTAATTGTATGATTTACTGATTCGCTTTTATAATCATAAAATGATTACTTAATTCTATGGTTTATCTATTCGCTGTCGTATACATACAATCTGTGCTCGATAGTATGATATATCGAATTACTTTTGTAGTCGCAGAATCGTGTAGTAGTACATTCGCAATAAAAGTTTTGAGTCTGGATTAGATTAGATAGGCGGCAGTAGACGGACCCACAGGCCCATTCCCAGAGAGTCCGAACCTCTATGAGCTATTGCCACTGTCAGTATCATTTAGGAGACTGAGTAAGAAAAAAGCAAAGGGGGAGGGGGTAATTTCAGCCGAAGAAACGATCATGCAAGCACGATTTATAGCTGCAGATGTGAGTCGCTTAGAGACATTAAGTTAGTCGAGGAGGATGAGAGAAGGTCATGGATTAAGGTGGCCTCCGACGTTTTGGCAGTCAAGCGCTTGTAATTCCTGCAGGAGGTGTTCTTTTCTGTGGAGGGTGTCTCTCCCAATGTTTTTCTCTAGACGATTTTTAAACGCGTATGTTGTCTCCGCACTTACAGCATCGGAGGGGAGTCTATTCCAGATGTTCACTAGGACATGAGAAAAGAACTATTGAGTGAAGGCTGTTCTTCGAGCTTTATGCTTAAGTTTTTGACCGTTGTTACGTAGGCGATCATTAACGTTTCTTTCAAAAAGAAAAAGTCCCGTGCATGGTACGTCGTTAAAGTCATTCAAACATTTCAATGTTTCTGGTAAATGATTATGCGCACCTTATATCTAATTCTAATAGCGCTAAATTTCTTTTTCTAGAATATCTAGAATGAAGAATAGTCAATCAACCATTTTGCGGAAAATTAGGTAAATCTTTTTCCTATGTTATCTTCAGGGGGAGCGAACCGGTAGAAAATCTTCATATTATCAAAATTAGTTTTATTTCACTAAGCAGTAGCTATACATGAGACAGACACGTAGAAAAAATTTTATGGAGCCAGTGTAATCCTACGTAGATGAAATAGGGGGCTGGGGCGAGAGGGGGGGTGGTCACCATTTTCTGTAACACTTAATTTTTGACTTCAAAAACTTGTTTATTACTCCAGCGATTTGTATGAAACTTGGCAAAAAGATATAAAATTGAAAATAAATGGGGGTTTAACTCATGTACTTTTCCCATTTTCGCCATAGAGAACGAGTTATACGAAGAAAATGGTAATTAAGTTTTCTTTCAATAACTCGTTTTCTATGGCAAAAATGGGAAAAAATACATGAGCTTAACCTTAACCCACATTCGTTTCCAATTTTACGTATTTGTATCATGTTTCCTCCAAATCAGTACACAGATAAAAAAATGTTTATTCCAGTCGTATTCTTGAATCTCATCACAATAAATTCCCGCCAAAGGATTCAAAGTTGATTTTTCATTTAACCACCCATTTGGTTGAAACTAGGTACAGATATGTGAAATCGGAAAAAAATGTGGGTTAGACTCATGTACTTTTTCCCATTTTCACCCTAGAAAACGAGTTATTTAAAGACAACTAAAACGCAGGCTCTAATAAGACTGCAGAAAAGTTCATTTTTCAAATTCAAATTCTATCTCCTTCCACAATTTTGAAGCTAGAGAGCTGCTGTTGTTTCATTGCATTCATAATTCACGTCTCTTTCAAATGACTGAGCAACAATTTTGAATTTCAGTTTAGTTTTTGAGATATTTTAGTTTTTTTTTAAATTGAAAAAATCGAAAAACGAAAATATCTCAAAAACTAAAGTGAAATTCGAAAATTTTGTTCAGTCGCTTGAAAGAGACGTAAATTGCAAATAAAATGCAACAAACCGTCGTTCCCTAGCATTAAAATTGTGGGAGGAGATAGATTTGGAAACTTTTCTCATAATACCCTGTTCTATGAATAGTTCGTTTTCTATGCTTCGTAAAAAAAAATGCCTGGAGCAAAAAGTTTTTGTTTTGATGTTTTACACCTTATGTTAAAGCTTGGGAAGACCGATTCATAAATAAGATTTTTTTTAACGGCTGCGGGTGCTGCGGCCCTAAATTGTTCAGCACTGTAACCATATGAGAAGAAAATATTATTACTATTAATATGCATCTTAAACTAAAGCTTATCTTCAAAGACGACACCAAGCTTCTCCAGAGAGTTTGATCTCTGCATCATAATGTTACTATCACAGAAAGGCGGATACAGTGATAGACTGGCAATCATCGAGTTAGTCTTACCGGCAGACAGCTGCATAGTCCAAGCGGGGGCATACATTAATCATTTACAGGAATCTATTCAAAGGTTGGATAACAGTATCACGCTTTTTAGAGGTGCGAGACCAAAGAGGAGAGCATTTTACAAGTTATGCACGACAAACATCAAGGGACCAAGTACGCTACAGTGAGGCATGCCCAAAAGTTCCGTGATGGATGCACTAAGGAATGACTGACGAAACCTACCACCTACACAAAACGACTCCATATCGTACAATAGGTTCACGAGGTTAACCTTGTCGAACACCGCTTAACAGTTCAAATGAAGTAACAGACACATCACCGATAGCGCGAAGGCCAAACTTGTGTGAGCAGTGCCATTACAAAAATTTTCGTCGGAGTTTTATAACAAACTGCACGGATACATTGCTCCGTTGAAAGCGTTTCCCAAGAGCTGGAGCAGTCTGGCATTCATTCCGGTGTGCGATCCAAGGAGCAAAATCTTGATATAAAGCTCGTTACTGAACTTAACAGTACCAAAAGCGGCCATTTCATAAAGCTATAGGGAGTGCATGACTTGCCCTAAAAATGTTCCGTCACTATCGTTGAACTTACTCAAATTGCCCTAATTTGAGTTCAAAGTTTGTTAATAGGTTTCGTTTTCACTCACAGCTGCAACTGAGCCTAAGCTGCGTGCTGTGGGCATTTAACCAGCGCTCGGTCTTTTGTTTGTAACTTTTTCAAAAGGATATTCAAAACAGCTTTAGATTCCAGTCATTTTTGTCCGCGGCTTTGCTAGGGACAAGAAATAGGCGCTCATCTTTCTCTCAGGACTGCTCCTAGAAAGTGGTAAGAACACAATTTTAAATACAATTATCCTGAACTGAGGCCTATTGCAATTTGCAGACACAGAATAGCTCAGAGGAGATGCAGGGAAATGGCTGGTTTTCAGTGGAAGAAAAAGGTTATCAAGTCCTGTTATCAAATTGCTTTATTTTTGTATATCTGCTATGAATCCTTTTTATAATGGCGCGTCTGACTTGCAACGTTCTACATTACGAAGGTCGTTCCAAAAGTAATGCGAGTATTGTTTTTACTCTGTTTGAAGGATGACTGAACTTATGCACTGAACTTATATACTCATGAAATGAAAGTTTCATTCCTCTATTACAGATATATTGTCGGTGTAACAATCATGGAAAGCAATCCCTCTCATGGGCATGCGTCAGAAGCAGAGATGTGTCATTGAATTCCTTCATGCAGAAAAAAAAAGAACCATTCAGCGTTCATCGGAGTGTAGAGAAAGTTTACGAAGCCGATGCAGTAGATGTTAGCACAGTCAGGTGTTAAGTTCATCGACTTCAGAGTGGTGACAGAGATATGAGTGACAAAAATGCGCTCCGGGCGCCTTTACACAGTCACCACCCCGGAAAACAAAGTGCGCCTCGATCAATGCGTATAGAATTGGATGTGGGTGTAAGGTTTAGGGCCAGAAAAAAGGAAACATTATGTTTGCAAGACGACAAAGCCAGGCCACACAAATTTGAAGACCACAGTAGCAACTGGCCTCCCGTACTGAACAGTTGTGCTGAAGGAGCCGGGAACGAGCCATGAACCTGGTGAACGTTCTTTGTGGCGCCCGAAGCGCTGAGCCAGTAAATTACTGGGTGGGCGCAGCTGCCGTGGAGGCATTTACCTGCTGTTTCACCATACATAGTTCTCAGCGACCCGTGGTTGGCTGCTGCTGTACTTACTGCTCTGGAGCCTTTTTGTTAATATATGCGTCTGCAGCACAAACCAGTGTTTGTGGGTTTTCCATTGGAGGGTGCAGTCAAAGTTGACTTTACCGTTTACCTTGGATTGTATGACAAAGTTCGACTGGACGATGCTGTCTCACCCACCATTTAGACCAGACCTGGCCAGTCAGACTTGCCCACGTTCGGACCTCTGAAGGACGCATTACGTGGGCAGCGTTTAACCGACAACAACGCCGTAATTGCAGCCATGAAAAAATGAACCAACCCGGCAGGCATTGACTTTCACGACCAAGACATCAAGGCTCTTTTCATCACTGGTAAAAGTGCAATGTGAATGGTGCTGACTACATAGAAAAATAAATTCTGGAGCACAAAAGGTCGCTCGGCTTGACAGTGCCGCATCTGTCTTCGTAGCTCTTCCATTTTTGAGGTGAAAAATAGGAGGTATTACTTTTGGAACGACCCTCGTATGTTATTCTATACGAGAAAGGCAACAAATGAAGAAATGCAGCGTTACAAGGTCGCGCTACACATGTAATAAAGGCAATAAAAATTAGCTACTCTTTACGACGACTCGAATCTAATAAATTTTCCAGGCAGCCTCTCTGCCTTTGCTAACACCTTCGCACGACACATCCTCAGGCAACAAGCGATAAGGCTGAATCTGAATCGCACGGTTAAAGTTTCTTTCTCTTGAAATTTTTGGCAGCTCAGATGGTCCTATTTCTGCTAGCACAGACATTCCCATTTGGGAATGAGGCTGATGACGGCACGCCGTCGTTGACTATTTCGAGTAAAAGTAAATCAAGCCTTCATTACCGAAAGTCGGTTTTTCTAAAATACCTCTAAAACCGGGCATGCCACCTGATGCCTGTGCGTCTTCGTTCGTGGATGGACTCTGCCGGGAATCTCTGCGCAGTTGCTCTGCGGGGATTCTGCGGATCAACCGCAGGCACTCATCGTGGGGAGAGTGGTTTCGCGGGTCGTTGTGGCACATCTTTTTCCCTCTCGTTCTCCTCTCCCGCTTGTCTTTCTCGCTGTCTCATGTTCTTTCCTTCACGGACAGGTCCTTTCTGCCGATGTCCTGCCCGCTTTTCTCTAGGCAGCTCTTTTCCTACTTGTTTTCTCGTCCTTCTGTCCCAGTCCTCCCGTTATCCCTTCTTATGTGCGGTGATATTCACCACAACCCCGGCCCGCCTACCCCTGCTCGGTTTGCTCACGAAACGTCACCCGCAGGGGGTGGTCCTTCCGGTGCTTCGCTTGCGCGCACTGGGTCCATAAGCCCTGCTCTGGCCATTTCAGTGCCGCTAGTTACCACCCGGACTGGAAGGCACCGCCGCCTTCGCCTTGCCTTCTCCACCTCCGCCTCTTTGGTCCCCCTCTCCTGCCCCCTATCCTCTACTCACGCCCCTCCGCACACCGTTCTGCAATTTAAGTGCAATGGACTTCTACATTGCAGATCTGAACTATCCGCTTTCCTCCACAGCAATAATATTGCCGTTGCAGCCCTTCAGTAAACCAAAATCACTCCCAGCTCTTCCCTGGCTACACCCCAGTCAGGAGAGACCGCCCGGCCGTTAATAGCGGTGACGTTCTACTGATCCTGATCAGACAAAAAATCCAGTGCCAGCAGATAACCACTAACCACCTATTCTCCAACGACCACACAGTCGAACACCTAGGTGTTACCGTCACCCTGTGCTCCTCATCCCTCACTCTCCTTAATATATATGTTCCTCCAGCTACCTCTTGCCCCCTGGATACCATATCGACTCTTCCATCCTTTTTGCTGACTCTCTGGCTGACACCCTTATTGTGGGTGACTTTAACGCCCACAAAACTGACTGGTTTTCTGTAACTCAGGATGAATGAGCTGCCGTGCGGAGTGAGTAGATCAGTGATTCCATTAATAATGGACCCTACTGTCTCCTTAATGGCGACTCGCCTACCAGGGTCCTCCGCGACCGTCCGGGCTGCTCTCCGGACCTGACCGTTATCTCTGCTCATCTTGCACTTGATTACACCTGCTTCACCACTACCACCCTCTCATCTGACCATCTGCCCATTTTGATGACAGGTGAATTTAGTAATTCTGCCTCTACTGTCCCAGACGCACCTTCATTAATACCAGGAGAGCTAACTGGGAGGAGTTCACACGCGTGTGCGAGAAACTCACTGTTTCCTTCCCACTCCCCTCTTCCTGCAGTGGCGGACTGAAGGCCCTCAATCGGGCCCTCGCATCAGCTGCTAAGCACCACGGCCCGGCCAGCCATTGTAAGGAATATATCCCTCGGCTCACCCCGGACGCCAGAGACGCCATCACCCGCCGTGACCATCTCCGCTCCACGACTCCTCAAGACCCTTCCCTTTCTCAGTTACAACGGGAAGTTGATCGCCTCATCTGCGGCGCTGCCCAGGAGGCCTGGAAACAAACCATCCAAGAATATGATCCCAAGAGTAATCCCAATGAATTCTAGTCCCTCCTCCGCTCATTATCGGACAAGCAGTCCTTCGTCCCTCGTATCCCTCCCATATCCTTTGGAACTCACACGTTCACATACAACGGCAATATAGCCAGAGGCTTTTGCAAGCAATTCACTGCCACCTCTCCCCCTCTCCAAGCTACTCCGTCCAGACGGGCCAGACGACTCCTTAGTCACCTCATTGATCATGGGTTCACCCCTTTCACACCCTCTCAAGTTTGAGAGGCCATTGATGCCTCAGGAACTTCCACAGCTGTAGGCCCTGACCAATTGTCTGTTTTACACATTAAGCATCAGGACCCGCGGGGTCTCATCTATCTGACTATATTATACAATCTCTTCCTTGCTCACGCCGATATCCCCGCCTTATGGAAAATAGCGGTTATAATCGGCATTTTGAAACCATCTAAACCTGCGAATAAAGAATCCTCTTACCGCCCAATATCGCTTCTGAGTTCCTCTCCCGAAGTCCTGGAGCGCCCCATCTTGCCTTTCATCAATGAGGCATGCCAAACTACTCCTTACCACCATGGTTTCCGGAATATGCACTCACCACATCTGCTCTGCCGCCTCTGGCCTTCCAAGCATCCCGCGGCATGAACCAACCCCCTGACCGTACTGTAGCTTTGCTGATTGATTTCAGCAAAGCGTTCGACACCGTTCCTACTGAGGGCCTCTTCTTCTCAGTTTCTAGCACTGCAGTCCATAATATTGTCAGATGGCTCGCGGCTTACCTCATGGGACGAGCAGCCTGCTGACTCTATAACGGTTTTCGTTCCCAATACCGGGCTGCGCTACCATCGTTCACGGCACCATGTGTGCGTGTTTGTGTACGCAGATCGTGTGCGTGTGAGCGGCGTTCAAGTTGGCGCGCCGCGCTGCTCACTGTATCGCTGATTAAGTTAGGTTACGTTAGGTAAGGTTAGGTTGGGTAAGGTTAGGTTGGGTAAGGTTAGGTTGGGTAAGGTTAGGTAACGTTACGTATGGTTAGAAAGGTTAGGTTGGGTCAAGTTGGGTTAGGTTAGGCTAGGTTAGAAAGTTAGGTAAGGAGGTTTGGTTAGGTAAGGGTAGTTTAGGCTAGGCTAGGTTAGGTTAGCTTGGGTAGTGTTTATTTTAGTGGTGGCACGCGCAGGAAAGCTTACGTGAACGCAAAGGTGTCGTAAACGACGGTAGTGCTACTGGGCTGTCAAGGCGGGGGTTCTTCAGGGTTAAGTCGTCTCGCCTTCCCTTTTCAACCTTTACGTCTCTGATTTCCTCAGTCGCCGGGATCAGCTCTGTTGCCCCTCTGTAACATCATATGCCGATGATTTCACTGTCCTGGCATCCCATCGCAATCATCTCACCGCTGCAGCCGCTCTGTCGAATCACTCGGACTTAATCAGCAATTGGGCAGCTGCTAAGAGCCTTACCATATCAACCTCCAAACCCAATTCAACCCTATGGACGACCGACACCCATCAGTCTAGACTCGGCCCTGGTATCACTGTTGACAACTCTGCTCTGCCTCTGGAGCGGCGCCTCAAGATCCTCGGCGTCACATATGATACAAAGTTTACTTTTACGCCGTACATCACTTCCACAGCTGCTCGAGCCTCCAGCCGCCTCAGACTGCTCAAAGCCCTAGCTGGCATACGCTGGGGCCTGTGCAAGGAGACCCTGCTTCTTACATATAAGGCATTTATCCGACCCTTCTTCACCTACGCGGCTCCAGTCTGGTATCCTAGAGCTTACCAATCCGCTGTTTGCAAGGTGCAGAGGGTTCAAAATACCGCTCTCCGCACAGCGACCGGTTGCCTTCGCATGGCTTCCTCTGGCCATCTCCACTCAGAGTCGAAACTTCTGAGGGTCGACCAAACTCTCTACCTGCTGTGCCGTCAATACCTTGTTTCCGCCTCTGTCCCGAGCACCAAACCCATTGTTGTCACCCCGCAGGCTATCTGAAGAGTATGTTCAGCTATTTCCTCCCTCCATCGGTCTGCCGTGCAATCTTTACTAGACCGCGTCCCTGTAAACATGGTTTTGAGCTTTGCCCAACCGGAGATCTCATCCGATGAGGCGGTCCTCTCACGAGCGGCCCGCTCCACCCTGTCACAGTTACGTTCAGGTTTTTGCTCTGCCCTGATGTCTTACTGCCACAGGGTTGGACTGGCGGGCTCAGACTCCTGCCCCGAATGCCACCGCAGTCCCCATACCGTGAACCACTTGTTCGAGTGTCCCGCCCACCCCACCACTTTCCTTCCCACCTTGAGACAGTCCTCTATCTGTATCTGCGTTCTTGTGCTCTCTACCATCTTTTTCATACTTTGCGCCACATGTTCGACCCCCTCCGGAGCCACTCCCCTACGTAACATCAACAACAACAACAACATGCCAATCAGGTGAAAATTGTGTATTTACTTCTATTAAATTGGTCAAAAACAAAATGAGACTAATTATGCGTCGTAATTGCTGAATAAGAAATTCAGTAATGTTGTAGGGTAACGTATGCTGCCAGCAACATCACTGTGTAAGTCATATTGACATGAGTAGCTTACGTTTATTGTTACGGTTTACTGAAAATTTGGAACCATTACTCATATGAACTGCAACCACATCCTATTCCCCAAAACTAACTCGTTACACACAATATCCACGGACAAATTGTCGCGCAAGAGTTAGCTTACATGTAAGTGCGTTATATCATTATTTCTATGGAAAAGTACGCCCAGCATCGATGCATTGCCCATCATGTGGTGTCTTCTAGCTTGAGAAGCAAGCTTCATATTACTACCTCTCACTTAGTAATTGTTTGCTGCCGATGGCTATTCGTGTGCGCTTAACGAGCTTTACGAACAGATGAGAAAAACAGTTCAGCCTCTTATTTCTGTTAGCTGACACTCAATTTCTCAGTGCAATTGGTCTCTTTTTATTTCCTTATTCTTAGTATAAGGCAAGGAAACAACGCCTTTGAATAGTATCACCTCAAAATGAAAAGCGAGGTAAAAATACCTGTACGCGGAGCAATTTTATTAAAAGTTATGTGTAGATATCAATAAAAAAACACTTCCGACAATCTGTCCATCTTCAGCGAAAACTTCTCCAAGAAACAGGATCATTATACCTGGGGCAATGGCTACATTGTAAACCAGGCAGTTTTGAGGAGTAATGTCGGAAGGTTGATGCATTAACGATCGATGTTGCCTGGAACGGAATGATTTTTGGACAGTTCAGCGGGGTGTTTCATTTGCTGCAGGTCATCATCAGGTTTTCAAAATGCTTCCAATGACTCAAGCAAGGATCAAAAGCCAACAATATGACCCTGAAGCCATAAACCACGATATACATCCTAGATAATGGTCATTATTTAAATCCATCATACATACAGGCAATAGCATTAATTGTAAGGCGGCTCGTTGCATAGCAATATACATAACAGGTTGCAACAAATAGGTAATACAAAATGTTAACTAATGCATGCGTTTTTAGAGTAGTGGTTTATAGATAGTGATGACCATGTTCAGAATGAATGATTTTTTTTTTATTTTCGGATTTGGTAATGGCATACACTTTTCAGATAATATTGGTTACTTGGGTTGATTATACTCTTACAGTAAATAAAATTGTCAAAATTTTTAAAAGTTCAATCAGCTGGGTAGGAGAAGAATCAGCTATTTTCCGTTATGCATATTTTTCCTCACCAAAACGACAGCTGCTCGATTTCTTTCCCTCACCCAATTTAAATAGCACTATGTTTTAGCACAATTATTATTCCCAAATATTTTCCTGAGATACAGCACTAGGTCAAGGTATGCCTTATTCGTGGACCATCATCGGACGTACTGGTTATGGTAACCAGCATCGTGAAGTTTCCGCATCTTAGATAATATTGAGGTTTCACTCTCAGCATCGTCAGTTAGGCTCTATATACATCAGGGGGCTAAAAAAACCTATTACTTTTTTCATTATTGCGCTATTGAGACTGTTGTTGGACGAAGCTTCATCAGTAATTCGTACACCTGTCATCCTGCAGAGCGCTGATACCGTGTATTGTAACGCTAACTTCACAAAACAAACATATCGAAAACAAACTAAAATTTTGTCTCATACTGGGTGTCTATAAAAAAATGTTAATTTTCAATTGGCTGCTGCATTTCGGTATATAAGATACACTCCTAATCCATATAAGATCTATTCTTTTGTTTGATGCGTATTGAAACAGCAGCCAATGGAAAATGTAACTTTATTTGAGACACCCAGTACATACTGCAACTCCGTAGAACGTTCTCGATGCGAGTAATGAACCAATGCGCACCTGTGATGCGCATCTTCAAAGCAATTAAGCTGCTGGCGAAAGGCAAATAAGAACTTCTGCGTCTGCAAATGAAAACAGCGCCGTCATTACCTTCGAGTTAAGAATAGAATTAATAATGTTGGAAAGCGTAGGGCGTGTGGCAGATATCATTCAGTACGGGCACATGTGAATGTGTACCAAATGATAGCGCATGAAGGGAATTGGTTATCGGGAGCGAATTCTGAATCAGACACTTTAGTGACTGACACTGTCTATTGTGAATGTTTTTAATAAGAGATTGTTTTTATGCTGATGAATTTTGCCGTACCAAATGGAACCGCAAGAAGGGAATTGGTTATTGGGAGAGAATTCCGAATCAGATACTTTAGTGACTGACACTGAGTGCATAAAATTTTGAAATTCATCATTGGGTATGAAAAAAAAAAAAATACTTTTGAGGATGGCACAACTTAACTACTCTGCATTTACTAGATAGCTGGCATATGCTTCACATTCTGCTTATTATTAAATTTTATTAACCGATGTTGGGAAAGCCTTATAGACAAAAAGCCGACATACTGTGCCCGCCAGTGATGTAATTTAGCAATCACTAAAGCTCTACATAACGGCTAAGCTTGCCCAATGATAACATTAAATTTCATTTTCCAGTACATACAGCTCTACAAAAACAGTTTCATCTCAGTCCTTAGCTCTGGTAACACGGACGAAGGCACAAGTTTTATGTCAGTAGCACTTGCAGTTCAGGAGACATTACCTTCACACCGACTTTCGGCAATGACCGCCTTAGTTGCTAATTAACTCAAATGGCTCATCAATTACCCACAGTTATCGGCCGATTCTCAAATGGAACACATGAGCTTCCAGAATCTACAAAACCAAGAACTTTAGCAGCCCGAGTCAGAGTAAGCTTAAAATGGGCTCTAGTGGCTGATAGGCGGTGACTCTCAGTGTTCCAACCATTATCTTTCAGAATGGTCGTATACAGTGATGGTACTATACGCCTACATATTTCTTGAAATATGCGTAGACACCCAGCTGTATTCACAATAGCTCGAAAGCTTGGGGTTAAATAAATAAAAAGCCCAGAAGACTTTCAATAAAATCTTCCTTACGCCTACATATGTATAAAGTATACTACATTACGCGCACTCTACGGAAATGAATATTCCCTGCTGGCTCACCCTGTCATCACGTTACTTATGTTGGGTGGCGTGTATAACCCAATCTAGACCTCACACAAGGTTTTTCATAATGTGCAAGTTAGGTGCTCATGTCGAAGGCCATCTGCTAGTGTTGCTATGGAACTCGTGTATAACAAATCACGAGCTGCTGGTGACACCGTCAACGTCTATGCAAGTAACTGGACCTCCAATCAGGAATAAATAAATAGTTTTCTGAAATTAGTTCTTTCTGTGAAATGGTTTTCCAAATAGGACGATAACTAAATCAAGCGATTCTTAGCAGAATCTGTCCATACACGCAACTCACCACATTAATAAAAGGTTCCATTATACTCCTAGCTGATAACGTTAGTAGATGGACATAACGTCTTGTGTATATTCCCTATGGATTTATTTACATTGATATTATTGATCAACAGTACAGCCATATTAAATTCATCCTCTAAGCGAGGAGAATAGCTAGACTCAATACCCTAAGAATTTCCTTTCATCTGCGAGACATCATGATATTATCTGGCAAACCATTAGGGAAAGGAGGCTTTAGATTCCTTTCAATGTGCATTTAGCAAATGCATTTCAACTTGAATGAAAACGAACGGCTGTAAGTGCAAATCATAAAACGCACAAGTCGTTACCTGCAGCAGCTTATGGACAATCCGCTTACCAAGTCCCTACACAGACTCTCTTTTGTGAACGCTTGTTGCTTTAGAGGGAGGCTGCCAGGAATGCTGCAAGCGTTCGCAGTGAATACGTGCCGGTGGAGACAGGCCACCAGGAAAACCATAAGCCAAAGTAAAGCTGCCTTGGCCGTTCAGAGCAACTAGGAAACCCCTACGCACTGGTTCATACAGCAGCTAAATCTTTCCTATGGCCCTGAGGAGTATAGGGCTGAAGTCAACCACAGATTGTTTGAGTTTCAGCGTCATTGACGGAAGGATCATGTGGAACCTGCGTCCCCCCAGAAGACTGCGAGTGACACCTGACGCTGCACATTCCGAGCAACAAAACTTTCCTCTGTGACTGGAAATCGACTGTGCGGCTTGGCGAGAGTAAGCGAGGCAACACCTCTTACTACCGAGGACAAGGGATATATGCAGTAAATGAGTGCTGCCTAAGAGGTTCACTGCTACTTTTAGCAACAAGCGTTCACGGGTTCTTTTAGCAGCCAGCTTTCACTGCTGCCTTTAGCAGTAAGCGTTCAGTGCAACAAGCGTTTGCTGCTGCCATATACTACTACTACTGCCTTTAGCACCAAGCGTTCACTGCTGCATTTAGCTGCAAGCGTTTACAACTATCAGCAAGTGTTCACTGCTGCTCTTAACAGCAGCGTTTACTACTGCCATAAGTAGCAAGCGTTCACTACAAACACTACAAGCTGCAAGAAAACACGTACGTTGGCGTACACAGTAAAATTTAAATTAAAAAGTGCTCGTAAGCGCAGTATCACGAAGATAAATCAGAAACGTTAATGGTAATATTTGACTGAATTTAACAATATTTCCAGCTCTGTTGTCATGCTTAAAAGTAAATACAACGTTAGATATAACTTACCAATAACCATTTTGATGTTAGCTAATTTCAAGTTTGGACCTAATCGAGTACAGGGCATAATTACGTTTAATTTCACACAATGCTATTATAAAGTACAAGTCGAAGATGCACTACATGCATTCAAGGTTTATATAAGGTAGACAGGAGTTGTTTTTGCTAGAGTATTCAGAGCAAGCTCTAGCCAAACTAATGCAATGTTGTGAGAACAAAAAGATTTAATTTTTGCGAAGATAAGCCGAACAAGACTGCTACATACTATATGCAAAGATAAGTTTGTGAATCCTCAAATATTCATTCATATCATTATTAGAATAACCTCCGTAATGAAGTAAATAACAGGCGGGTAGTCAAAAAAAGTATTTTTGAGGATATGGGGCAGCTGATTTTAATCAGTTAAATATGATAGGTAAAATTTGGCAAATGAAACAGTGACGTAAGCTTACTGACTTAAAAAAGACGTTGAATGCCTACCAATTGGTATAGGAAAGAGCCCTGGAGGAAAATGCCCCGGTAGGAAAAAAGCCCCCTCCCCTCCTATCACCTAATGTACATTCATTACCCGTACTCAGTTATTTGAAGCAAGTTATATTAGAATAAGTTAAACTATACTGTAGTACATTTACCTACCCTAACCTACCGAAGCCAAGCACGACCTAGTCCAGCTTTTTGTAATTGAACCTAACTTAATCTAACCACATCTAACTAACCCCAACCTATTCTAACTAAACATTACCTATAGTTTCTTTTAACTTAGCTTCACTTAATCTAACCTCACCTAATCTAACCTAACCTCAGGCCTTAGCTAGCTTGACCTCAGCATTTTTTTATTATGTTGATTTAGAGAAAAAGGCCTCACCCACCAAACTGTGCCCAATGGTTTGAATACATGTATAATTTCCTAACTTTTCGTATACATGCAAAAACTGGAACTTTGGGATTCAATGGGATAAAAATAAAACTTAGCCGTGACCGCATGTAGCCAAATGACGTTACAACAAGGAGTCGACGTAGTTGGGGATCGGACTTCAGGCCTTTGTTGATTGGGCTCTTAATGCTAACCAAAATTATAAGCCGTGTTATATTCTTGGCATATGAAAAACTATAGGAATAATTATTGCTCGACAATCATTTTACTTTGTTTCTTGTATGGGTGCAACTCAAGTTGCTGGCCAGTCAGGAGCGGGAGACTGAATGAATAAAGTAGAAAAAATGCGCTGATATGCTTAAATATCTTTTGTGAAGAGTCTTGTGAACTGAATACGAAGTGTAAATAAGGCTTCACTTCAATGATGTTAAATCAGGGCAACATACTGGCCCAGATTTTACCTCTGGCGCTGTGAAAGGTTCCACCAGTCTTCGCTGCAATTTCTATTGATAATTACCTATTGTTCGATTAGTATAGATTTTCTCCGTATATACATGGGCTTAAAGGACAAAATTTGCAATAGACGACGATTTTTCTTGTAAAATTCATGAAGATGCTCATTGCTGTAGCGTTCGTCGCTGGTGGCGTCATACTGACGACGTCACCTTTTGAAGTCAGTTTCTCGTGAGTCCTCCCGTTACGCTCCCTGTTTACTGGATAGGCCTAACCCTAGATACACGATTTTTGGACTTAGAAAAAATCTAAAATGTAAAAAATGGACTCATCTGCATATAGCCTAACCTAACTAACCTCGCCTCACCTACTCTGATCTCACCTAACCTAACCTAACTTCACCAAGCCCAACCTCACTAAAGCTTATCTTTCCCCCATTGACCCAATAGTCTAAATTCATAATTTTTCTGGTGTTTAAACTTGCGATTTAGAGAAAACCAGACCTTGCCTACATAACCTGACCCGAAATTTTGAATCCTTGTGTAATTGCCCAACTTTTTGGATCCAAGCAATTTTTACTCGACGATTATAACCCGAGTTACCAGATTTTAGAGGGGGGGGGGGGAAGGTGTGCCCGAAATTACGAAAATAGCGCAGATGAGATATCCTCACATTACCTAACCTCACTTTATCTAAGGTCACTCAATCTAAACCAACCTAGCTAAATCTAGCTGTATTCAACTTAACCTCATAAAACTTCTGTAAGGACTTCTTGCATCTCACGTTCGCACATGCAATGTTAGGTCAAATTTTGCTTAGCATAGAATGAAAAGATATACATATCAACACCACACAGTAGATAATACATAAATCTCAGAGAAGGAAACTAATGTACAATGAATACACACAGGACGATAACATACATTATCTGAAAAAGAATCGAAAAGTGAAGCAGAGTGAACAGACAGAGGACGTAACGTGTAACAATAGTGATACACAGCAAAGTACCGTATAGTGTATACTGAATATGAACACAGGACACTGCAGTATATCGACAGCAGTGAGGAGTTCAATCAAGCTTGAAGAAAATACTCGGTACCTGCTGGCAGAGAACGCATCAGAACCAAAGTTGTCACTGTAAATGTATCAGTAGGTAAGGATGTAAAATTCCTGACGGAAAATCATCACGCACTTGTTTGTATACGGCGCACCACCATCCAGGGTATTAGCGCCCGGAACATCATCAGCTTTTATCTGCTGTCTACGAGCATATATATAGCGAGAGGCATCAGATAATATTGGACAATTGCCCTAAAAATTCCTAAATGGGTAGGGTAAATAGGGTGGAAAAAATATAAAAGGGCAGGCAAGCTAGCAATTAGGGATGGGCTGGATTATGTATAGAAAAGGAAAATAAGAGCAGGCAAGTAGGCAAACAAGGACGAGTTGATAATGAATATAGCAGAATCGGAAGACAAAGGTATCTAAATAAGCATAATCTGTAGCAGTGGCTCATAGCCTATGGGGAATGGCGGAGTTGCCAGGTGGGGCATTTCATGCATTTGCTTCCACCCACAAAAATCGATTATATTTCAAAATCTAATACATTGCATCAAGATGTCTTACTTTACAAATCACAACCATTTGCAGACTGTTTTAACAATAATATCCCTCTCGAATACTGCAGTCTTTAATTTCAATCTATTGGTTTGGTATTGCATGCACGTTGACGTATGCATTGAAAAAGATAAAATAATCCCCAAATAAATTTTAATTTCTACAGAAATATCATGCCAATTGCAAATATATACCCCTACAACAGATACATACATAAGTTAAGAACATTCATTCCTGACTTGACAAAAGCTGTTCTCTTATTGTTAATAAGTCTAACATATTTGTGGACCCGTGCGTGAAAAAAATCACGCAATAATCGATACGTTTCTTAAAATAGGCTTTTGCGGAAACTCCTCTTCTCTGACTTACTTCTTCATTTTCTTCCGTGATCCCTTGTCGTTCTCTCAACCTCAAGTTCTCTCTTCTTCTGTCTCATATTGACAGGGAGAAGTAATACCTTGAGTACAACACTGCAATAATCTTGAATACAACTCCATTCAGTTTATATGCAATGTAACCGTTGCGTAGCCATGATATTGTTTTTCAAACTCAAATATCTCCTTCATTCAAATGCTGAAATTCTGGCCTATGAAGCGAAAACTATTCCGTCATAGAAAGACAGCGAGCTAGAAGAATTAATTGTTCACTGCTCCGTGAAAAATTCTCAGTTCGTGAGTAATTCGTTGATCATCTACTGCAATTATACGACGTGACTTGAGACAAAAACGTTATAAAATAAAACTCCAGAAGCTGCAAATATCTTTGTTCAGATTTCAAGAAGTGTTTCAACCAAGAGGTGCATTCAGCTACAGGGTTAAAGATCCAACTTTCGCCATTTTCTTCAGCCTGGTCATCGATATCAATGAAAACGTAGCTTAATTATGAAATCTTGAATTTGGCATGTTTTCGACCATTTTCTTTAAGAAGCGGACATGAAATAAATAAATGCAAGACGCATTTCATTGAATTAGGATTAAAATTAAAGACCGTAAATAGCTCAAAAAAGCAAAACGTATATCTACGTGCTAAACACTGAATAGGTTAAAATTGAATTCGTCAAAGACGGATGGTGTGGTGGGGAATGGAGAGGTAGCTCACTAAATAGAAGGGAATTGGAGAAAAAAAGGTCAAGAACCACTGATCTATAGGGACTAGCAGTCATATGTTAAGCTATGATAAGAGAAAAAAGGAAAGAAGAGAACAGGCACGAAAGCAAAGAGCGACGAGCTGGTCGATGAGTAGAATAAAAAATGGCTGCGGGACGAAGGGCGCGATGTGCAGAGTGCGGGAAATTAGATCGGCTCTCATCAAGGAGCTGAGAGAAAAATTTGGGCAGTGACATTGGCTGCCTGCTGGAGCAGATTGATATTGCAGTAATAATAATCTTCATAATTAGGCGATCTGAACCACGCGTTCGCACTCAATTACCGAAACGCGTTATTACGTCTATCTCGGCAACGTAGTTATGACGTCACGACAACGCATTTACTACATTGTAGAGGAACGAACATATTTCCTCGCTCAAACATTTAAATTTTCCCTTTCCTGATTAGCAGTTACTAAGGAAATAAAGAGCTCTATTTACAAAAGAGAAAGCGCTGTATCATTTGGGCGATTAACATGCAGAATGTACACCTAATCCGCTCTCGTGCTTCTGCAAGAGATAATTGTAAATATAAGTGACAGAGTGCGTACGGGTTTCTCAGTGGATGGTGCAGTTAATAAAACTGACTTACCTTTACTTTACTGGTGTACTCTATCAGAAATTATAAACAGGTGAATTATAAGGAGAGGTAAATAATCATGACAGAAATAATAAAATATATACTGATTTAATTTATTTTAGCTTGAAACTCACCAAAGTGCACTTTTGGAGCTCCTTCAATTTGTGGTAATTGTTTACGAGAAGGGCTCGCGCTACTTTCAATTTTTTTGTACATTAATTCATTTTTCTTGAACCAGTTATTACTATTATACACATTCTTAAGTTGGCACAATGCGGTGTTTTCAAGTTATAACGTTCTAAAGTTCTAACTTTCCCTTATATAAAAGTGAAGGGTACACCCGTTTCGAAAAAATCTACGGGATTGGTAATGACGTTTTCGGATATATACGTTAAATAATAATAATTAGCTTTTATTAAGAGCACAATGGGTTCATACATTCTTAAGTCGGCACAATGCGGTGTTTTCGAGTTCTAACGTTCTAAAGTTCTAACTTTCCCTTATATATATGCTTGTTATACATTGCAAATCCCTAAAATATTGTTTTTTTTATAAGGTTAGAAAGCAAGGCCTGGTTTATCTATTATAAGCTACTACCATATGTATACATAAATTTAGTAGAAAGTTCTAAAAAATTATATTTCCAATAATAGCTCACGAGAAAAAAATTCGGGCGTGTAAAACCGTATCGACCGAGAGTTACTGTTGAAAAACTCTATTTTATAAACAATATGTAGTTATCGACAAATTTTTTAAAATTAACAGCTTATGAACTTGATTCCCATCACCATAACCACTAAAGAAGCCTAAAAATAAATTTTATTTAATTGAGATGAGCTGGACAAAGAGATGTTACTGGTGAGAGGTGTAAAGTGCAAATGACCAGGGAGAGCTTGGAAGGTCCTGAGGAGAATGCATGTACAGTCGGGCGGTTTTGAAATTAACAGTATTGGTACGGCTATGGAGCGGGGAGAAGAGAGCTGGTGCAGTCGGAGGTAAAAGGCCAAATTCAGCTGTGTAGTAATGAGAGGCGCGGCCCTAGTCATTGTATTGAAGTCTTTTTTCTATAGATATCAAAGATCAAAGTTGTCAGTTCTGTTGACTTGGAAAAGTCTACGATGGAGCAGTCATTCCTACTATTAGGGTAAGTTTCTTGTTCTGCATCAAGACGGGGAGCTGAATGGGTAGGTTTGGAAAGTGGTAAACCTGTTCTATTGGATATGCCTAAATGTTGATCAACGCCGGCTTTGAAATGCTGTCTAGTGCTGCCATAGTACGAAGCATTGCAGCTCTTGTACTCAAATTTATGCACAACGCTCCACAGAAGAGAAGTGGAAAATTTTTCTTTCAATTTGATATAGGATTCTATGGTTAATGTGTTCTTGGAAGAGAACCTGAAATTTACATGCGGGTAAGCCTCCGAGAGGAAAGTTTTCAGAGAGTTGACTGTATCGACAGTAGCTTTGCTATAGTATGGAAGGGAGTGAAAAAAAAGTAATTTACGAACCGTAGGTTTAGTGATACCGGATCAAACAATTTGTCCATAAATAGTTTGCAGTAGTAATCTAAAATGTGATGTGGATAACCGTTATTCTTAAAGAATGAACGAAGAAAATCTATTTCATTCGAAAATACAAGGTAAGAGGAGGATATACGATATGCCCTAAGCAATAGAGTTTTGATAGCGTTAATTTTGAATTGATCGTAGCTGTGACTGAAGAAACTAGTTCCAAGGCCTGAAAATGTAGGCTTCCTATAGATTCTAGTGGTTACCCAGGCAAAATAAATTGTCGAGCGACAGTCGTGCGACTGCAGGTAATTGCTGTAGGACGTGTCGGAAAATCGAAGTAGAACTGTCGTGTACGAGTCGCTATGTCCCTTTTTTGGGCCGAATT
>LQNS02278101.1:7100154-7124784 GCA_001587735.2 Parhyale hawaiensis | reverse complement strand
GGTATTGGCGGCTTTAAACGATCTGTACACAGAGCTACTCTGTGATTTCGGATCTTCTTTTTTTCTATTCTTTTGTTTTCTCCACCCGCTGGACTGGTTGCGTGGGGGTTTGTTAACCTCATGGAGTTTCTCCCTTCCTGCGTCGCCAGTCTGGTGTGATTTAATAATAATAATATAATATGAGAGCATTTTTTCTTCAGTATTAGATAGAGGAAAAATAGTTAATTAAGCGTCTTTAAATCTATCCACTATTTATATAGTAATTCGAAATCCGGCAAAATCAGAGAGAGCAAATAAGCTATATTTATGAGCCTGAGTTCGACTGAATGGACGTTTTTGCAAATGTAACGGTGATACCAAAAATGCAACTGACTGAGCCATTGATATATATTACTTGCTCACAGGCAAGCTGTTAAATTTGCCTTCGAGAAATCTTTGAAGGTTTGAAAACAGAAGATTAACGGGGGCTTTACAGAAGTACTAATTTCCACCCGTCATTTTTGACGGCTGGGCCTCTAGTATCGGCATAATGGGTTTTCCGAAATCTACTATATAATAATTCACGTCGTGTTTTTATTTATTTATTTATATATTTATATCTTTCCTGTCACGCTCTATGGGAATAAGATAGGAGAAAATTCAGATTTCAAAATGTAAAAANTGCAATCTTTTTCTTCAGTATTAGATAGGGGAAAAATACAACTAATAAGATAGGAGAAAATTCAGATTTCAAAAGGCGAAAAAATAAGTTGAGTACCTTGGAATCTTTTTCTTCAGTATTAGATAGGGGAAAAATGAGGAAGCCAGCGAGGGTTTTCCTGAAGGGCTAACTTACTGCCGTCATTTATCTCACACGTGCACCAGTCATTAATAACCCAATATGCCGTCATTTACAATGACGGCTCGGGACACTAGTTCAGCAATATTACTCTAACTTGTCACGTTATCACTGTATTTTGATAAGGTTGGAAACATCGAAATAGCTCTGGTATAATGGATACGAACATGTAGTGATGATCAATTGTAACATTATCACTGTTACTAAATTTCTCCCAAAATACTGAAGAAATGCCTGTCTGTGTAAGTGTGCGATAAGATAGAATTCTTATTTGTAACTAGAGAGCCCAGCCGTCAAAAATGACAGCAGAAATTTTGTGATTGAGCTTTTTATTGTTCCAGTTCCCAGCATAGGTTTTGCTGTATTATAAGTCTCATCCCTGCAGGCCTGATCTTTCATTCGTAAAACGCAAGCTGTACAACCACGAGTTTTACGATAGTAAAATATCCCCCATGCTAGATAAGGGGTGAATATCAGCTTGGAATTGATCAAGCGTTAAGCTGCACTGCACTAAGAAAATAATAGTTAAATCAAAAGATTCACTGGAAATGCCCAAGGCTCAACGTAGTGTGGATACCAACTGATTGTTGAACCACCAGCGTCGAAATTTGGATGCGATGTAAATCTATACTATAATAAGAGAGCTGTCTGTCAGTCCGTCCGTCAGTCCGTCCGTCCGTCTGTCCGAAGCCTTATTTTCCACTATCTACTACTGAAGAAAAAAATTCCAAGGCACCCAATTTTTTTGTTGCGGAGAGGGTATCTTGGATACGGGGTGGCACTTGGGCGCTTGCCTGCATGCCCGTGTTTGGACATGTTCATTTTCAACGGTGCTACGGGTGATGTCACTTAATTACGCCTCATCTAGACTATCAACCCTTTTGTTAAGCTGAGATGTTTCCAAATATATGTTTTTATGACTTATTCAACAAAAGGGTTGCCCTTGGTGCATATCAAACCTTTTGTTGAGCCGAGATGTTTTCAAATATATATTTCTATGAATTATTCATCAGAAGGGTCGCGTTTGGTGCACTAGTTCAATATAAAAAGGCGTCTGCTCAGCGTGAAGATTGAACTATTTCGATATCATTCTCCAATGAAAGCGGGGATTCAGAGGCTAAGAATCCAGAGCTATATTTATCACCGGTACTCTAAGCGCTGAAATTGTATGGTATCTCTACTTGATTTTCAGAACGTGAACTTTCTCCTATTAAGCTCTTAACTGCGTGACGGACCAACATTGGAGCAAGCAAGCGACCGACAACTGTGTTTTATTATATAGTGGATGTCTGCCCTTGAAAATCTACTTTCAATAAAGAATGGATTCAACATACTTTCCAAGCAGCTCAATATATATCTGTCTTTGTACCATAGCTATGGCTGAGACAGGGCTAGTTAAAAACTAGAGAGCACTCTTAGAGCGCATACCTCCGCCAAGCAAGGCAATGGAAAATTCAAATTACTTCTGAAACCATGATTTTCTTCGTATCAACTTCAAAATCAATCATTTGTGCCTTTTTATAGTATTAACAATTCCCTAATTTTCATGAATATCCATTCGTAACTTTTTTAATTATAGTACTAACATACATTATGTCAAACATAAGTCAACCACACAAAAAGACCAAACGATCATCACCAAAATTTCTTCATTCAAGTCTATTATTATTAGTAACAACTCCTGTAAATTTCATTACGAGCTATCAATAACTTTTTGATTTATTGTGCTAACAATCAAACATAGCGACAAAAAAGGAAAAAACAGACCATTCTAAGAAATTTGATTGTTTACTCTTTGTAGCCTATTATACCTAATAACTAATATAATTTCATGAAAATCCGTCCATTACTTTTCGTGTTATGGCCTTAAGAAAACATAGGCTGACAAACAAACGAACAAGCAGGCAGATGAACGAATTTTCACTAAATGCTATTCATCTGTTACTGTTAATGTTCACTATGCAGTACGGTAAGCACTGCTATCTGAGAGTATTTCTTTTATCTCTATGCTTGAGTTTCTGGCCGTTATTTCGCAGGCAAATATTAACGTCTCTGTCAAAAAGTCCCGTTGTCGATACGTCGTTAAAGTCCTTGAAGTATCAGGAAGTTTCTATCAGTTGCCTCCTGAGTCGTTTTTGTTCGAGACAGAGAGGAGTCCCACTTCCTGTACACGACAATTATATAGCTTGTTTCACAGCTGTTGAAAATATTCAGGATGGGAAATTACACATCAGGAGTTAGTTAAGCTTATATTTGTTGCCGTTACACCAATGGCGCGTAAAATTTTAATTTGTGGATCCCTGTGTCGTCCTTAACTGGAAGAGTTCGCCCTCGGCGAGTTCTGAGAACGAACGAGCGACCTTCCAGACGTCCCGATACCCACAAGAAAACAGCAACCTGCACACCAGAAATACAAATTCAAGTTTCTAACATAAGAATTTTTTACGGCTTCAGTTACACGGGAGAAATTTACACACAAGCGAGACACGCTGAAGCTCGAATAATTGATATTTATGCGTTGAATTTGGCTAAGAATGCTTCAAGTCATTGTGCAGAAAGATTATAACTTGATTCAACATAGAAGCTTTAATATTACAGCATTAGGCTGCTATAAATGCCGTAGAAAAAATGGTTTGTAATTTACAGGTTGCGCGTAAGCAAAGAGAATAAACTGACCTACATGTTGCATGTTAATAATGAGAGTAAATTGTTTACTTATAGATTGCACGTTAGCAATAATAAATTGGTATCCTACTGGTTGCACTTCAGCAATAAAAAATTTATTGGGAACCTACTGGTTGCACGTTGGCAGTGAGATTAATTGGTCACCTAATGTTGCCACCAAGTTAGAGAATAAATTGTGCAAAATATGGGAACCACGCATTGGAGAAATTGTGCAACCTAAAAGTAGGAACCACGCATTCAAGAATAAATCTGGCAACCCATATTAAAATTAGGCTTTGCGCAGTCAAGAAAGATTGGGCAACCTGTATGTAAAAAAGCGTATGCGCTATATTTTATAAAAAATCAGTCAGTGCGCGTAAATACTGCCTTTACTGTAATCTCCTCTAATAATGTATTGATATCACTAGCTTTCCGCCCCTAAAAGGACCAACCAATAGTTCACGAGAACTTGAAACTCATGCACGGAGGCGTTTAACGTCTAATAAATACGCAAGGGCACAGCACGCTGAGAGGAAAGGCAAAAAACTAGAAAAAAAAAACAGTCAAGTAAAGGAGAAAATAGATAATCCTATGGCCAATGGCCTAAATAACGCAGCACCGTTTGAATTCACGTAGAACTTTTGACTTGCTCGTCCAGAAAAGAGACGAACCTAACTTATTAATTAACTGCGCTAATGCCAGAGGAACATATCTAGAACATTATAGAAATGGAGAGAAATATGTCTACAGCTTTTAATTTTACGGTCTGATCCGATGCAGGCAATAAGCGGAGTGAAAATCGCGAAAATAGTAATATTTTACAATTATCACTATAATAGTTCCAAATTTATAGGGCTGTGCAGGAGCTATCTATTATTCGAGAGGGACTTACGATAGAGGAGAAAAATTACGATTACTTGTAAGAAAACCCAGTGAAACGTCGAAAAAGCAGCGCCCACTACCCTCTCAACCCACCTCCACAGGGAGTCGTCCTCCGAAGTTCGCGGAGCTGGTGCCGCGAAGTCTCCATGCCGTCCCAAGAACGTCCCAAGCTAGCCGGGCCTCTAAGTTTACTGGCTCATGTTGACGTAATCAAGCTGAAGATCCATAATAAATGGATTGAGCGGAAGATTCAGAACTTTACAGGTGTACAGTGATGGGCCTGTAATTAGTATTCCCACTGGACCAGAAAATGTAGATAGAGAAGTGACCTCCAAGGCTGCACGTAGAGCCACTCAGGCGAGAGCGCCGCACCGTCCGGTCCGAGTTCCGTCTACCAACTGCGGCGCATGCTTCTGGTGCTTCCGAAATCTCGGAACAAGCTACGCGCAGTAATCTAGAACATTGAAGCAGTTTAGCGACCAGGGTATGAAAAGGCGGTGAACGCCACCAGGACAAATCCACCTAAGTTTTCCACGAGAAATCCGTGTCTCCCCGCTATACGTATTCCCGTTCAATGGCGTACATGACGTTCAATACATAGAAAACTTTCTTCAAAGTTCATGAAATGAGATTTTTATACAGCAGCTTATGTATCAATTTTGTTGCTCTCCGTTCGATTCTTTCCACTTTATCGATATCTTTACGCGTGTGTGGCGACCAGAATTGAACAACATATTCTAAATGTGGGCGTACTAGTGCTTTGGTCAAAGGAATGATGATGTCCTTGGAATTGTACTTAAAATTCCTGGTAATGAATCCCAGAACTCTGCTTGCCATTTTCACACTCTTGCCAACTTGCGGACTGTGTTGTAGATCGTTTGTGATAGTTACTCCCAAGTTACGCTGTTGGGTGACAGCTGCCAATATTATCCCGTTCATTTGCAATTGGGCTGAGGGGTTCTCAGTCTAGGGCGCAACGTGTATGATAACATTTGTTGACATTAAAGCATATCTGCTAAGTTGCGGACAATGCTATAAGGCGGTTGAGGTTTTGTTGTCATTGATGTAAATTATGAACAGAAGCGGGCCAAGTACGCTACCTTGTGGAACCCCAGATGAGACCGGCGTCCAGTCGCTCGTCTCTTCTTGTAGCTTTACTCGCTGCTACCGACTAGTAAGTCATGCTCGGATACAGCGTGAATAGTCTCCCCGGATGCCATGAGCTTCAAATTTTTTATTAACCGTTGATTGGAGACTTTGTCAAATGTCTTTGGGAAGTCTGATTTCCGTAACTCTCGAAAGGAAGTCCAGTAAGTTGATAATCAGCTTCTTCTTTCACGGAAGCCGTGCTGGGTGTCGGAAATGAGGTGATGCATCCTCAGGTGATCGATCAGTGATGTCCTTCTTCAGGACGCGTTCGATGGTTTTGCAGACGACTGACGTAAGACTGATAAGTCGATAGTTATTGGAGCTTTTTCCCCCTTCTTATGTATAGGGATCACATTAGTGAGTTCCCAATCTTATAGAACTTCTCCCATGCTAAGAGACTGATTGAATACTTTGAGCAGCGGTGCTGTGTTGACTGATGGTGCTTCCAGCAAAGTGCGTGGGCTCAACAGTCAAAAACTCTCCAAAAATTACAGCACTCTGAAAGTGCATACCTCCTCCAATTAAGACAACAGTAACGTAAAGTTCAAATTGCTTCTGAAACGATGACTATCTTTGTATCAACACCAAAATGTAATCCTTTGTACCCTTTTACAGTAATAACAGCTTCTGTAATTTTCTTAAAGATCCGTTCATAACTTTTTGAGTTAGTTTGCTAACAAACATAACATCAAACACAGAAACAAACAAAGAAAGGAACAGATCATCATAAAAATCTGGTCATTGACTCTTCGTGATATGCCTAACAACTCATGTAAATTTAATAAAAAATCTGCCCGTAACTTTTAGAGTCATCGTAGGAAGAAAAAAGTGGCAGGCAAATAAACAAGTAAACAAACAAACGGTTGAACGGATGTTCCCCAAAAGTTAATCATTTGTTACTACTAACATGCTTAAAAATCGCTGTAAAGTTCATAAAGATCCGTCTGTAACCATTTGCGTTATCTTTGTGACAGGCAGACAAATGGATAGACAAACACGAAAAAAACTACCTTTTTCATAGAGGTAATAAGTATCTCTGAAGTTACCAAAATTGGACAAAATAGGGCAAAGAAACTATAGTCCATGCCTTGCCCTAACTTCACAGTTCACTTCTCGAAAGCTTAATCTGACGAATATTGTTTATCTTCGACCAATTGAAAATTTTCTCATGATTATTGCTTGAGGGAGGCCACAAAATGTACGGATAAGTAATTTAATAAATATACAAACAAATAAATGCAATAAATGAATGCAAATTAGTCGGTATTATAGAGTTCTAGATACACGATGTTAACGAAAAATAATAGATTGCGGGGCTTCATCGCTACATCTCGCCAGTAACTAAAACTCAACAACATTTCCAAACATTCTACCTTCCCTTCAGCACTGTTAGTGAAGATCTTGGCCGCCGCTTTAAAACTTCTCTAAATTTGAGTTCGAGGAAGCATTTTCGTCGTGAGCTGCGCCAGAATTCTTTAGTTCCCTACAAAAAATCTAATCATGTTTGGAAGGAGTGTGTTTATGGGAAAATACTCGAGGAAGTTTTGGAACTGACTGAAGGCGTCTTTGCAATGGACTATTGAGAGTGGAATAAAATTCCTTTGAAAGTTCTGAATACTGAATGGACCTCAACCGACCGGCGGCTCCAAGTACCGCTTCCACAGTTTCAAATTTCCAGATATTTGCTTCTTTCTGCAGGCGCTGTGCTTTAGTCGGCCGTGGGTCTGCAGACTTTATGCTCTTACGGGCAAGGTTCATTCTTGATGGCGGCTAGTTTTTTTTTCTTTGAGTTATAGGAGAATGTTGCAGTGTTCTCCGTGATTTTATAATACGTATCATACAAAATAATGAAGCACAGTTGTTGAGAGGTTGCATGCTTGATTTGTTGATGGCTCTTTTCTTCCCATATCGGGTTTACAAATTAGAAATTCATTTACGCAGCAACAAAAAGGCCGTTCCTACGCTAAATGTGAAATCTGAGGATTGAAGACCTCTAAGGAGTCACCTAGTATCGACAGCCTACTGAATTTCCCTGCCTATCTAAAATTATTTTTTATTTTCCCAGAGGTCCCGATGCACGACGAATTTAGAGGAATGCTAAACTTTAGCGTAAAGCCACAAAGAGCGAAGAAACTGGGGATCCGTTAATGTCAGTACTTTTATAGTTTAATTGCGGGCCACTGATATTATAATATTTGGCACCGTGCTAGTTAATTAATTACTTACTGACGTGTCTGTCGTGTCAGAGCTAAAGGATGTGCTAACAAACTAGTCTTCGTAACTTGATGTCGTTAAGGTGATGTCTCTATCATTGGCGTCTTTATGAACAAAGAATTGCAGCACTTAGACAGACAACTTAACAAGCCGGCAGACAGGCAACCAAGCGGATCAGCAGACATCCAAACAGAGATCCAGCAGGCAACCGAACAGACCGGCTCACAACCAACTATGGAGACGCGCATTCACACAGCGCGTTAAGAATGCCAACGCTAGTGAAAGAGAAAGTAAGCAATTACGACAAAAATATTGCGTCAACACTATCGGTACGTTACTGTTTTCTCTTGCCATCGTATTTATAGAACGGTGGGTACATTACAATTGGCCGCTTGAACTGTGAAGTACGAGTACAATGTTGCGAAGATGTAAGGACGACTAATTGCATCTCGCCCGTACTACCAGTGAAACGAGATAAAGTATGCATTCGTCTTCCAATCTGGGCTTTGCGCTTCCGTACTGCACTGCTCCGAAATGATCTGATTCTGAAATTTTATAACTCGTTTAACTTCTGTTGCTGACACTGCTGACCTCTGCCATGCATTAAGCCAGATTCGCACTATAGTGTCTTTCGACGCCTTGATTATAAGAGTCCGTCAAGCAGCTGATTGTTTTTGTTATTGATTTTTAAGCAGCAGAAAAGCGCACAATTCTTTCAGCTCTGATTAACTATCAACTTAAATGGATATCCCAAACTTGACCAGTGACACTCACCACAAGCCAGCTAATATGAGGGCTAACAATTTAAAATATCTTTTGGAACACACAAAGGTTGTGTTCACAAGAACGCAACAACACGTTCAGTCACTGTTACTACGTATGAACAACAAAAGTCCATAGTGTGAATCTCCATTTACACGTTTCAAGAAGCCATTAACCAAGCTACTAAATCATCACCTAGTACGTAACAGTTTGTTTACCAGTTGCAACCAAAAACACAAGAGAAAAAAACCTCATGATAAGCTGTATCATATTTATATATATATATACATGTATTATGTCTTCACAGATAAGCATACTTTGATTGTCAGGTCGCCGACTTAGCTTAACCGGATGTAGTTTCAATTATTATATCTTTTAAAAAGTGAGTTTCATTTGCAAGAAGTCTCATGATTCCTATTAAGAAACATATATCTTATTTATTGTTCTGACAGCTGGGCAATAATGCTGCGTGCACCTGACATGATAATTTGCTTGCTCGAAACGATTCTCCCGTTCGGAACCCTTATTTTTGTACAATTTCTATTCGGTCATTTTCGACACAGTAATTTCTCTTCCGGGACGTGCTGTAATTGATATGACAGCCGCAGAGGCTCTGAAGTCGAGCTTACTGTGCGGCCAGTGCAGCAAGTCGCGATCACGGGTCCAGCAGCTCCACTTTCTGGCGACTGTACTTGTTCGCGGATCTGCTTTTGGCGGACACTTGAGGACGTTTGTTTGCCACTGATGTCTCACTCCTAAAGTAGGTCATAAAGGCAGGACTTGAAATTATTTCTGAAACCGGATGTAGGTTATAAGATTAGATAGCTGGCAGTAGACGGACCAACAGCCACATTCCAAGAGAGCAGGCAGACTCACGCTCTGACCCTCTATGAGCTATTGCCACTATATCAAAATCATTTAGACACCCGAGGAAAAAAACTAGAAGAAGAAGAAGAAGAGAATAAAATCAGCCAAGTTAATCATGCAAGCAAGATTAATTGCTGCAGATCTGCAGAGCTCAGAGACGTTAAGTTAGTTGGGCAGGAAAGGTGATGAATTAGAGTGGCGTCTGATGCTTTGGCCGAAAAGAGTTTAAGATTACTGATGGAAGAGTTCCAAGCTGTGGAGGATATTGCTCCTAATGTTTATCAAAACCATATGAAACGCACAGAGTGTCTCTGCAAGAGAACTCCGGATGGGAGTCTACTCCAGGTATTTACTATGAAGTACGGAAAAAACCGCTGGCTTAGATTTGTTCCTCGATTTTTGTTTGGGTTTTTGGGAGATGTTTCGGAGGCAATCTTCAACCTCTCAACTAAAAGAAAACACGTAAGTACGTCACTGAAGCCCTTGAATGTTTCTATTATTTTATTAGTGTCTCCTGAGTCATTTTTGCTCGAGAGAGATGAGTGTGACTTCTTGTAGGCGTCACTCGTACAATAAGTTTCGCAGTAGAGGTATAAATTTTGTTGCTCTGTGTTGGAATCTTTCCATTTGATCAACGTCGTTGCAGTGATGCGACGACCAAAATTGAACAGCAAATTCTAAATGCGGGCGCAGGTTCGATTACACTGGGCGCCAAAATTAAGCCAAATTAAACGCACTATTGAAAAGCCCATTTTAGGTTGTTAAAGACAATTTGGAAAATACCGTTTTCTTAATTTTGAATAATAAATGTGAAAATTTTTCATTATTTTCCAAATGGCTAAGACAGGAAACGGTACCACCAAAATTCAAAAGTTAGTACGATTCTCAAGTCATGCATGTTATCGTTCGAAATAATTCCATGAAATTCAAATATGGCAAAACAAAGGAACATGTGAGAAGGAAGGGCGAGAGCGCGATATTCCCGGTCCCAGACTATGGCATATTGAAGGAAGTTTGCCGGCTAACTTTTCTGTATAATCGAGTTTTCGTGGCGCTTTATTCCAGCACCTCAAGGGCTCCGACTCAGACGCGGTCTTCGTCTGGGAAGACTGGCTTACAGCCGATCGATCTACTCCCGAGTTGTGCTCAGCAACGATTTCACTTTGAAATTTAAGAACTAATCTAGAAAAGGTCTTTGTCGAAAAAAAAAAAATGAATTGAAAAAAATATCTCTTCTCTTGAGCTGTGCTCGGCCATTTGGTAAAACTGGGATGATAATTAATAATGATGTACCTAGTAACGGTTTCATTTGGTCTCTATCTCTCACCCTGAGAGCAGTCAAGTGTCCCGCTGCAGCCTGCGCAAGATCGTCACTACAGTGCCTTGCCAACTCAGCGATCTGTGGAGTCGCTGGCCGTGTTGTTACTCAGCCTCCGTGTCACGCTTCTGCTGGTACCTTCTTATGGTACTGTCATAGACACTACACATTTATATTACTACTGCAGTGTTATACGCGTGGTGACATCCAATTCCGCCCTCCCGGTGTGACTGTTGAAGGGTGTCATTGGATAAGCCGTGGTTTGACGACCAGTGTCGGTTAGCGTTCGAAGCTAAACAAGCGGCTTATCAGGCATGGCGACGTTCACGTGACCGCACGTTGTGGCAGACCTATGTTGATCGTAGGGCCGAGGCTAAGCGTGTGTATGGGGAGGCTCAGCAGCGTCTGAGGCAGCGTTCCAGGAATTCTCTGCTGAGTATTGACCATCCACACCGTTGGTGGAGTGAGCTAAAGGGTTCAGTGTTCGGTGCTGACCTTCGTTGCTGCCCCTTGTGGGTCATGGTGGGGGCATTATTACTGATCCCTTGGCAAGGGCGGAGCTTCTGTCGGCTCACTTCGACGGGAAGCAGAGCAGAGATTTTATTGCTTTGCCTCATGGATGCACCCTGAACCTCGCTTGACCTCTTTAGCGTTCAGATGTGTATTGTAATCTGAAGTCTTCAGCATTGTAATGTAAATCTGTGTGTAATAAACGTAGAAGTAAACGTAAAAAGTGTAGCGTCACTGCTGGCCGCACCTAACGACATCACTAATAAATAATACAGTGGCAGACTGCTCATCATTTGTCTAGAGGTTCAAGTTCCGTTTCTCATTTACGGAAAAGAAATCTTGCAATACTGTTCAATGCAGCGCCAGTGTATCTGATATTCATATATCACTGGGAGAATACTGACTTAACCAGTAATGGAAAAGGTTGGGGCTGAAGGGGGTTTGCAGTTGTCATTGAGTCTGCCGTGTCTCAATGCCGCAGCTCGGACAATTATGTTGTTTGCAGCTTCGGTTAAGGCGCCAGTATTTTTTCCTTTACATGCCTTGTTTCGCCAATAATAAAAGTGAAAGTAATTTCAGCACTCTGACAGGGCATACCTCCGCTATGCAAAGCAACGTTAACGAAAAATTCAAATGGGTTCAGAAACGATTAGTTCCTTTTCATCAGCACCATGTCATTTGTGCGTTCTGACTGTAATAATAAATTTCGTAATTTTCTTGAAGTTTCGTTCATAACTTATCGAGTTATGTTGCTGGCAAACATTAGTCAAACACAAAAACAAATCAGTCGATCATCATCAACAAAATTTGATCATTTGCTCTTCGTAATATACATGTCATGTAAATTTCATAAAAGCCGTTCATAACTTTTTTACTTTGCTGACAAATATCAAATCAAGCAGAAATAAATGAACGAACGAAGAAATAAACAAACAAAATGATCATCATAAAAATTTAAATAATTACGCTTCGTGATATACCTAATCATTTATGTAAATTTCATAGATTCGCTTATTACCATTTGAGCTATCTTAGCGACAGACAAAGAGATAGACAATCAAACAAACAGACCAAAACGCAAACCCGACAAATGCCTACTCTCCTTGGCGGAGATAATAATAATCTATACTATAATAAGAGAGCCGTCTGTCCGTCAGTCCGTCCGTCCGTGCGCCTGACCGAAGCCTTATTTTCCTCCTATCTAATACTGAAGAAAAAATTCCAAGGTCCCCAACTTTTCTGTTTGCTAAACCGTATCCAGGATACGAACCCGGGGATTCCCCTGTTATTAGTGAAGGCCTGGTCAGGGGCCTCTGTGAACTGGGTTGCTTCTGTGCACTTGGTGAACTTCATGGACTTTGTGGACTTGGTGGACTTTGTGGGTTTGGTGAATGTAGAAGTATTGTGAAATTTTTCGATGGGATGGTAAGATGTTTTCAAATACGTATTTTCATGACTTATTCAACAAAACGGTTGCGTATGGTGCACTAGTAATAATAATAATACTGAAAAAATACGATGAGAAGCAAAAATAAAAATTGAATTACCCACGACGTGCATTTCGCTGTACCCGCAGCTCATTAGGTGGGAGGCTCCATGTTTGTCAAGTTTAAGTCATTAGGATTTTGAGAATTTTTTTGTCAGGTTACCATAGGAAGATGTACATTGAAGAAAATAATGGACTTCTAGTTTACATACTCCACTATATAATAAAACACAGTTGTTGGTCGCTTGCTCGGTCCCTCGCTTCCTTGCTCCAATGTTGGTCCGTCTCTCCGTCACGCATCTCTCCGTCACGCAGTTAAGAGTGTAATAGGAGAAAATTCATGTACTGAAGAACAAGTTGAGATACCATACCATTTCAGCGCTTGGAGTACCGGTAACAAATATAGCTCTGGATCTCCGGCCTTTGGATCCCGGGCTCTGGATCCCCAGCCTCTGGATCCCTGCTTTCATTGCTGAATGATATCGTAGTAGTTGAATCTTCACGCTGAGCAGACGCCTTTTCGACGCTTGAACTCAACAATCAGTTGGTATCCACAATACGGTGAGCCCTGGGCATTTCCAGTGAATTCTTTTGACTGAACTATATTTTTTTAGTGCAGCTTAACGCTTGATCAATTCCAAGCCGATATTCACTCCTTATCTTGCAGGGAGGGATATTTTGCTATCGCAAAACTCATGGTTGTACAGCTTGCGTTTCACTAATGGAAGATCAGGCCTGCAGGGATGAGACATGTAATACAGCTTTCGACCATCTTTGCAAAAGTCGTTTTCAAGGCAAGAAAGTTTTATTCTGGGAATTCTTAAATGCAGCTGAAGTGTATCAAAAATACTCAATTGAATTTCGTTCAGCATAATTAGAGAGATTGGTCGAAAATTTATCTCAAAATATTGAATTCAAAAGTGGCCTGTAAATTTCGGAGATACGTTAGTACCTATTATTGCAGTTCTGATCTAATGACGAAAAGATTGATTCCAAAAACGCCTCTGCTTTTTTTTTTCTAACATTGCTCTAGTACCTTGAAATCTTTCCCGGGACAAAAGTTTCTTGCCTTGAAAACGACTTTCGCAAAGATTGTCGAAAGCTTGGCCAAAAAAATTGTTAAATCCAGAAGACGTCTCACCGAGAAAAACCTAATAAAGAAAATATACAGTATATATGATGTCAAGTTTTCGAATGACAAAATATTGTCAATATAGCAAATGTTTCTTCAATTTTCAAATGCTGTCCACTCAATCGACACCAAGTACTACACGAAACGCAGTCACACAGATGCACAGGGGAGACAGTTCACAGCCTGTACGAGGTTTCAAGATTGGCACATCAGTATGCTTGACTTCGTAACCAGAGCTATTAAAGCCTACAACTGGCGGAAAGACGTTATACAACAATCCAAAATAGTAGTTACAAATTCAGACTGCTGACGAAGATCATTCAATTCTCCCGAATTCTGAAGATGTACAGGAACATACAAAGAACAGTTCTGAGGCAGTAGCGATGTATCCTCAAGTAGAACTCGCAGTTGCAGGAAGATAGGAATTTTTTGTTGAAGTTACGATTATTAAATGTTGACGAGAGCATCCAGGTGTTTAATAGCGATGATAGGTCTCTTGAGATTATAAAAGCTTTCCATGATGCAGTATACCCATCAAATATTTTGCAGTTCCTCCGCCAGCTGCATGATACAATTTAGTTGCCAGGGCTTCAAAAAATAATTATTGCATTGAGATGGCATTATATGATATACTGAAGAATATATACCGGTTGTTCGCGTCTATATTTAATAATCCAACTTCAACAAGAAATTTCTATATTCCCGCAACTGCAAGTTTTACTTGAAGATACATTGCAACTGTCTCCGAACTGTGCTTTGTAGTTTCCGGTACTTCTTAAGAATTTAGGAGAATTGAATGATTTTGGTTTGCAGTCTGCGCTTTTAACTTCTGCTTTGGATTGTTGGGTGATGTGCTTTCGCCAATTGTAGGATTTATAGCTATTGGTTATGAAGTCCACCATACTGATGTGCTAAACTTTGAACCTCGTACAGGCTAGATCTGTCCCCCAGGTGCGTCTGTGTGCCTGCATTAGGTGCAGTAATAGGTGTCGACTCAGCGGACAGCATTTAAAAATTGAAGAAACATTTGCTAAATTCAAAACGACATTATATCTTACGAAAACTCGTAGTTACATCTTCCTCTGATAACGTACAAAAAAAAAAAAAAAAAATCGCAAATCCCAATGAATTAAATTTGACCAACTTAGAGCCTCCCACCTAATGAACTGAGGTACAGAGAAATGGGCTTCGTGGGTAACTAAATTTCCAGAGCCGGCGCTATGAACATCGCCGATTATGCGATGGTGATGGTGTGAACACCAACGCCATCGGATGAACTACGATTTTACGATGGAACATCGCAACAAATCCATCGGCGATGGCGATGAAACGATGGTCCGATGAAAGTGTCTCAAACAATGGGCGATGGCCATTTTCTCCATTGGCGATGTTATTATGGGAAAGCAATGGTCCGATGAAATGGCTGAACACCCCATCGGAGATGGCATACGATGGGCATCGTCATCGGTTGTACTTCCGATGACGTTGGAATTATGTAATAAGGCTAAAACTACAGAAAAAACAGCCTTACGAGTTTGAAACATTTATATTTTTACTAACTATAAAACAAAGAGATTGGGTTACAAAGTATATTTTAATACATTTCCCAGATCTAATAATGTCAATTAATATTAAGATTTTGAAAGGTCATTATATTTGAAGCATATTAGCTACTAGGCAAAAACAAATTAAACGTTGTATAAAGAATCTTAACACTGACAGTAATCTATTAAATAAATCTAATATGGCTTTAATTACCCCCAATAATCTGGGCCTTACATTTCGCACCTTTTATTAGGTAGGAATAGTATTACTGGTGTGAAAATTGCACGCAGGCCGAAGTTATAAGAGATATTGCTTTTATTCGATGTTTGTTGTTTGAGATCGTTGTATTTTTAAAATGTGTTAAGGCGATGGTTCATCGCCGATTGTGACGCCCTACGATGGGCATCGCCCTTGGTTATTTCATCGTAGATCATCGCCGATGAAAATTGGCGATTTTTGGTTCCGATGCCGATGGAGCGACGGTATTGCATTCTTCATCGTAAGCGCAATGGCGATGGCCATCGTTCCATCCATTTTGCCATCGTACCATCGAACCATAATCGGAGATGCCGACCTCTGTAAATTTCTATTAGTGCTTCTCATCGCATTCTTCAGTATTTCATATAATGCCCTCTCAAGACAATAAAAATAAAAATAATGACTAGAGCACTCCGAGAGATCATAACTCCACCAAACAAGGCAACGGTTATGAAAAATTTAAATTAGTTTCGAAACTATGATATCCCTTGTGTCAACACCAATATCTAATCATTTATGTTTTTTGATTCTAAAATAACAGCTGCTGCAATTTTTTTGAAGATCCGTTCTTAACTGCTTACAAACATTCGGAAAAACATTAGTCACACACAAACAGACTAACCGACCATCATCAAAATTTACTAATTTATGTCCTTCAACATTACTAACAATTCCTGTAAATTTCATAAAGATCCGTTCGTAACTTTTCTAGTTATCCTGCGAACAAGCATAAAATCAAACACAATGGCGAACAATCAATCAAACAAACAAACAAATGAATAAACAGATCTTACCAAAAATTTGGCCATTTTCTATCTTTAATACAGCTAACAAGTCATGCAAATTTAATAAAAATCCGTCCATAACTTTTTGAGTTATGGTAATAAGAAGAAAGAGACAGACAAACAAACGAACGAACGGATCTTCATCACTAGTTAATCATCTGTTTCTTCTAACATAGGTACCTAACTATTCGTGGAAATTTTGTGAAGATCCATCCATAACTTTCAAGTTATCTTGGTGACGGACAGATAAACACAAACAGACAAACTCGACTAGAACATAACCCTTGTTGGCGGAGGTAATAAGTTCATTAAAAACACACTTGGTTGAAAAATACTCCTTACAAGATTAGTGTACAGTAAACAACGTTAAGACATTGGCTTAGGGGCCCAGTCACAAAAAGAAGAGGCCACACACAGGCAAAATATATGTCAGATTACATAAATACACTAGCTGTGCCCACTGCCTACACCTGTAGACATTAGCACTAAGCAGCTCGATCTCACACAAAAGGAGAGTTAAGAAAAACAGAGTAAGATCAATTTACAGCAATCTGGCAGGATTTAGCTGTAACTCAAACTTACTGCTCGGCAAGTCTCGAAAACACTTTTTCAGGAATGTCAGAATGGAGGGATAACGGCTTCATAATAATTTATCTGGCAAAGAGGATTTACCTTGGTGATTCTTCGGATTCATCAAGTAACAATACTAAAGGCATATATACTGTAGATATGTATAGTCGAGTAGATAGAAAGATTTAATCCCGAACTGTATATCTAAGGTGCGACGTCACCATGTACGAGAGTCCAGTTGTAAAGTTGTGGTACACATCCCACCCCGGGAACAAGCCTGGAGTCCCGGTGGCCTTTCCGCTGATACAGTGACGTCACAAATAAGCCGATATCGCCGTTGTGGTACAACCTCATCCTCTTGAAACCGTCACAGACATCAGTGGCCTCGCCACTGATGCAAAGACGTCACCAAGAGAGTCCGCTAGTAAACTTGTTCACATCCCCCCGGGAAGAAGCACCGAGTCCCGGTAACCTCGCCACTGGTGCAGATCGAGACGTCACCAAGAGAGTCCAGTACTGGCGATGTAACGTAAGTGCCGCAAAGGAGACGGTGGCCTCGTTTTGCCGCGTCTAAACACACACACGCAAATCTGGCAGAAGCAGCCGCGCTCCGTTCTCTGTAATTTGTCTCACAAACACGCGGCATAGAAATCGGAAAAACCTAACCGGCTGTTTACTGAGCAGCTCCGACGATCCGGTGCTCCAGATCTCCCCTCTTCCATTGGCAATTCTCGACAGAAGGACGACTATCTCTTCAGCATACGATTTGTTTGGGGATTGCTGGGTAAGCGGAGGATTTCTTGGACGTATTCCTTGCGATGCAACTCCCTGCTGACTGCCAATGTGCGCGTTAGGGTGCGGATACGTCACACATAATGGGTCTGCCATTCAATTGCTGACACTTTCTGCTACTGATGCTGAGCAAGAGAAGGAGAATCTCCATGGTTGGCAAAGAGAATTCTAGCATCTTTGCACCTTAGTGTCCCATAAGCCTTGTGCAATTTTTTCATTATATAGTCATGACCTGTAAACTGAGCTCCCATGCTGAAACTAGCATAAACACAGTGCTGCCATAGTAAACTTTTATTTCTAGTAAGAATAGGACTGTTAATAATTAATTATCTGAAATAGGACAGCGTGAGTTAACAGGATGATCGATTTTGAAATATTCAGCCCAGCCATATATGCTATTTCTGTCTTTAAGTGCTTGCATTCTCAAGATGCTGAAATTGAACGATGCTAGGCAACGATATTCCCACATATTTACACTTTAAGTGCCGCTTGCTAGAAGTTGGTACCGAACTCCGTAAGTTGCATGCGTGCATTTACGGAGCAATTCGTAATTGGAAAAATAAAACAAATTTAATTTTTAAAAATTGAATACATATTTAGATATTCAACTTGACTTCGCCAGGGCCCCAGAGGCTAATTACACAACCCCTGGAGTTCGATTACACGCACTGTCATAACCACTCACCGGGACACGCAGAAAGAACTGAGTTCAGGCTATGGCTGTAGTTCTAAATCAGAAGTAACTTTTCCTCGATGGAGGTTATCGTAAGAATTAAATACTTTGATCAGTAATATAAACCTATAAACCTGTACAATATACATATATATTCTGGTCTCAGTAATCTGTCTCATTCTGACGGCTATGAATTTTTTCGTACATAGAAGTAACTGGAGAAAACGATGAAGCAAGACAAGCCAAGGACTTATTGATAACGGAAGAAAAACTTTAACATCCCTGATGTAAGTTTGACTATAACTTCAAATTCTCTACGCTTCAGGCATAAAATCCTAAGGCAATCATTACTTTAATCTTTTTTCACTATAGACATCAAAGCTGAGGATATTAGGTAAGAGATAACTAGGTAACATATCTGCCCTTTTGCTGTTAAGAGTAGCTAAAGCTAAACTAACTCTTATTTTGCTCGCGCTTCAACCGGAAAATCATCGAGAATGTAGGCCAAAATTGCTGCGGCATCTGCGGTGCTTTGCCGTAATGAATTGGAACTGACAGCTTAGCAAATGTAACGCCAACTCATCGCTCCATTGCCCTAATACAATTTTCTGGGCCTCCTCGGAAAAAATAAATAGCAAAATAGCTTCTGAGATGACCAAAAAAGTTTTATAGAGTAGGTATGAAGATAAGGCAAAAACAAGTTTGGTATTTGTGCTCCTTAGATATAAGCGATTGAAACTAGTAGGTACAAATATTTGTGTGTATTGTTTTTGGCGTAGAGGCATAAAAGTAACGTAAAAATAACTCTAATATCTCTATTTTTGTATAGGCTACAACATATTGCAGCTTTATGGCAAAATTATCTGTATCGTCTCAGTTCTTTCTACATCGAGATAGTAAGGCGAGAAATAACTCGTTTTTTTTTCTCGTTCTTTAGATACGAAAAAGTGAGGCTAGAACTAACTTGAGCTTTTTGTTCTTTAAACACAACGAATTTAGACTGCAAGGTACAAGCCCTCCAGATTTTTACTCTTTAACCCATGAAGGTATAAAGGACCTTCATAACTTCATGCTTTAACCACAAGGAACTGGGGCTGTAAACCAAATATAACTAGTTTCTCTCTGATTTTGGAACATAAAGAATGGAGGCTGTAGAGCAAACAGCACATCGGGCGCGACTGCGTGACTTCCTTGTCAGTCTCCAACACCCAAACATAATCGTAATCGTAAAAATCTATGGCACCGGCGAGTGCCATCCTCACAGCTGCATACAAATCACTCACTGCTCGCATGGAAGTTGTATTCGCTGAGCACTATAACGTGCGAGACACCGGCTGACTCAAATGCGTATTTCACGGCTCGTTTTTAGCGTGTATTATTGCTTATGCGAAGCGAATATTCAGTTATTGCACTAGCGTCAGGCGAGGGACTCTCCATGGCAAAGTGTTATCAGGCTCCGACTCCCAGTGGGTGGCCACTTCGAGTTCGATTTTAGCGACTGCGAGTGAAATTTTTGTAGGATGCCTTGGGCTGCGAGAGGTCAGGGAAGAATGTGCAGATCCCCAAGCTGGCTTTCGGTAGCTGGCGACTTGTCGGCGAATTTAAAGCCTCACCTTTAAGCGTGGAGCGGCATCGAGCAGAGTATTTTTGTTTTCTTCCCCAAGACAAATTTCCGAGATGTCAGAGGCAGCAGTCGTCTATTAAGATCTGATTTAACGACCGCTCTGTGCAGATGACGGTAGCTCTTTGTAATAGGTGCAAGACAAAGATATTAGGTTGTGTAGTTTCTGTAAACTTTTGGAATTGTAGTAAAGTGTAGTTTCAGCAACAGTACGTGTGGTAGCTGAGATTGTTGGTATTTTTAGCTACTTTTATTCTTTAAAAGACAAGCATAGTGGAGCACCTTAAATCATTATTAATTTGGATATTAAAAATCGATCTAGATACATGAAATGCTGATTAAAAATCATATTGAGAAAGGGTTAAAGTGAAAGGTAAAAATAAGGATAGCAGAAAAATTTGAGAATTTTACGATAATTCTTATAAGATTTGCGTCATTCGAAGCGAAAAAGATACAAGTGTTGTTGGAATGCAGTCAGACGACAGGCTGCGAAATTATTGTAATAATGGTTTGGGTTGTGACTGTAAATCTCGGCACCGCAATCGTATTACTGTTATTTAGAGCAGAGCGTGGCCTCCTGCTCTGTCATACAGCATCTCTATGAGACAAGTCCTAACCTTAGATAAATAATGTTGAAATTAACGGAACTCGAAGAATTCTACGTTGATTTATGTCTGTACTTTTTAAAATGCACTAGACCTACGCTAGTGCAACTTACCGTACCATAGTTTAACCTAATACAGCTTTTCTAATTCGTAACCCACCCCGTCTTAGTTAAGGCCCGTCGCTTAACCCTATATTGTAAAGCAGTTTAGGAGCTGAAATGCCACAGGCAGTCAGATATTTAGGAAGGTTCATAGCTGCTTCCTATAAGTGTCAAAGTTTAGAAATTCAAAATTTATTGTTATCCAATATTTTGCAACTCTCTTTGGCCTAAATTCACGAGAATGGCCATCAGCAAGTTGTGAAGCTGCGTATAATGATATGTTTCTGCGATTACTTTACCTTGATTACTCTGATGATTCTTCGGACGAGGTCCAGGTGACATTATGCACGTCACCCATCTTGTGCAGAGGTGATGCTACAGTCCGTGACGAGCGGGATGACGAGTAACGAGTTACTCCCACGTTGCACGTGCAGAGGTGATGCTACAGTAAGTTTATCTGGCACTTTCAGAAAGTATGCTTCCAGGAAGTTTTTAAATTTCACAGTCTCAGCATCGGTTTCATTTCGAATGTGTCGTGGCATTTTGTTGAACAACCTCGCACTCAAGATCCGTCAAACTATTAGAATACTGTGGTGATAATCGGTTGGTTCGTTTGGGTGCTTGACTTATGTTTGTTATAATGTTTTTTAGCAGCGTAACTCGAAAAATGATGAACGGATCATTAGAAACTTACATAAGCTATTTCTACTATCAAAGGGCACAAATGATTTGATTTCGGTGTTGATACGAAGAAAATCCTGGTTTCAGCACCAATTTGACAATGCCCAAAGTTAAAGAAACCAATGAAGCTACTCGTAAATGAATAATTTAACTTCGTAGTGAGGGATTAACTTATAGAGTAATAGCAGAACGTGTCAATGTTCCTTTTTCAACGGTTGGAGTAATAGTCCGCAAGCATCAAGTGACTGGGGCGATCTCCAACTTGCAAAGAGCTGGAGCTCCTCGTAAGATCATGAGCCGTCCTCGGCGCTACATGCTACGTAAGGTGACTAATGACCCCATGACAACTCGTGCTGACATTCAGAGTGAACTGGCGTCTCAGGGACTGCATGTCAGCAAGAAAACTAATGTTAGGGAATTGAACCGTACTGGCATCATTCTTACACTCCTCGCAAAACTCCTCTTCTTAGAGCAAAACATGTCAAGAGCCGCTTAACAATTGCCAAAGACCACCTGGACAAAGGAAATGAGTTTTGGGAAGGGGTTCTATGGTGTGACGAAACTAAAATAGAACTTTTTGGCCGAAACGAAGCTCGGCATGTATGGAGGAAACGTGGTACTACCTATGACCCCAAAAACACTATTCCCACCGTGAAGCATGGAGGGGGCAGCATCATGGTGTGGGGTTGTTTTACTGCCCATTGTGTTGGGATCTTCATATCATTGATGGCAAGATGAATAGTTTCATGTACAGGGAGATATTAGAGAAGATGCTTCTAAGTGCGAAGAAATTCTACGGACGGGCCAGGCGGACCTTCCAGCATGACAACGACCCTAAGCATACTGCGAATTTAACGAAAGAATGGTTTCAAAAGAAGAAAATAAATGTTCTTCCATGGCCTAGCCAATCACCGGACCTTAATCCAATAGAAAATTTGTGGCGTCATTTTAAATCTGGTGTCCACAAACGGTGTCCCAAAAACCTTACTGAATTAAAGGCTATCTGCATGGAAGAATGGAAAAAATACCACTAAGTGAATGTGAAAAGTTAATGTCCAGCTATAATAATCGTCTCCATGCTGTTATTGCCAATAAAGGTCATGCCACCAAGTACTAATGTCATAATTTTTTTTTTGGTCAAATACTTTTGTGCCTCATTACTTTTGCTTGTGTTAAGTTTTCTTGTTATAAGTGCACATTTGACTGTTCTGTTTAAATATTCTATCATATATATGTTATATAAACTTTCTGTGTTAATTATCCTAAAGCAGCCCCTAAGCTTGTTAAAATACATGAAAAAAAGAGTTGTGCAAATACTTATGTCTAGGCGCTGTATATTGGTACAACTGTCCTAAGGGAAGAAGGGCTGAGGTGGTCGACCGCATAGAGCGGAACCTATGTTGGGAGTCTGACCCCTCCAAGAACTTTGCAAGGAGCGGAAGGAGCAAGCGCTCCAAGATCATCACCGCCGGCCAAAGCAGGGATAGGCATCGGACGGTAGGATTTACCGTCGGAGAGTGGTTTGCCAGGTTTAGGAATGGAGATAACGTTGGCCGCCTTCCAGATGTTCAGCAGGTAAGCATGGGCCAGAAAGAGATTGGAAAGAGTGGTCAGGAACAGAAGACACTGGGGGTCAAGATGCTTGATGTGTAGGGGTGTCAGTCTGTCACGTCAAGGCCCACGGCGAAGAGTTACTTGAGGCTCGGATGAGGGCTCCTACTTACTGAGGAGTAAAGAACTCCTGATCACGATGCAGAGGCAGCTTAACAAAATCCTCTTTTAAGAGCTCGAATTCTTCTTTTTTGAGCCCGGTCCAGAAGCCGACGCGTTGCTGGGCTCACGCCCATAAAGTGTTTGCAGAAGCTAGTGGCCACTTCACGGGCAGATGAGACCTGAGTGCCTTCGAAAGTTATGGGCTGGCTAGAGGCGGCTGATTTACGTTTACCCGGCAAGCTACGAAGCAGACTCCATAGTCGGGAGGGGTGAGATCTATGATCACACCGTTCGACCGTGTTGATCCATGCTTTCCTGGCACAGGCCGTCACTACATCCGTGGTGCGGGCTTCGAGATCAGGAAGGTTGGGGTGAATGGGGTCTCAGGTCCGAAGATCGTCCCACTCTTGGATCAGCACTTTGGCCTCGTCCAAGAGAGTGACGACAAAGCATCGACGGCATCCCGCCGGGACCTAGCCCTTCGTTGCCAAGAGTAGAGTATTCCTGAAGGATTTCTCACCCATAGCGCAGGAGGTGGGGAGAGGCAGCTCCCGGAAGGTTTATTCGGTGAGCTCATTAAACCTCTCGCAGTTGGCTCTGCTATAATTGATGAACGTTTTCCGGGGTATAGGAGGATAAGGTGAAAGGCGGTCGAGAGAGATTGTAATAGGTAAATGGTCTGAGTTTAGCACGATACGAGTTGACCAAGTGGCCGAGGGAACCAGACGAGTCCAAATAATTGATAAGTCGGGGGAGGACGGACGTCCCACTGTGGGCAGCCGCGTAGGGGTATCTTCATTTAGAAGACATAAGACAGAGGAGGAGAGTGCCAGAAAGAGGTCCGCCCCCCTTCGCTATCGCTCCACCACACTAACGTGATGTTAAGACGCACAAATGACCAGATTTTGGCGAACATCAAAAGGAAATACGGGTTTCAAGCCCAATTTTAAACTTTCAGTAACAATGCATTGCTTGGCTCAAGTATTTGCTCTCAGAGTACTCCAGTTTTTTGCTTTTATTGTTTGTATGGGTTAAATAGATAGTAAATACTAACACACACACACACCTGAATCAGTACACCGCTTTTGTAAAACTCTGTGGGATTTCTGTTGCCATTTATCTGCTACATTTCCTTGATATGCTGGGTCAGTTGTAAATTTCTTTGTGAGTGGGCAGCTAATAATTATCAATAAAATATAGATAGACATTCCATTAGCAGGTCTACAGGAAAACTTGCAACATAGTAGGCTCAGTTTCGTTTAATTAGACGTTCTTAGTCAGTAGACAGGCATTTGCAAGTAGCTACAGCTGTTCAAAACTTCGATGGCGGCGTATCGGGCATGGCGGCGTTCGCGTGACCACATGTTGTGGCAGACCTATGTTGATCGTAGGGCCGAGGCTAAGCGTGTGTATGGGGAGGCTCAGCAGCGTCTGAGACAGCGTTCCAGGGAGTCTCTGCTGAGT
>LQNS02278101.1:7079323-7091435 GCA_001587735.2 Parhyale hawaiensis | reverse complement strand
CCTGGCCTGTGGCCGAGAGATAAGTCACCAGCCGTATCACAGATACGCCAGCTTCCCGAACTGAATAAAGCTCGAATTTCCTTCTATCTATTAATGATGAAGAGCGTGACACAAAAGGTACGTGGGTACGTACGTATGTAGGTACTAGCGTATTAATATATAGATAATAATAATAATCAGAATCTTCTGTGCTTTCGCACTAAGGCAGGTGTTATTTAGCTGGTCAAAGACCACACGCTATTTGGCCGTCCTCTCCTGCCCGTCAAGGAGCTATCAACAGATTCTTTGCTTCTCAAACGAATATTCAATACGCAGTCTGTAAGCAAATTCAATTTATATCTTACGTATTCCAGTTGTATTTTCCGGAGCCACTTTGAAATTATCGTGCCCGTTCTTGCAACCACGGGGCTGGTTCCTCGTGCGTATCACAGATACAATCGAATTAAAGAGCTAATCTAGGAAAGTATTGGGGCGCTGTGCCCTAGTCCATCGAATTTCTTCCTATCTAAAAGTGAAGGTGTGTCAAACAAGACACAAATAAATAAACAAGACCGGTTTACAGACTTTTAGTAAAATACTAAACGACCCGCGACCCGTTGGGTCGTCATCACGATCGTCTTCACTTTCGCAAAAAAAGCAAGCCCGTTCGGTTCACTATCAACAGATTCTCTGCTTCGCTAACGAATATTTAACACCCAGGTTGTAAGCAAAGTCAAATTATTATATGTTGGGTATTTCAGTTGCATTGCCCATGGAACCGCTAAATTGATCATGCCCGTTCTTTGAAGCCCAGCTCAGTTTAACTTCCGTATCACAGATACAATCGAATTAAAGAGCTAATCCATGACAGATAGGATAGGCCATAGGCCATACCCCCATAGGTCCATCGAATTTCTTTCCTATCTAAAAGTAAAGAAACTGTGTCATATAAGACACAAATAGACAAGACACAAACAAGCAAGCAAGACCGGTTCACAAACTTTTAGTATAATAAATATAGATACATAAATAGACAGATAATAGAAATATCTGTTAACATTAGTAACAACTCCTGCGAATTTCACCAAGATCCATCTATAACTTTTTGAGTTATTATGCTAACAAGCTTGAAATAAAACATAGCGAGAAACAAACGAACAACTGAACTAACAGATCATTAAAAAATTTGGTCATTTACTCTTAGTATTTTACTCAACAACTCATATAAATAACATGAAAATCCATCCATTACTTTTTGAGTTATGGCCTTACAGAAAAAAATTGGTAAACTGACCAACAAACAGACAGATGAACAGATTTTCACCAAAAGTTAATCATCTGTTACTGTTATCATGCCTAACAATCCCTGTACATTTCGTAAAGTTCCGTTCATAACTTTTTGAGTAATCTTGGTGACAGGCAAACAGAAAGACAAATAGAATAACAAACAGACAGGTAAACAAGACAAAACATAACCTCCTTGGAAGGTAATAATGGCATAAAACAATACATCTTGACTTTAGCAGCTGCGTGTTGCTATTGATTGAATGAAAAAAGGCGGGACAACGTTAAACATCTTTGCTTTAGGAGTCTAGCTTTTTGGAGATTCTCGGTGTTGTCTTTGATGAGAAGCTTGCTTTTGAGCCGCATATTCGGCGACTGGTGTCACGTGCTTCTAATACGATTGGGCTCTTGCGTAAGGTGAATTTTGTGTTCTGTGACAGCCAAGTAGCCTGCAGATGCCTTTACGCTTTTTTGCTTCCTGTGTTGGAGTATTGCTCACCGGTATGGGCTTCAGCTGCTGATAGTCACTTGAGTCTGTTGGACCGACATGTTAGTTCAGTCAGCAGGCTGCACGCTAAAAATGATCAGATGAGTCTGTCCCAAAGGAGAGGGGGGTCGGACTCTACGTTTCATAAGAAGTACAACAATGAGAGACATTGGTTATATTCTTCTGTACCTACTTTCAAGGTCTTTGGGAGAATTACACGTGCTGCGGTTGACGCGCACTTTTCACGTTGGAAAATGTTAGATGCTGAACTAATAAACTAAGTCAGTGCTTCGTGCCCCGATCTGTTAAGGTTTGGAATTTATTGCCGGCATCGGCTTTCGCGGTCGTGTTGGCCTGCAGGCGTTTAAATCATTTTGTTGGTGTTTGTTGGCATTTTGTTGGATTTTTAGCAGCGTTTTGGGTTTCCCGGTGTTGTAAAGTGCTTCATTTGGGTTTTATTACCTGTCCGTGGTGGCCGGGCTGCACGTGTGAAGTTTTAATAAAAATAATAATAACAGGAGGCGTGCATGTATGTTCTGAAACCCAAATTTTTATGACAAAACACCGCCTTGTTAGAAATCAGGTTTCTGCAGCATATAGTTTCATCAGCGCTAATACTGAGACAATGTTCATCACCGCTATAGTTTTCAAAAATTCAATCTAAAAAAAAAAGCGATCTTGTACGTACCCTCTGTGATAAAAGAGACAGATTAAGGTATTTTTAACTTTCGCGAAAGATGCGATAAGTAGCAGATTCTCTTTAAGAGGAAGCACGTGAATGAAAAAATAAATCGGGAATTAAAATAATTTCAAAAGTTTTCTCTTACCGAACAAATGGGATATATGATACCGCAGTAGCCAATAGTGATTTGCAACTCGATATCACTTCCGATTTCAAGTTCATCTGCTTTAAAGAAATCTTCATTTGAAAACTAATTTATTAATGGACTTCGCTATTGAGATAAAGTTTTAAAAATAGTAACCGGGGTATAAAACGACTAAATTTTAAGCAATCACTCAAAGGATCAGGGTAATAGCCGTACTGATATAGATAGATGAATTCAACCTCAAAAATTATTATAAAAAGCAAAGTTGAGTTCCCAGCAGCTAGAAGTTCAACGAACTTGCGCAAAAGAGATTGGCTTTCCATATCTGAGAATGTAACACGGTGTAGCGAGCTATTATAAATGTATATTGCCTGTGTAATTATTGCTGTAATTAATTTTATAAAAAATACCACGCGCCTGGGCGTCGGGGCTTCAAGGGATTGGTAATACATACATACATACTAATTATCACCATTTAAACGACTTTTGCCATTAATTATTACCTCCGCCGAGGAGGTAATGTTTTTGTCGTGTTTGTATGTCTGTCAGTAGTCTATATTTCTGTCACCAAGGTTACTAAAAAAGTTATGAACGAATCATTACAATATTTACAGGGATTGTTAGGCATGGTAACAGTAACAGATGATTATAACTCTTAGTGACGATTCGTTCATCGGTCTGTCAGTTTGTCTGTCTGCCTGTTTTTTCTTCAGGCCATAACTCGAAAAGTAATGGACGGATATCCATGAAATTTATATGAGTCGTTAGGTATAGTACGAATTAAGAGAAAATGACTAAATTTTTGGTATGATCTTATGTTCATTCATTTGTCGCTATGTTGATTTTATGCTTGTTAGCACAATAACTCAAAAAATATAATTTTAGGGTTCTTTCCACCTTCCGAAATGTTAAAAGACTTTCACTAGTCAATTTCTTTAAAACAATACGAGAATAAAATCTTACTACAGCACTGATCAGTGCATTAAAATTTGGCACAACGTTTCGATTCATTACAATGGCCACCTTCAGGTTTAGAGAATGAAGATTCATGATCGGTCAATTGCAAACGCAAAAAGAATAGTTAATTCTAAGCACACACAAGTAGTAAAATTTTTATAGACCGTCCTATTATTGCACAAAATTACAGATACTGAGAAGATATTTTTACTGGTTACTATTTATCGTATGTAAACACAATGTAATGGATAGATGGTTTTTGACGAAATTTACAGGAGTTGTTATTAATGTTAATAGACACAAACGATTATATTTTGGTGATGATCGGTTTTTCTGTTTGTGTGTTTGATTCATGTTTATCATAGGAATTGTTAATACTATAAAAAGGCACAAATGATTAGATTTTGGAGTTGATACGATGAAAATCATGGTTTCAGAATTAATTATAATTTTCCGTTACCGTTGTTTTGCTTGGCAGAGTTATGAGCTTTCACCGTGTTGTCTTGTTAGATATAAAGTTGTACCAAATGTAGAGATCGATAATTTAACAACCTCCGTACCTTGCTAAATTTAAGAGAAAACAGTAATTTTCATGAAGGATACTGCACTTGCGCAATGCGCACTCCAAATGTTTAAGCGCTGGACACTACAATAAAGGCAATTGCTGATATGTGGAGGGGACAATTTAGCGATATCTTAAATTCATTACTCAGCAATGAGCACGAGACAGAAGTGAATGATGCGCTATCTCTTGATGCAGTTGGGCCAATTGATGATGCTTTTACCTATGATGAGGTTATACGCGCATGCAAAGCACTAAAAACTGGCAAGGTTGCCGGAGCTGATAAAATTCCTCCTGAGGTGTTCAAGTATGCTCCACCTAGATTAGCTACATTATTAGTATCATTTTTTCAATGGATGCCTACGGATGCAGTACATTCCCAGTCCTGTTATGACAGTTGACTCTCGTGGAACTCCAAATGAAGATAAGACAAGAGCACAACATCCGCGTCAGTACTAACTGTGCTATTAAAAACTGGCTGGACAGGGAACTGTTTTCACTTAAATTAGTCAGGCCAACAATATTATTGACAGGATGAATAATGCAGAAAATGAAGAGAAGCTCGCTACGTATATGGAGAACTTTTTCCAAATTACGTAGATCTGAGGGCCGTACTCCAGCGTGCGTAGACGAGACTAACTTCAACTTAAACTGCCGGAGAAGAGAGGGAAGATAAAAAATTGGCTCTCGAGCGTCTGTCATTAGCTATACCTGCCAGCAAAGGTGCCTATCTTCACATAATTAGCGCGATGACCAACTCTCACATCCTCCTCATAACAAAACGGCGGAGCATTCAAGAAAGATGACTGCTTGGGCTTGGAGCAAATCAAAATTCGTCTGGAGCAAATCTATTTTTGTTTGGAGCAAATCAAAATTCGTCTGGAGCAAATCTATTTTCGTTTGGAGCAAATCAAAATTCGTCTGGAGCAAATCTATTTTCGTTTGGAGCAAATNTCTATTTTCGTTTGGAGCAAATCAAAATTCGTCTGGAGCAAATCTATTTTCGTTTGGAGCAAATCTAATTTCGTCTGGAGCAATTCTATTTTCATTTGGAGCAAATCAACTTGTAAATGGTATAGAGTGATGTCGAGCGAAATGAACTTGAACGGAGTTATCTAGAACTAGGAAAATTTATTTGAAGTTAGATGGACCTGAATAAAACTCCAGTGAGTTTAACGGACTTGTATGTATGTACTGACTTAACTGGAGTTATAGTTAGTAGAATGGACGTTATGGTTAGTTGAAGCAAGTGATGTGGAGGAATTGAATGGAATAACAGTATGAGAAGGTAATAGAGTTGTATAACGATAAATGGACTAATGTGGAGTCCTATAGTAATATGGAGTTTGCGAAGTTATATTGTGTGATGGTGAGTTGAATTGAAGCCAACGGAATAGTGGGGAGATTGAGGAATTTTATGGATTTCCGTGTTCTTAGTTGAAACTTGAAACATATCATATTGAAAGAAATGGAGCTAAACCAAGCTGAAGACTTGCAAATTAAGCTATATGGAGGGAAATGGAGCCATGATGGAGTTAAATAAAGTAGCAATGTTAATTTAGAGATTATTAAAGAAAACCTTAGTTCAAAAATAGAACTCAGCCACCAAAACATGAGCAAAGCAGACAATAAAAGGAAAGAAACAGCAGCAAAGTAAGATCATTAGTAGCAGTAAGTAAACGAAGGAAAGAAAGTGAACGCAATAGAAAGGTGTTTCGAATGCTAAGGTAGAACTATCGTGACATATGCACTGCCGTCCTTGGAGCGACTCTCAATAACATGGAAGATGCTAACACTATGACATGAACACAACTTATTAAAATTGGTCAAAAAGCAAGTATTATCTATCACTTCAGCTTAGAACACACCAGCGCATGCACGTACTTACTTAAATTACGGCAGTGGATGTCTACAATCTTACAGTCTAAGATTTTTTACAGTTAAAGCAGTAATCTATCGCCCATATAAAACTTAATCTAACTGGTAAATCTTCCACTGCACGACAGAGGACCTGAAACAGACACCATACAGTCAATAATGGGTTCCCTAACAAATTATTTGCCTACATCCTACAAAAATGCCTAGATCGCACGTAAAGCAATGAACAAGCTGATCTGTAAGCCAAACACACAGTCTTTTTTTTAAAAAAATCTGTAGTCGTCATATTAAAAAAGAAAAATATGACAAACGCGTACTTAAGACCATAGTAAAGAATAATACCTAGTGACCCAATAAGAATGACAAATTACAGCTAATCGTTTATTACAAGAGTAGCACTGTCAGCGACTTAGTTTCATGTAACAACAAAGGCCATACAATAGCTTCGTTGAAACAGACATTGATAATATTTGAGTACCACCGCCTGGTGGGAGACTTTGAACTCCAAAAATAAAGCTCGTATTTTGGCCTTACCACATCAGCACTGTTTCGTTGTCTGTATCAGCTACTATTATTGAATTGAATCTGAGATTTTCAAAACAATTTAATACAATGAATAGTTTTGCGTTTTATTGTATAAGGGTGTCTAGGAATTATTCTTTGATTAAATTTTAACCTACTGTTGCTTACGATGACATAAGCATATAGAGGCATGTCTGCAAGTGCGTTGTTTAAAAATTAGGAAGAGTTAAAATTTAAAAAGCGCAATTTATTGCATTCGGGAACTTCACTATACACCAATGAAAAAGTTGCACACTGAGCAGTCTGCAGCATTATCTATGTACAGATGACCGTAAAACAACTATCGAATAGTGAATTCACAGATGTGCATTTAATTTTCGGTATGGCGAGCTGTAATGCTAGGAAAGTAACCAGAATTTACATAGAAAAATGTATTCCACCAGAGTCTCCTGACGCGGCACCTCTAGATTTCTACGTTGGGAACACCTAAAGAGCTTAGTCTAAGAAAATCCAGTTCTGTCTGAATAAGAACTTGTAGGTAGGATAATTATTATTGAAGGCTGTGAGATGATTAATAAATGTGGCATCTCCGCACGGATCTGGCAATCACTCCGCCAGCGACACCATGCTAACATTTTCAACATCTATAGTAACTATCTAACCTAATTTAACAATTGCTTTGATGAACACAAACATTCTGATGGTAAATTTTCATTTACCCGCAAGTGCAGTAAGTAAAACTTTTCAAATTTTAATTCCTTGTAACTTATAAGCGAAACACTTTTTGGATATACCGCTATAGAGTGGCATATCCTTATTTCGCGTGAAAAAACTGCAGATTAAAATTTGTTCAAAGAACTCTGTGACACCCTGTAAATAAATAGTGTGTCACAAATTGTACTCCACTTAACCGTCCATATATATGTGGCCTGTGGTTGACTCATCCAACTTCGACAGTAAACTGCTTTCGGTGATCCTAGAAATGGAGTTACAAGCAAGAAGCTCATATTTGTCAGTATAGGTCAGCGATGGCAAGTGAAGCTAATTTTTATAAATTTTTCGCGATTTTTGTGTCCTGAAATTCATTGAGTGTCCCCCCCCCCTGACCTGTGCTTGCAAAAATTTGCTTCTCGCTTATAAACAGCCTCGCATCGCCATGTCTTTTTCCTTATTAAGGTTCTATTTTCACTGGAAAACGTTTTGTTAGACTTTAATTAATGAGTCGCAAGGCCTATTTGACAATTTGAGCGAGCCTTCAATTAAAGTGTAGAATACTCTCTAGTTTATGATTGTATAATCTTTGTGAATTAAACTCTTTAACGAACAACTAACCCGCTTACACGCGTCTAGTAGTTGTTTTGCGTTCGGGGGTTATTACTCGTGTTTCCATATCGAAATTAGTTTGAAATACAAGTGATTTTGTTGGAGGGTAAAACACCTTTTATACCCTTCGTTTGAAGCCAACACACAGCTAAACATGAAATAACACTCGAATAAACATTCAGTGCTGATTTAGGAGTTCAACGTGCACTTAATTCACTGTTCAAGTGTCTTTGCTCTTTGTACTGCAAAATGTAGTCATCTTGAATGGAGGCAAACTAGTTAACGCCTAAGTAGAAAACTATTTATGGGCACCGTATCTAGTAGGAGAATCTCCAGTAAGTGAAGTGTCTAAAAGGCGAAATGTCCAGTAGACAAAATATTCAGTAGGCGAAACTTCCAGCAGGTGAAATGTCCAGTTATCAAAATATCCAGTAGGTGGAATGCTCACATGGCGAAGTGTCCAGTATGCGAAATATCCAGAAGACGAAATGTCCAAAAGGCAAAACGTCCAGTAAGCGAAATGTCCAGTAGGCAAAACGTCCAGTAGGTCAAATGTCCAGACGGCAAAATATCCAGAAGGCGAAATTTCCAGAAGCGAAATGTTCAGCAAGCGAAATGTTCCGACGGTGAAATGCCCAGCATGTGAAATATCCAGAAGGCGATATCTCCAGAAGGTGAATTTTCCAGTAGGCGAAATGTCCACGAAGCGAAATGCCCTGAGGGGATATGACCATTGACCCAGCTCTCCGCACGCAGACTGTCCAGGTAACCAGATCATCGGCGCTCTTCTCTTTTATCATATCTACCCTACCCAAAGTCGGGGCCGCCGCAGAACCTGAAAACGTAATTTCGGCTCTGCACGGCGCCGCAGTGGCCCCAAATTTTGTTAGGGATTCACTGGTGCTAGACTCAAAGGTTAGTTCGACGTACCTATGCGTCGAGGCACAGCCTACATTAATAAATACTTGGGCAGCAGCGCATAACTACGTTCTAATCTACTTGACCGATACGGAATAAAATCATCGTTCGCATACACGAAATCGTTTATCTTCGGTGTAAATTTATATGCAACTTGGTATCAATTGAAACCTACTTTGTATAAGCCATACGTTTCCATGCATATCTAAGTATTCACTTCAGGACTCCATATAATCTTCATCTGCACTGAACTATTGTGTTGCTCGTTCCAGCAGGTAGCCAGGCCTCTTCCATTACACCTGGCTTTGAATTCCAGTTGCAAACCAATCAGCGAACTAATATTCATCAGGAAATATTATGCATGCGGAGTCGGCCTATTACTCCAGCTAGAGTTGCATGGGTGTGCCCGGGCATTGCTCTATATGGCGCTCGTGAGACCGTACGGTCTATGTCTCATGTTGTGTTTCCAGCCTTTGTGTCCAGGCAGCGTTAATTTGTTCAGCGTGCAGAGACGAGAGGGCGAGCTGCGTTGCGTCGATACGGCTGAAGTGCCGCTGTCTCGTCATTATATATAGCGGGCGCCGCGGACGATTATTCCGAATAAAACCAACCGGAATGGAGCATTATCTCGAAGCGTCGTACTCTGATCATTGGCCTGTCATATGCAATCAAAGCCATTCCTGAGCAGAATAATTTTAGTACTGCATTTTAAACTGAAACCGTTTTCCCATAATCATGTGAATAAATGGATTGTTTAAACATCATGCTGTCTATTACAAACATAAATGGCAACCATCTCAGTCAGCTACATGACGTGCGATTACACAAAAACATCTCGCGAAAGGTTAAGAACATTTTGATAATTATATAGTATAGTTTAAAAGTTTGCTGTCGAGAGGAAAAGTCTCTACATTGCCTTGCAGGTTTCAGTGGCTGATTACTCCTGACAAATCGACAGTGCCTTGTTTTCTTAAAAAACTCTGTAAAGTTCCTGGGACGTATAACGCACAGTTTTGTGAAGAATTTCCTATATCATGGCTCAGGTTTTATCACTTTCTTAGTGTGATAATAAAATAAAAAAACATGATCAAACGACTTTGTAGCCATAAATTAGTGTATAATCAAGCATGCGAATGCGACTAAATTGTTAAATTTCAGAAGAAAATAATAAAGTTTTTGCTACTCTATCAGAGCATTCAGGCCTGCACGCAGCATAACAGTAACGATACCTTTTTACTCTGTGAGGTGACGGTGCTAGCCGTTACTGAACTCGCGACCGCATACGGAGAAGCTTGAGGCCCGCGTGGCCCCCCTTCCCACAGGCTGGGAGCCCACGTCACTCTATCCAGAAGTTTGAAGCCTGCGTGACCTCCTACTCAGAAGCTTGAAGCCCGCACAACCCCCTTCTCAGAAGCTTGAAGCCCGCACAACCCCCTTCTCAGAAGCTTGCAGCCCGCACGATCCCCTTCTCAGAAGCTTGAAGCCCGCACGATCCCCTTCTCAGAAGCTTGAAGCCCGCACAACCCCCTTCTCAGAAGCTTGAAGCCCGCACGATCCCCTTCTCAGAAGCTTGAAGCCCGCACAACCCCCTTCTCCGAACCTTGAAGCCCGCACAACCCCCTTCTCAGCAGCTTGAAACCCGCACGATCCCCTTCCGAGAAGCTTGAAGCCCGCGCGACTCCTCTCCTAGAAGCGTGACTTAAATTTAATGAAAGTTCGAATTAAAAGCTACGATATCAACAGTTTAAACAAATTACGAGTATCGACATATTAGGATGGAATGAATCAGGGGCATTGCCTGTAACACACACTCATTTTCTCAAACAAATATTTACCGAAAGACTCTATTAGTCTGTTACTGCGAGGCACAGCTAGTTTCGTTCAGCGCCAGTGTGCTACGGTTACTGCCCGGTGGTGATTATCGCGCACTTTTGAGTAGCACATGTCGTTTATATAAAGATGATTAATTCCTGATAGGCTTTCATCAATACCTTTTTAATTGAATTATAAGAGGAATAGATTTGTCTTGCTTAAGACAATATAGGATATCATTTGAATATTTAACCCGATAATGAGGAGCCGCTTTGAATGGAGTTAAATATTCCTTATTGAAAATAATTATAATGAAATAGGGAAAATAAGATAAATATAGGAGTAACTAGAAAATAGAAGATGAAAGATTTGATAAGGAAAGAACTTGAAACATATGCACACGTCAAGGCAAATAATAGATGCTGACAATTATTATATCATCGTGTTGCAATCATAAAAGTTTACTTTTATCTTGATATAGGCTTATGTTCGCATTTCTTTCTCCATCAAATTATTTTCTTTTCTGCTTCCTAGCTGACGTTATAGTTATTTTCTTCATTCCACCTTATTTTCTTCGTACAGATCATTCTACGATATGAAAAATGTACTTGCAATGAACGCGATTTGGTTCCTCTCAGATAAGTACCATGCCAACCCGTCCTGATGCTCTACCAGCTCCAGTATTTCTTTGGCTATGTTGGCATTGGTACTGGGATCAAGCCCTACTGAACAACCGCATTTCATTATTATAATGCAGGTGATCGTTTGTGGTATTATTTCTTGTGCATGCTCTTTTTAAAGCGATTGTCAGAGTTCTCTGGGGCGGACGGTCCCGTATAGCTCCCACGGGCCGGGGCAATATGATGCCTGTGCGGACAGTCCCGGTAATACGCACGGGCCGCCCGGCTTGCTAAGCGGCCTGTAGCCGTAGCAGCTAGCTGCTTTGGCTAGCGTGGGGATCCCTCCTTAGGCGCCAGAATATGGCAGACCCTGGAAAGATCAAGGGTGCAGCCGTTTAGTTCCGCTAAGGCTTTAGCGGAGGGATCCTAGAAAGACCTGGGAGTGCTCTCTTCGTCTTGTTTAGTCCGCTAAGGCTAACCAGTTCGTGTTACTGGTCGTGTGCCAGACTGCGAGAGCGGTCTTCTTGACAGGTTACCCACTCAGGTGTAACCCGTCCTTCGATAAAAACGTAGCATGAGGTTAAGCAAAAAACAAAGTCATTGACTAGTCTTATCTAGGGCTATCTTGCAAAAAGTGGGTCTTCCGCCGTATCCGGTATCAGACCACAGATGATCAAACCACAGGATATTATTTAATTCTAAAAACAATACTCTGTTAGCACAGTACAAATATAAACTTAAGAACCTCAACCACCACCACCTGACGCAGCACGTTAATGAACGCACGAGATACGGTAATATTTTAGATCTGGTGTTCTCCATTCCTGATTGCGAAATTGTTGACCTAGCCATCCTAGACCGGCTTGGGGATCACAACATGGTTGAATTTACGCTTAAAACTGGCAATGAATTTACTACTCATGCGACTCATCTCAAGCTGCCA
>LQNS02278101.1:7046620-7060759 GCA_001587735.2 Parhyale hawaiensis | reverse complement strand
GTGAGAAATCTAACTAGAGAAGAAAGACAAGCTCTTAAAGACCTGAAAGCGGACCCTTCTATATCGATTGTACCGGCCGATAAAGGAAGAACAACTGTAGTTATGAACAAAAATGATTACCACAAAATCACTGTATACAACAAAGGGGATTAAAAATAAAGAAACCTATATAGAAGCGTGATTGTCACTACGAAGGGAGTGGAAATGTACATAAGATAATGATCGTCTGTGAAGCTGTCGTCCGGCGAAACTGTTTTCGGGAACCTGTTGTTGGCTGATGTGTTGTCGGAAAAAGTGTTTTCGACGAAACTAAAGGTCACCGCATTAGAAATTACTGTAAACATGAGCAAAACTTGCTTGCTGCATTCTGGTGACAAAGCGTTCTAAGAACCCGATAAAACTGATAGGCCTTGAAACACTTTGTAGAGCACTAGGTCAGTGTGTCACAGAAAAGGTCCAATAAATGGACAACTGATCACAAAAATTTAACAAAATTTGATCTAATAAATCAATATTTAGCTGTAGGATTTTCAAGGGAGGGTTCAGTTGGCGTACTGATCGCCGGGAATAATCCGCTGGAGCTAATAATACTTACGTATAAAAGTGCGATTATAGATAAACAGACAGGAATAAAGCAACGGTTAAAAACGATCAAAAACTCAAGCATAAAGCTCGAAGAACGACCTTAAGTCAGCAGTTCTTTCTGTATTTCACAGTCAGCATTTGGAATAGACTCCCTCCGATGCTGTTGGTTCGGACTTAGTTAACGCGTTTAAAAATGGTCTTGATATACATTGGGAGAGACATCCTCCACAGCTAAGAACTCCTCCTCCAGGAGTCGCAAACTCTTAACGGCCAAAGCTTCCGAGGCCACCTAATCCGTCTTTTTCTCTCTTCCGCTCCAACTACACAGTTTAATATCTCAAAGCTCCGCATATCAGCGGCTCTTGATCGTGCTAGCGTGCATTCATGATTGTCTCTTTGGCAGGGATTCTTCCCCCTTTTTTCTTTTTTCTCCAGTCTTCTCTATCCTACTACCATAATGGCAATAGCTCATAGAGGGCCGAATCTAATCTAATTATTATCAAGATCACCGTCGATGCGAAACGTATTAAATTCATTTACTTTTCCGCTTTGAGGTCCGTAAAAATAGCTACAAAACATGCTGTTAGTTTTATGTTATACTGAGGCACTTAACACTTTGGTAATATCATTGACTATTATTATTATTGAATCACATAAGACTGGCGAAGTGGGACAGAGAAATTCTTTGATGTTGACAAACCCCAGGCAACCAGCCCAGCGAGTGAAGAAAAAAAGAGAAGATCCGAGATCAAAGAACAGCTTTGTCTACAGATCATTTAGAGCTGCCAATACCCGTACCTAAAGTCAGAGCCATCAAGACCATTCCAAACATCCACACACGATGGAAAAAAAGAACGAGAATACTATCCCCTTATGACATCGTAACGATTCCAAGGCAAACTCATGAAAAACACCAGTACGCCGAGTATACCTCACTCGAACTAATGGTTTCGGAGGAAAATCAGACAGTGAATGTCAAGGCAATTACACATTTTCTGCAAAAGCAGACCCCACCAACTCTGCGAAGATACGCCAGATCACAAGGCACAACACCATACAGCATGAACGCGTATCGACGAACCACTTTGTCAAGCAAACACAGATGGCAATAGGCAGCAGAACCCCAGACTACAGAGCAGTACTCCAGAAGAGGGAGGACAAAGCAATTAAAGCAGCGACGTGTCAATTCTACCGAACTAAACACCCTCCAAGCACGCCTTATAAGACCAATTTTCTGCGATACACGTGAGGCAACAGAACGAATGTGGGGCTCAAACGTCAACTTTGGATCAAAATTGACACCCAAGATTACCAAGTCATCAACCGCAGGAAGAGACACATCATCCAGTATGAGTGCAGGGAAAGGAGGTCTCACTCTACACGACCTAGACACGAGCATGTTCTTAGTCTTACCCGCATTTAACCTCATCCCCCACCTAGAACACCAGGAATCAATCACTTCTAAATCATGCTGAATGGATTTTGAAACATCCAACCTATCACTAGGCTAATCGCAAACAACCAGCGAAGTAACATTATCAGTGTAACCAACACGTAAATTATTAAGAAGATCAAACGGATTCGCTGTTTATACGATGGATAACAAAGGGCCCAGAACACTACCCTGTGGGACACCAAAAACCACTCCCAAAAACTTGTTCCACTTCCCATCAGCAACTACACATTGACGTCTGTCAGATAAAAACTGATGAATTACCGCAAAAACTGAACCACCAGTACCCATCTATCTTAGCTTATAGAGCAGCCCAAGGTGTTTCACGCGATCAGAAGCAGCACTGTAGTCAAACTGTAAAACAATGCCTCATGACCCCCATCACCAGAAATATGAAGCAGAGCATCACAAGTTATTAAGCCCTTACGAAAACCATACAGTGTTGAGGAAAGGACACCCTACTTCTCAAGGAAGTGTGACACAACCTTGATGCAACCAACCTCTCATAAACTTTCGATAAAACAGCTGTGATCGAGATAGGTCTATAGTCGGAGCTTCTGGATGAAACAGAGCTCTTCGGAACAGGCGTCATATGAGCGACACGCCAGCATTCCGGAAAATAGCCCAGCCGTAACCCGATGGATCAGTGCTCCCATAGAGGTCCAGGCCAAAAAGAAGGCGATTCACTTCATTAGATCCGAAAGCAAAGCTGGAGAACCTCGGGTGCAGATCACATGCTAAATGAATGCTCATTTAGTCCCGGTTCTGTTTCCCATCAAAGTTGCGCAACAAAAGGTCCGCCTTGACAGCGGGGTCTGCAACAAGCTCACCGCCAGCACCAATTAAAGGGGGAACAGAAGAGCTCATACCAAGCACAGCGCTCTTCAAGGTGGGCCACCACTTATGTGCGCTAACAGACGAAGCTAACAACTCCCTGGACCTCAAATTGTGCTCCCTATCAGCTTCCTCATAAGTAGCCCCAACCCGAAGTTGCAGTTCCGTGAAACGTTGAAAATCAACAGCAGACCGGCTAGTACGCCAACGGGTATATGCCTCCCGCTTCAACTGGTGCGCCCTCCTACAGGCATCATCAAACGAGGACTCATCGGCTGTCCTGACCGTAATGAAGCGGGAAGGGACATAGGCACTCACCATGTCCGAGAAAAGCCGATCCAGAGTAGACCCAGGATCGGAGACTCTCTCACAACACCCCAACGTAGCTCAGAGATGGTGCCAGATACTGCGTCCCAATTCAAGCCTAACAGTGACTCTGGGGACCCGCTGACGGACTTGCAGCGTTGCAGAGAGGGCACCATGGTCCGAGGAACCAATGGGAGACGGCAATGACACTCCAACCAAATCAGGAACATCGGTCATCGAAAGGTCAAGAACGCCTCCCATCAAATGGGTGATACTCGGCTATGGCCGAAGAGAGGGAGAAGAGAAAGGAAAGTAGCATCGGGTGGTACTACCTGATGGAAGAGAGAGGAGCAGACTGCTGAAGACGGAGTACCCAGCTATAGCACCAGCCTATTCATCTCCTCTCAATATCACCTTTTCAGCAGGATCAGTGGCGAGCTGCAACATCCCCTACGAAGAAGGCACTCGGGACCCTTGGGTTTGTGAGGCCCAAATATATGTAGCAGGCAAAGGGCCCGCCAAAATATAACTAACTAGACTTACAGCAAATATTGTAATAAAAAGTGATATGGTCTTCATATCGACTGCGGTAGTTACTGAGTTGTTCATATTCTGGCAAGTATACATGAAATTAATGTCTGACGATAGCCTACTTTCAGTAAACACAGTGATGTAAAATTTAATACGGAATGATGGAATTAATATGCCCTTTACCGGGAAGCTTTTACGCATACCGCGGACATTGACTACTACGAGAGCAAGTGAATTAGTGTAAAATTCAACAGTTCTTCTATTAAAATTATTGACATCAGTCATCTGGCAAATAATAAAAGGAAAATTATCACCTTTCTCATCACGAATTGAAAATGATGGACATTACAACTTCGAACAGCACAACGCTCAACAATACATGCATATAATACATTTAATACGCGGATAATCGCATATTTAACAAGTTCAATTCTAGTTGCTGCAGTTCACAACCGTTATTGACAAAGTAAGGATTAGATCACTTGCTCCCGTTTCTTGAGTATATTCGTAGCGAAGAAAGATGTTCCCTCTTCAGACAGCGGAGATTGTATAGATGTATTAACCTCTTGTTTCTAAAATATTCGCTGATGTAGATATTTTGAGGCCTCGCTTTCTCTGTGGCAGATAGAAGTTTGATTCTAACGTCTTTCGTTGTACACGTGAAACGAAAATGCTTTTTGTTTTTACCTCGAACTGTGCATTGAATGATATCACCCAGAGAAATCCGATGCAAGATGGTAGATGGTAAACACCATATCACCAAATGAAGTTTTCTGTGCACTGCTTATGTTCACTAGTTTTGAAGTAATCTTTGATCAACAGCTGCGCCTTGGACCATCAGAACGTTGGTAAGAGATTCTTGTTCAAGGTTGTCTACTTTGGTACACATTTTCTGTAAGTGTCTTCCAGATTCAGCTCTAACATTTTTATTATATATATTAGTATAAAAAGAAGCACCAAACTATTCACAAATATTATTAAAAAAAGACGTTTTGGCTTGTTAAAATTCATTCATCAGTGTTTTTATTAATGTTTGCGATCAGTTTAGTGCCTCTTTTTAGATTCCCAATGAATCAACCTATTTCTAAAATATTATTATTAGTAGGTTGCGTATGAATTGTGCTTGGTCTAGGCTCTGTAGAAGTGAATGATTTAGCAGACATTGATGATTCATGTTGGAGGTGGAAGAGAATTGAGCACTTCATTAGCTGAAGTATTACTTGATACCGCTGATGAGGTACAGTAGTTATTTGAGCCTTCAGTGCTTCATTTTCGACACATAGCTGTTCAACTTCGGCGACAACTTTAGATTTGAAATGATATAGGTAGACTCAATCATTTTAATTTGGTAGTGTCGCTCTTTTATAGCTTTACTTCGTTGTTTAGCTGCTCTGCTAGGATTCTTTTTCACGGAAGAACACGATTTCAAATATTCGAGCGTTTAAATAACACTGGCCAGATCTTCCTGAAGACTGACGCTACCAGAGCCTATGTTGCATTCAGTTTCAGTTTCGGAGGAGCTGGAAGGTAGAGATTTATTTGCGGTGGTGGCAAAGCAGGAAACTTTGAAGTAGAAAGAAATTTAGCAATTTAGTTCAAGGCGGCCATGTTGCAGTTCACCAATACGACCAGGTGCAAAACCTGCACTTCCTGCATGAGTCATAACAACTCCGTCAAAGTTCAGCAGGAGCTGGGAGAGTTCAGGCACTGCATGGCAAGAATACAACTAACTCCTGAACTCAAGGAACAATTAGTCATGGCAACACATACACTTGGGACAGTAAATGTACATAAAGGTGCTCCCATCGCATGCACCATAACACCCTACAATAGTTAGGCCTAGTTCACACGTTCAATCATGTGAAAGAACACGAGCTGTGCGTCAACTTTTTTTTTACCTCTGTCTACACATAGAAGTGCCTCTCCTTTAAATGCATGACACCACGCGTTCAGTTATGACATAGTTTCTTGAAATTTTGTTAATATTTTGCATCTGTTTTGAAGTCAGATTAGCATCCCCGAATCTTATAGCCTGATATTGAGCGGAACAGATTATTTCTAGCATATATATATATAGCCTGATTACCCGATAGAAGAGAAATCAGCACAGAGCAATCAGATGGGCTATCAAGACAAAGATGGCATCGGTGATCGTAGAGCATTTTCAGGTTGTCTACTTTTCAAGCGTTACACCACCGTCACCACTACCATCACCACCAGCATCACTGCAGGCAGCACAAGTCTCCCAAGAAAGTCTGGGCCAGTAGGTAGCTGCAAGTCATGCAGCGCCCGCAGTTATGAAGCGCCATTAAGCAGACGCGTAGCTCCGGTCTAGCAATAAAAGCTTCGTCATTAGCATGCATGGAGCTCCGCAAACTTCTACCATTTGCCAGCTAAAGTATCCTTGCCCGTCACACTTCCTGATTTTTTTATTTCTGATTGAAATTCCAACAGTTCGCTCCCGTAAGTTTACACTGCAGCGAATATCTTCATCCGTATTCCTGCCTCTCAGAAGACGTTGAGTTTGCTTGGCGTCTTTGGGGAGAATTTAAAACGCAATTCTGAGCTCTGTTGTAAAGCTGCTGCCTGCTTCTACAAGCACACGCTCATCGAGATGTGTAGGGTCTAAAACTCGTACAAGTTGTACTGTAATCTAAATCTACATGGGCTCAAATTTCACTTCTTCATTGGATGACACTAACGTATGCATTGTCTAGAACTCCACGAAGTAGAACAATGATATTTTTCACTGCCTACATACTTTTGCGGGCTTTAACCGCCCACACTGCCTCATTTTCAGGGTATTATGTAAAAGGTCCCATTGACGTGCCATAATGCATGGCAGTGAATGCCCATATGCAGTAGCGGACTGGTCAGTGTCGTGTTCAGGGAGGCGTTTTGCGATGCTCAGGATTGCGGCTTCAGCGTTTTTTGACATTCATAGCCCACTGCGGGAGCACTGACCAAACGGACAATGTGCACAGTCGGGAGGATGGAGGGGGGGGGGCGTAGTTGTCATATGAGCCTTCCGATTAGGCCGTTGTAGTAGCCTGCAGGCATGCATCCCTCTATAGCCTAGAAGCCATCGATCTGCAACACGAAGCAGTGCATATGAAATTCCAATAAAGTTGGGGTGTGCGGCCAAGGCGACGATACATTTGTACGACTTTGGCTAAGAACACGAACGCTCCAAATATATGTACACAAAATTCTGCATGCATATATGGGATTAACAGAATGTGATGGTACTGTAACCACAGCTACTTTTGCACATTTGGAATTATTCTATGTTGGAGATGTCACTCGGTGAAAGATTTGATAGTTTTATAATACAAACTACACATGGTATGCATTGCTGTCGAATTAAATATAGTCAAGCAGCGCAGATTAAGACATCAATAATTTATTTACGTTTTCTCTAGAAACGTTATTAAGTTTTGGAGCATTAACTGTTTCGTAGTTAGTTAAATTCTTTCAGTATTGCAGATTTTTCTTAAAAGCTCTAAATCTCGTTAGTGTCTTTACTGCACTTGTAATACTTACAACAATCTAGGGACACGGAGCACAGGTATTCCCGCTCTGCAATATCCATTGCATGATGGCGCATCTCTCGGACCTTTAAATATCTGCGCAGTGAAGCGAACGTCGACGAAGATGATTGATTGGCCGACAGCGCCGACAGCCGCCGTGTGCACCGCACCAGTAAATGTTCCGTTGACCAAAATTCAGTGAAGCGAGCAGCAGTTGCGCCTCCCATCAGTCACACTTCGTGTGAGACATGCCGACTGGTGAGGACCAAGGTAGAATGTGGTAGGGAGACATTCGTCTTGCTTATTTTGGCATACCAGCTTCTGCGGGCTTGGATAGATTTGTGGCCATGCGGGGCGTACCAACTCGTGAGGACAAAGACAAACTTGTTAAACACGGGTGTTCTGCTGCAACCGAGACGGAGACTTTTCTTTGACTCCATCAAGTCTCAATTAGACATTAAATTTTATAGGAATAATGTTGCTGTAATACTTCTGCAGTTGGGAGAAAACCGGTGCCTGGGCTTGGGCTCCTGCCTGGGAATGGGTCTGTGCTCCGTCAAATGTTAATAATCAAATCTAATCGAGAAGACTTTCATAACGTCGACCATCATCGCACTTCTAATCTTCTGTCATTGCATTCCATGGCAATATTTAGAAGTAAATCAGATCGTTTTAGCATGTATTGTATTTATCTCGGTCGAGATCAGGATTTAAAGATTCAAACTACATTTTTTAAAGAACAGAAAGTCTTAATAATCAACGATTTTCACAAGTTCAGAACAGTTTCTATAATGAAGACAATTTTGTACCGAGCAGCTTTTGTCGTTGCCAGGCCTACTGTGCCTCATATATAGGTAGCACTGGACAACACTTTAAAGCCCGTTTTGACCAACATTTAGGTGTATCCAGCCGCACCGGTTTACCACTCGCGTAGCCCTCACATTCAGGACCCCTCCGTCTACACGCTGGCTGAAAACTTTTCCCACCCAGCTTTTTGAATTTTTCGTGTGTTTCTTCTGCTATAGAGTTGAGATGTTCAACCCTACCCGCTCTGTACTCCTGTACCGTACGTTAGCTACGCATCTACCCTATCAAGAAAGTCGTGCGCCACCAGCAATGTGAACATACCTATGTAATACCAGCTGTTCCGGACCTATTGTTACCTCTCCCCCCCTATACTGTAACAACTTACTTTGGTGAAACCGAAAAATAGAGAAAATCCATTGAGCGTTTGCGCGTTGCTTATAACGACATATTCCGCAGAACAATGTCTGTGCCAAGGTCTAATAGTGCAAGTCTAATATTTGATCAAAAGTTAACCAATTGGCTCAATGTCAGGACCAGGAAATGGGCCTCAAGCCTAAAAAAACCGAATTGAAAACTCTAAAAACTCGTTAATAATAGTAATCCGTAATGACCCTGGCTGCAAACAATCTAATATGTACTAACGATGGCAGCGCATACTGTTGCCTGACAGAGGTCTAGCAATGTGGCGTAATGAAGTTTATAATGTAAAACAACTGCGATATATCTTTTGTTTGTAATCTAGCAATAACACATTTTCTCCTGGGTACCATGTAGCATTTCAATCTTGTAAAATGTCTCCACGAGGATAAAATAAAGTCCATTCTTATAATTTGGCGTGAAAAAAAAAAATGAAAAGCAGTAGATATCATACATGTAAAATGATTTTCATGTCTTTGCTTCGAAGCTGACAAGTTTTTTCAAGAAGCGAAGAGAAGACAGCTATGGTGGAACTTCCTTCCAGCGAAAATCGGAGTTTCTAGTGAAGCTCCTTGACGTTCTTGCAATTTGAAGCTGCCGCTATCTAACAGTGAAAAGCGTAACGTGCAGACACACGTACGGACGGATGGAGCCTCAGGCAAAATTATAATATAGATGCTTATTTGCTTGTAGTCTTGCTAACCGACGACATTCTTTCACATAGTGGAAAAATTAGGAGTCGTTGATGCCAGTGACCACGTTGCTGAAATTCGTGAGTCTGCTGGGTAATTTCTGACAATGATTCTTTTTTTAAATCAGTCGAAGATGGCAAACATAGGTAAATGGTTACAGACGGACATTTCTTCAGCATTTTGCTAGAAAATGAACGACGATAATGACGGCACAATAGATTGTTTGTATTAATTTGAATGCTTGTAGCCATGATATCAGTACTATTTAGATGATTCCAGACGCACTAAGAGACAATGACGTCACAGCTGTCTCGAAAGGTTAATTTAAGGTGGGCTTAGGAGTTGTGCGTCGGTGTATTGCTTCGATTGCAATGGCTACTGATATGGGTTTCAGGTATATGTGGCGTTCAGTATTAAGATAATGAGATGGAATAGAACGATATGCAAAGGTTGTGAGGGATTGAATGTGATGCGAGTAATAGTACACTATATATCGATCCATATATTCTGTAATTAGTGATCTAATAGATCACGTCTAGTCTAGTAACTCCCTACATTTCGGACTGGTTCCTGAAAAGATTTGCCTACAAAGCCAAAGACAGTAGGTATTATTCCTAACGGTAAACAGTATTTTAGGGGACTTATCCACATGGTGGGCGACAATCACAATGCGCGTTTTTCTTGCTTTAGTAACATTCTCGGTAGGTGTACCGCATGTGTCACATTAGCATCCACAACGATAATGGTGTCTGGACATAACGTCAGCGGCGAAAGAGATGAATCAGCACTAATAATTTACGTTAGGCTCCCAGCGCAGCTTTCACGCGTCCCGGCACAATTGCACTGCAGCTCCAGGTTTCGACAGTCGGTTCCTGTTGGGGCACCAGGTCGGCGGCTCATGAGTTATGGAGCTGCGGCGGTCACTATACGACCAATGTTTCTTCTCCCGTACCGGGTGATAAACGCTACCGACGCTTTATGCGCGTTTTGGCCATATTTCTTTATCATAATATGTTGCTAAAAGAACGCTGGCAATGTTAGAGCTAAAAGAATAGAAGTGTGTAGCGAGTCGATGTGAGAAGACAAGGACTCGAAATTATTTGTTACCAGGGTGGTAAAATAGCATTTGTAATATTTCACAACATATTACCATAGCCTAATCTAAACTCATATAAAATATTCAATGAACGCAGGGGCTAGAAAGACAATGTAGATATGGAAAGTTGACGCGAGAAAGGAGTGACTGAGAGCATAGTGTTACCCGGCCTAGAGAGAAAAAAATATTTTGCAGCGACCACTCCTTACTTATCATACATATATATTACTAGATCTAGCTCCTACGAGACAGTTAAAGAACCTTGGTACAACATAATAGTAGCCCGTGCGCTCTTTTATACGTAGTCTATATACAGTGACTGAAAATGCTTTAATATTCAGTAATAAATATTAACTTCTATTAATTTATAACTAGCAACTGGTGATTGTTCAGTTGTGATCACTACCGTTGTCGCGAAAGACTGAAGCAGTAGAGTTGTGCAGGAAATGACCATCAGAAGAGGGTGACTCGATCTGAACATCTTTCCATCAAAAAAAAAAAAAAAAAAAAAAAAAAGGCATCCTGACTGCACTTTAGTTTTGAGCAACCATGAAATTTCTTATGTTCTATCACTATATAACTTGAACGATTAGAGAAAACAAGGAGCGCACTAAGAACAACAATAAGGATTTACAGTGCAAAAAATTTATTTGAATCAACAGGTACTCGTCATATACGCTCAGAGGGCGAAAAACTTAGCCAAAGCTCATTTTTCCGATAATCCGCAACGAGTATTCAAGACAAAGGCTAACCTATTTATTAGGTTCACAAGATGTACAGCAATTATTGTCAACATTCTAAGAAACTTTATAAGATGGTGTCTTGATCTTTCAGGATATTTATGCAGAGTCTAAGTTACACACGGCATGAGTCTGCAGCAACTAAGCTTTCGCGAATAATTACTAGCAATTCGTATAAAACTTTCACTTCCCTCATAAAAAGTGAATAGGCTAGTAAATATAACAAAATATTGTTCAGAGACTATTGAAATTGGTTACAGTTACCGACAACATAATTCACGCACTCTTCTATAGTGGTAAATGCGATTTTCAGGGATGCTACTTTTACATTTTTTGCGGCATCATCTTCGATAATAATAAATGTGATAGCATTCCCATCCGCGAAGTCACGTGACTTGGTTATCCTTCTACTATCTAATTGTGTTAATCACAAACATTGATCTACTATAGTGCAGTTAATTTTTTACATAATTTCAATACGATGTTAAGAGCCATCAAATGCAGAAGACAATAGAAGGAACTAATGACTGGATGAAATTTCAAGCTTCAAGCTGAAAGAACGTATGTGAGTCTTGTTTATAGAGCTATGAGTATGGGAAAGTGAACTGTCCGTGGCACTGAAAAGATGGGAGAAAAGAGCACTAAGTTGGGTTTGGTTGATAGGTGGCTAGAATATAAAGTGGTCTGCTAATGCATTAATGCATAAAACTGAAACGCAAACACATTTAATCACCTTGGGCATAAGATCAAAAATAGAAGAAAGTTGATCTGAGTGGGGTCGTCTTGAACAGCAAAACATGATTTCTGTGCAATAAAGTGAAATCATTCGGAACTGCGAATAATAATGCATGCTTTTTACAATAAGTGGATCGGGTATTTATTACTATTTTCAAAGCTCATTTATTGCAGAATGAATTGGAGCAGCTTTTTCAAGTTTTTTCGGCCAGGAATAGTGGCACAGACGGGTTCTTGAAGAAAGTGAGCGTATCAGTTATTACCATCTGTAATCGTAAGAGCTTGATAATCTCCTTTTGACATAGCAGTGTGAGAGGCTTGGAAATGCCTCATTACAGCTACTGTAGATATCACCCAAGTAGCAGAAGAAAGAGCTTGTGGAAGAATGTTTTGAAAATACAACAGCAGGATTTCACATTTCACTTGGCGACGTTCGAAAACTTCCCAGCACAACACTGATAACCACATAGGTTAGGCGCCGTGGACTTGTGAGCATCATGTTGGCATTGAACTTTGAACACATTCAGCATGATCATTCAAGAGACCTAGTCCTTGCTCAGTGATCACACTGAAGATGAGTTTTTGTGAGCGAAGGTAAACCCTTGACTTTTATATTTTTATTGTCAATTCGCTTAAGAGAAGTTAGCAATATTTGTGAAGATCTTGAGAAGCAAATGGGAAATACTTTGATACAACTAAAGCAGACTTTTAAATTTGTAATTGATGGACTGATGAACTCTTACATAAGTCAAATTTAGGAACAAGATAAAAAAATGTTCTGATGTCCAATATGTTCACTAACCGCAAAATGGTATTTTCTGTATACGATATTTATGTTTTATCATTTGCATATTTGCGATTTTACTTTGAATTATTATTACGCATTTCAATTGCTTGCTAATACATCTTTTTACGAAGATGCAACAATGAAACTTTTTACTTTCATTCATATCTTTTTAACAGTAAGAAATACTTTATAAAGAAATATTCTAGTTGTCTTCTGTTGCAGTTGAAGTAAAATGTAACTTGTGGATAATGCGACTTCTGGATTGAAAATATTGTTGAACCTTGGGAAAAAGTTGTAAACAGTGATGGAGAATATGTTATTGATTAGTCAGTCATTATTTTTTAAACCTGTCAAAAACATTTAAATAATTTGAAAACGGCAAGGACTTAGTTTCTAACCCAATACATATAACAAAATGTTGTATTTGCATTATTTTACTTAGTGTATACAGTATAGCGTTCTGGCATATTCTTGCGTCCAGATATTTTGGAAAATTCTAAAGAACAACGCGGTGCAAATATTCTAATATATTTTCATTAATACCTCAGCTCATTTTTTTTTGTAACACTAAGGGCTGTTGACGCCTTATTTCTAACATCAAACACTGCAAAAAGCTGTGCCATAATTTTAAGTGCTCTTTATTTAGTGCTTAAATACAATGATAAAAAAATTCTTATGCTACGGTCCCTTTAGCCCATGAGAATATATTATTGCAGTAAGTTTTTCAATGTCTATGCCAGCCAGCAGGACGCTCATGCAAGTTCAATGTGTGACAGTCCTTTGGGCGACATGTGTCCTCTAGGACAACAGTAAATCTTGCATTCGGACAAGCAATTTTTGCACTTACCTAGTACGATTCACATGCAAGTTCGCGATACGTGTCATCTACGACAGCACAATCTTTTTTCATATTCATCTCTGTTTCGATCCATAGCATCAGAGAAGTTATTAGAGTCGCGAGCTTCATTCCTGCAGTTTTTGTTAGGAAACTTAAATAAAGCAGTGTAATTGCACTTCTAACGCACAAAACCCAAGGCAACTATTAGTATATTTTCTAAAGAGTTTGGACTACTCAAGGGTATTCTACTACATCCTATATCAGGCAGCGGAGATGACTGTCTTTTTTAGCTTCTTAAGAAGTACGTACTAAGGTGTATGTATGTTGTCTGAACATAAGTTTCAAATACCTAAGTACAAACTTCAATTATTATGTTTGACATCAAGTATTCAAATATTTGAATATTCGATTAAGCTCATAAAGTATTGAATGAAGGGCAGGCAGCCTGCCCGCAGGCAACAAATATGTCGGGGTGAATCTTCGTTTGTAAATAATAATAATTGAACAATAGAGGTGAAACATAAATGATTTTAGCTACAATAACTTGAAGCACTGTTAGATTCTTTGGTGCTCACATCTATAATCTGGCTGATGTGACGTACAAAGGCACAAATTAAAAATTTACACTAAAATTGGACCAACAGTCAAAAATAGCTGATAATGAAGGAGAATCTATCTATCTATCTATCTATATTATACTAAAAGTCTGTGAACCGGTCTTGCTTGTGTCTTGCTTGTGTCTTGCTTGTGATCTTGCTTGTGTCTTGCTTGTGTCTTGCTTGTGTCTT